>CM039132.1:47349538-47811293 GCA_022036555.1 Microstegium vimineum
GTAAAATATGTTGCATAGTTGTTAATAAATTTTTTAGGATTTGAACTCATAAAAATTTACAGAGCTATTAACAGGGTTTATTAAAGATCAATACTGAAAAGGTTACGCCGATACGAAGCCAACGCAACTTGAACGGATCGAAACGGATTTAAAACGGAAGAGATATAGATTAAACAGGATTTTGAAAAGATGGGATTAAAGCATTTACCAAATTAATTTTCTTTGATTTTCAAAAGTAATTAACATAGATAAAAACTGTACCATTAGATAGGTTATGAAATTACGGATCTAACGCAACTCGTTTGGGTCAAAACGGAGTTGAAACGGGGAAATTATAAGCATTTGAATGAGGGTGGTAGTTCTGTAAATAGAAGAAAAGCGTATTTTGGGAATAACCGAGAGGGTTTACGTTTTCAGAGAGAAGAAAGCGTAAACGCGGGAATACGCCACGCGGTCTGCGGGGCTGGCGGGTGTTGTGGCGTGGCGCCACGTGGTGTGTGCGGATTGGTGCGGTGTATCACGTGGCCGTGGACCGCGTATAGGAACTCGGTCTACGGGTCCACGGTGGACCGAGAGCGTACCACTTCAGGGCTTCTAATCCCAGCCGTCGGCGCGGGATCGGACGGCACAGAGAGGGCTCGGGCGGGGATGGTCGCCGGGGCGGTGCTTCCGCGGCGGCGCGCCATGGCCAGAGAGAGGAGCTCGCCGGAGTACTCGGGAACGGGGCCACAGGCCACTATTTGACACGGGCGAAGCATGGGGAGGTAGCGGAGGAGATGGCGAACGCGTTTTGGCCATCGGTTGAAACCGAGGGGTGGTCCAGAGGGGCGGTCCACTCGGGGCGGCGGTGCGGCGGCTCTGGTGAGCGCGCATCGCGGTGCAGAGGGCTAAGACCCAAATTGAGGGTACGGGGAGGTTCGGTGTGCACGTGCGGTGACTGTTGGGTGCTCAGGTGAGGCGGTGGGTGGCCGGAGCGTGGGGCTCGCGACGGCGCCATTGTCGGCGTGCTCTGCGCGTGCGGGCTTCGGCGGTACAGGGTGCTAGAAGCCAAGATGAGGGCACGGGAAGGTATAACGTGCTCGTGCGAGTGCCGTGGTGTATTCGATTGAGACAGCAACACGCCGGTGGGGGACGGCCACGGTGGCGCCATGGCCAGTCCGCTCGGGTGCGACGATTGCGCGGCTACGGTGCCAAATTGAAGAATCCAAGGGTACAGGAGGGAGGGGGGTATACCGTGAGGACGTTGGAGGGGTTGCGGGATCTAGGGAAGCTCCACGGGGTCCGTCGACGATCGGCGGCGTTCTGTGTAGGAAAGAGCGCACGGTGAGCGCGGGTAGGTAGTGACACGGGACGAAAGCGTTCGGCGAGGAGCGTTACGGACTCACGATGTCAATGCGAAGCTCCGAGTGCTCTTGATGGCGGTGTCGGTGCACTGAAACGGCGAGAACGCGGCGGCGGTGATGTTCTGCGGCGACGGCGTTCTGTGGTTAGGAGCGGGCGAGGGGAAAAGCTCTGGCGGTTCGGGTGGAGGCGGTAGAGGTGCGGGGCGGCTTAAATAGCCCCGAGCAAAGCTGAAGAAGGAAGGAGGAGGATTGGAGAGAGATTCGGCGCCGGCGGATATGGAAGGCGGCGACGTCTGTTTCCATCCGGAGGTAGGAGGCGGCGGTAGCAGAAACGGAAAGCAGAGGGGGAGAAGGAAGGGAAGACGGCGGTGACGGTGGTCTGTGCGTCACGGGACTGCGTCGGCTTATGGAAAGGGTGATCCCCCCTGCTTCGATTCGAGTTCGGCCGAGGCGTCGGCACTGAGGAACAGGGAAGGAAAGGAGCGGGAGAGAAGAAGGGAAGGGGGAAGAAGCAGCTGACCGGTGGGGTCGGTTTGTCAGTGAAGGAGAAAGGCGGGGGCGGTCTGTCAGAGGCAGAGAGCGAGAGGGAGAGGCAGCGCGTGCGTCTGCGCAGCGGGGACGGCCGGCTGACGTGTGGGTCCCACCTATCGGCGCTTCCCAGCGGACAGGCCGAGTGGCGTGGGCCGGGGGAAAGAGAGAAGGGAGATCGGGCCTGCGGCCGTTTGGGCTGGATAGAGAGAGGGCAGGCCGGGGGGAAAGGGGAGAGGGGTGGGCCTGTCGGGCCAGAAGCCGAAGAGAGGGTGTTTTGCCTTTTTCTTTTATTTTGAAATTGCAAACACATTTCCAAACTCATTTTCAAAACCAAATTGAATTTTGAAACTTGCCAAACAAAACAATTAAACAATGCAACGGCATGAATGCTCAGACATGTTCCTACCAAAAAGGAACTTTTAATTTCATAAAAAGTTTTTATTTCCCTATGTTCTCATGAGCACCGAATTTCATAAATAAATCATTTCATTTCTATTTTTCATAAAGTAAATTTTAGGGTGTTACAACTCTCTCTTGTCTCATTTCTTGTATGACATGGTAGGTCATAGATATAACCTAATGTCGCACCATTGAAGGCAGCCAGGTTTGGAGTAAAATTCAGGCAATACTGAATTCCATGTGTGGTACGTTGGCCTAGGTGCTCCACATGGTCCCAATTGTACCCTATTCACTAAAGAGCTTGCGAAAGAATATTCGTCATGCTAGATGCAACAAAGATAACACTATGAAGAAAACTCTGCAAGCGTAGAAATAAAAAATATCGAAGTGCAGTCATATAGTCATAACAATAGATAAACATGACTCTAATATCATACAATACTCACCACATCTATTTGGTTCTATCTCGCCTTCCTTTCGCTTACCTACGGAGTATCTAGATTACGCTTACCTAAAGCCTGTATCTTCAAATACGAAAAATCATGCATAAAGTAGCCAATGCGCTCAATGGCCCGTAAACAATGCAACACAATATTCAATTAGGTGTCTCTCTTAGTTGGATACGGACGTCCCCTCTATACGATGTCTTGTTGTACTTCTTAGTTGCACTCCCTCCATCCTAAATTATAATACATTCCAAAAATCTCGGAGAGTCAAAGCATTTCAAGTTTGATCGACCAAGAATCCGACATTTGTGTGTTCCTCAGCGAGTCGCTTGTCTCTTGGTCCTCATATGCGACGGCAATGTGTCCTACTCGAGCGCTGAAGCTGAATATCGGGTGGTGGTGAACGGCGGCAGCTGAGTGCATATGGTTATGACGACAGCGAGCTATGCACCATCTTGAAGGGCACGTCGGCATACTGCGACATGTCTGCAGTGTACATTTCTTCCAACACATTCCACCGTAGGCGCACAAAACACATGGAGCTCAACATCCATTTCATCTCGGATCACGTCCCGCTCGGTGACCTACGCTCGGCGAACAATATACGGATATCATGACCAAGGCGCTTCCTACAAAATGAGATCAATAAAGAATAGTGTTGGCTCCCAATTCTCTTTTCTACAGTAATTTACAGTCTATTTTTTAAATATTGAAGATATTTTTGTAACCATCTGAGGCAGCAAACATGCAGATTAAATTTAGAATACCATAACCTAGAAATCCGAATGATGACATTACAGTTGGGGATTGGTTCAAAAAATTTGTATAGTATATATTTTCCTTCAAAGTTTAAGATGAATAGGAGTATGGTTTAGGATATCTGCGGTGTTTTTACTGACATGTCAATAAGCTGCATATATGTGACTAGAACTATTTTACGGTGATTTTCTTATAGATTTTTTTTTGATTTAGCATCTTCAATCATCCATCCCCGGAGCAGATCGGAGCATGTGTCTAGCTTCTGATTGGTTTGTGTCATTTTCTTTCCACGTACGTACGAAACGTTTCTGATTGGTTAGGACAGCTAATAATTTGCCAGGCCGGGCCCGCGAAGACCACACCCGGTCGCGCTCACGGGTCTTGAAAGCCATCCCATGGATCCAGCCCCTGCCCTGCTACTACCTCATACACGACGATAATCGATCGAAATTTCTTTATTTCCACGAAGCCGCAGAGGGGAACCACGCTCGTCGTCTCGCCTTGCATGCAGCCATGTTGCTCTTAAGCTGAGGCTGTTTGTAGACGAAAGCTGAGGCTGTTTGTACAGTGCGGCATCAGTTCATAAGCAAGCTCTTCAGGGGCGTGGACTCACTTCTCCAACCTTCTGCAACTTTGAATCTGGCCTGAACACCAAAAAGCTCTTTGGTTTTCAAGGGCGCGTGCATCCCAGTACCTTGTTCGGTAATGGAATAGGGTAAGGCAGTTGATTCAAAATTCGATTCAAGGTACATGCAGACACCAAGAGTGGTTGGCATGTAATTTTCTTTCTAATAAGTATCCGGAATTTTCTGTGTTAAGCTAGTACAGATGAAGGGAGGGCAGTGAACCAGAGCCACAAAGGCGCTATCTGGGTCTTCTTCCATCCAGCAAAGCTGCATCGCTTCTCCAACCTTCTGCAACTCTGCATCCTGAACACCGAAAAGCTCTCTGGTTTTCAAGGGAGCAGTGCATCCCAGTACCTTGTTCGGTAATGGAATAGGACAAGGCACCTGATCCAAGATTCGATTCTAGGTACGTGCCCTGATTTTATTTTCCAAAGGGAAGCAAAAAAATCTGCCGAAATCTTGTTAGCAACAGCAAAAAAAAAAACAAAACAAAGAGGTAGATAACTACAGAAAGAAAACATCCATATCTCCTGTGTTTTCTTCTGCACACATATCTTCCTGTTTGCTTGCATGACAAGATTGTTTTTTTTCTCGCTTCTCAGTGACGAACACGCGTACTCAAGGCATTTTTGTGGTAAGCAGCACAAGTATTATACTTGCGTTGCTGCTTCTCTTTCCTTTGGAAGAGGTAATTCGTATGCTTATTAACATTTCAGTTCTTTAACCATCTCCCCATCAATCTTTATCGTCTCATATACATGTTATTTGTGCATAGTAGTCATGTTTTTTGTGTTGTTTAAACTATTTGAACTATTTGTTTTGGTTAGCTCATACAAGTATCACAGATGATTCCTCAGGCATAGGACCAGATTCATTTTCCATTGAGTTTGAATATACAATTGAATTCCAGATAGCTCATGTTAATTCCATGAAGTTTCATCCAGCATATATATGATTCCAGAGCTGAAAATTAACTTTTTGTTTCTCTATTAGCGTGTCCACCTTATAAGTTGGGGTTTGAAAAACTAAATATATTGTTCATTTTGCAATTTCATCTACAGAGAATTGGCAAGGGGGCCTTTAAAATATGACTGGAGTGGAGGCTGCTCTAGCATCTGGACTGTTGAATGTTGCAGGAAAAAAGCTAGTTTCACTGATATCCAGTGAGTTTGCTGCCATAACGGGTGTGAAAAAAGATCTCTCGGACCTTCAGGATATACATACAGAGATTACGAGCTGGTTATCTGTAATACGGGACACAACAATAGAGAGAGACCCATCACTTCGATGGGTGATGAAGTTGAGAAATTTTGCAAATGAAATTTATGATTTAATTGATGAAGTCTACCTCGAAGATGAGAAACACAAGATACATAATGATCGTGACAAGCTTGCTATTGCTGACTTGTTTGCAAAACCAAAGTTGCTTCTGTTTCAACGCAAGGTGGCCAGTAAGATCAAAGCAATCAAGGTGACATATGATGCAATTGTGAAACAAAGAAACAATGCCAATACTATACTACAAAGTATTGAGGTGGACCAGCCAGTCCAACTTAGAAATGACAAGACAACTGGGGAGCAGACTCTGCTGAGTAATGCTCAAGAGTCGAAAATACTATCAAGGGATCATGAGAAGACTAAAATCATTTCCAAGCTTCTAGAATCTAACAGTGGAGAAGATGGTCATATCGTTTCTATTGTTGGGCTAGGTGGTTCTGGCAAAACTACTTTGGCCCAACACATTTGCCATGATGACATGATAAAGGGCCACTTCAAAGGATCAGTATATTGGGTCCATGTATCTCAAGAGTTTTGTGGGGAAAAACTTATTGGCAAGCTGTTCGAAGCCATTATTGAGGAAAAGTCAAATCTAAATGCCCAACAATACATGCTCCGTGCAATTTCAAACAAATTGAGTGGTCAGAAGTTTCTACTTGTCTTGGATGACGCATGGCATGAGAATAGGCATGACTGGGAAAATTTTACAGTGCACATAAACAGTGGTGCACCTGGAAGCAAGATTCTTTTAACTACACGTAATCAAAATGTTGCAAAAGCAGTGGAATCTAAGCTTGTATTCAACTTGCCATTCTTATCAGACGACGAGAGCTGGAGCTTCTTTCTAAAGAGTTCTGGGTGGATAGAGGAGGATCTAGACTCTGACTTTATTACTGTTGGAAAAGATATCGTCAAGAAATGTGGTGGAGTGCCACTAGCAATAAAAACTCTTGGATCTGTTCTCCAAGAAAAGAGACGAATAAATACTTGGAGAGCGATTAAAGGGAGTAATTTATGGGATGAAGAGAATATAGAAGGTCGTGTATTTGCATCTTTGAAACTGAGCTTTATTCACTTGAAAGATCATCTGAAGCAATGCTTTACATTTTGTTCTATATTCCCCAAAGGCTATAGAATTAGCAAAGACTACTTGATTGAGCAATGGATAGCCCATGGATTCATCAAGTGGATGAAGGAGGAGCAGCCAGAGGATATTGGAATTGACTACTTTAATTCGCTTGTGAAAGGTGGCTTTCTTCAGGTGCCACCTGAAACAGAGCCTAATGAAATAAGAAGAGATCAGTGCCGGATGCATGACCTGATTAATGATCTTGCTCAATATATTTTGCAGAATGAAGTGGTAACATCTCTACCAGAGAACATAACCAAGGATTCTGCACGCCAATGCAGATATTTATCTTTGACATCATTGAATAAGGATGTTGAAAGGAGCTTTGAGAAGCTACGTGCTCTATATGTGGCTGAAGGTAGCCCTTCATTTCCTAACCTTGTCAAGAAAAGTGTGCACATCCGTAGTGTTATCCTGGACTATAAATTTGAGACTCCTTTTCCATCATTTATACTAAGGCTTCAATATATTGGATATCTTGAAATCCGCAATTCTAGTTTCACCAAAATACCAGAGGCTATCTCAGATTGTTGGAATTTGCAGTCACTTCATTTTATTCAATGTAATGGCTTTGCGACACTGCCCGAGTCTGTTGGGAAGCTTCGGAAGCTAAGAACTCTGGAACTGTATTCGATTAGTGCTCTTGAGAGTTTGCCTCAGTCCATTGGCGATTGTGGAGATCTTCAATCCTTGAAACTACGTTACTGTGAAAAGCTCAGTGAGATACCACTGTCCACAAGTAAAATTGAAAATTTAAGGGCCCTTCATATAGTTGGATGTAGATCTTTTGAACAACATAAGTTGAAATTCATTGGTGAACTGAGCAATCTACAGACTATGAACTTATCCTCGTGTAGCAAGTTCCAGAACTTGCCAAGCAAATCTTTCTGTCCTATGCTGTGTACTCTTGATCTTTCATACACCAAGATTGTCATGCTACCTCAATGGGTTACTATGACTAACACTCTTGAATGTATAAACCTTCAAGACTGCAGGCAGCTAGTGGAGTTGCCAAAAGGCATAGGTAACTTAAAAAGACTCAGAGTTTTGAATATAGAGGGATGTGTAAAACTTCGTGCCCTGCCAGCAGGGTTGGGACAACTGACTCGTTTAAGAAAACTGGGCTTGTTTGTTGTTGGGTGTGGTGAAGATGATTCAAGTATCTCTGAGCTTGAAAATCTTGACAAGCTAAGTGGTCAACTAGAAATTACAAATCTTAAGTATTTGAAGGATCCAGCAGACGCAGGGAAATCTTATTTGAAACAGATGAATAACATACAGAGTCTGATGTTGGAGTGGTCTTTAAGTGAAACCGAAGAAGAGTCAGAATTTGCTATGGAACAAGATCAGGGTATGTTGAGCGCTCTGGAACCACCGGCACAAATTAAGAACATCAAAATCACTGGTTACAGAGGTCACTGTTTGCCACGGTGGATGATGAAACAAAATGATTATTTTTACTGTGAGGGCATAATGTTGAAGCAAACGGGGCGATGCGAGTTCATATATCTAAATGTACTGACACTAAAAAACTGTCCAAATTTGACGCAGATGCGCGGACTTTCGGTGTTGCCTTTGCTGAAGTCCCTCTTCCTGCTCGAAATGGATAATTTAGAAGAGCTGTGGACCATAACAAGTGATTTTGAAAATTCCAAGGAAGAAATACGCGGGCAATGCTGCTTCCCTTCTCTGTCCTATATATCCATATCAGGCTGCCCGAGACTGAATGTGGTGAAGCCATACTTCCCACCGTCACTGGAGACGCTTCATTTATGTAAAAGCAACATGCAGCTTCTATCACCAGTTAGTTTCTCCCAAATGCTTCCTCCACCAGTCGATGAATCATCGTCATCCTACGGCATGCACTCAGCAGTCTCTCACCTCAAGGAACTAGAACTAACAGAAATGATGATGGGATCATCGTCCGGCTGGGAACTCTTGCAGCACCACACACAACTAGAGACCTTGCGTATCGACGGATTCAATGAAATGACACAGTTACCTGAGAGCATTCGGAGTCTCACCTCCCTGCGGAAGTTGAGTATCAACGAATGCTCTACCCTTGGCGTGCTGCCCGATTGGCTTGGCGAACTTGTTTCGTTACGACAGCTAACTGTCTTGTGGACCCCAATGATGGACAGCCTCCCTCAATCCACAAAGCACCTTAGGTCTCTCGTCACGTTGCAAATCGGTTGTTGGAACAATAATCTGATGCAGCTACCTGACGTCATTCAGCACCTCACATCACTTGAATTTCTCAACTTGATAGAATTCAATGCCCTGACAGAGCTGCCAGAGTGGATTGGACAACTCTCTGCGCTTCGTGAGCTTCGGATCCAGCAGTGCCGAGCCCTTGAATGCCTGCCCCAATCCATACAAAGTCTTACAGCTCTCCAGTCTTTGCAGATTAGGGGCAGCCCTGATTTGGAAAAACGTTACAAACGAGGAGTAGGGCCCGACTGGCACCTTGTCTCTCACATTCCTCGTGTGGATATATGGGGACATGGTATCGGCTGGAGCTTTTCTTGGTAAATGATGCAGGTCGGATCCTTGGTACGTTCATTGCTAATCATACGAGTACCATTTTCCTATTCCTAGTTCATCTTATTTTGGTAAATGATCGAGTCCCTTGTTTCCACATGGGGCTGCTTTCGGTAGTCCTACTGGAATGGTTTACCATGAGCCTTTTAATACAGTTTTTTGTGTTTTGTTTTTCGTTTCCAAAACTAGCACATCTCCCATCGTAATAATACTACACGCATTCTTGCTTTATGCACTTGGGTAGAATTAAGGACATGTTTTATTTTTGCTCAATTTCTCGTATAGCAATCGAAAAATTAAACCCCAATGGTTGACCCCTCTTAATCATACTTTTACAGATATATTACAAGTTCGCGAGAATGATGATGGTTAGCCTCTGTCTGTTGGTCACAAAAAAATTGCTGGATTATTCAGAACTCTGTTGCTTTGCTTAACACAAGGATGTGATGTGACGTGATTATTTTGTATCATATGCACTGCTCAGTTTTTACTTGTATATATAATCGTACCAGCCTAATACTCCGTTGCTCGTGTGGCTGCTAATCCGCCTGAGCTGTGAACAAGAGGAGGAGTGGAGGACCAACTAAACTACGATCATGAGAGGTAAAGAAGAGGATGCTGTGAATCGTGATGAAGCATATTAAATTTGCATTGCTAATTCTAGTATAGAACGGTAGTACCTCTTGGTTCCTGAAGCAGAGAGAGAGACTCTTCATACGGAGTGACACGGGTGGCACGGTACTCCACGGCCAACGCACGTTCTTCATCCTAGGGTGCTTCTCTCGATCGCCATGCCTCGTCTCGTCTCGTTGGCAGCCATGGCCTCGATCCGCATGCCCATATGCTTGTACCTCGCGCCCCTTCCAGTAGGGGTGCAAAGGGTTAACCACTAGGTGCACCTTCAAACCTCTTTAGTTCAATTATTTGTACTACTTCTTTAGAAATCTAGAGCAGTAGTATAAATAATTGAACTAAAGAAGTTTGGAGGTGCACCTAATGGTCAAACGTTTGCACCCCCACCTTCCAGTTCCAGCCTGCTCTTGGGCAAGCCTACGCGCCTAGCTAGGCGGTGGAGGTGGTGACGGCATGTCTGCTCCGGCCGTCCATGGACCGTGGCTGCTTGTGGTCTGTCTGGCGGCGGGTATGATGGGCTCCTGTTAAGGTACGGGAAGGCTGGATCTAGTTTTGTGGGTCAAATCTGGGCTCAAAATCATATTAAGGGTCTTGGGCCTCTTGTGAGGATGCAGACGCCGCCACGCGAAGGAATGCTAGCTATCGTGATTGGCCGCCATGAGTTGGAGGCGCTCTTGTCTTTGATTCATTGGTGGATTAGAATTACTAGCAAATTTACCCGTGCGTTGCAACGGGTAAAAAATAATTCTATGATAGCCATAAAATCATAAATTATAAAAAATATCATTATATTAATAGCATATATATATAGGCTATAATTTCAAATAAATTTGTTGTGGCACTAATTGAGGCAGATATAACATTGAGTCAACGAATCGAGCCTTCATCATTGGATGTATAGAGGCCCTCGTAATCCTCACTGCAAATTTATAGGGACTAAAGTTTGGAGAGGTTAAATGTAGAAAATAGGGAAGATATGTTTCCTAGCATAGGTTTATAGATCTGCCATTGAGCACTAACTTAAATTGAAGCTTGATCATAATTGTTCTATTCGGCTGATCATATCTAAAAGCCGCTGATACTATTTTATTATAAGAGAAAAATATTATATTATAATTGATAAACCAAACGAACAAACAAAACGACGACTATTCAAATAATGCTTAATTTTGGAAAAAAACAAACTCTAAGAGTTTTATTGGGCTAAGGCATCCGAGCCTTGGCCAACACTCAAAAAATGTTATATTATTACGAATCGTAAAGCTTTAAGATTTTTTTTTTTGACGAGAATGTAACAGCTATCAGCTGTAGTTAAAAATTTTCAGTTTAGTTTTTAGCCGGTGTATACAAATGTTAAAACATATCATATCTGAGACATATTAAATTTTATTCTTTTACAGGAATACGTGGAACCATCTCCTCCACGTATGTGCAGTCCACCGCATAAGACATTGGCACAGAATGCTCCTCTCTCCATCCCCATCCACCGCATGTACTTCTCCCTTTCCCCATCTCTCTCCTTTATCCAACAACAAGGTACTACCTGCTGGTTAAGAGTATTTTTGTTCGAAAAAATCTTCTCCCCCAGGAAAATCTCTTCTTTTCGGGCCGACGGACGCAGTTGAGGACGGCCGGCCTGGCTGCATCAGCTAGTGGTGAATGCGGTGTCCGCGGCATCTTATTTGATTTTTCTTTTCCTTCTCTTTACCTCGTCACTCTTTTTTCTCATGATTTTGACAAACACTCCTTGGGTTCTTCCTCAGATCCAGCGAAGTTGTTGCATGGTTTCTTCCTCAGATCTGGCGAAGTGAGGCTAGGGTCTCCAATGTTCACCAAGGCGCTCTGCTCCGCTAGATCCATCGACAACCTCTATGATATATATATATATATATAGATATTTTGTTGCCACGTAATTTATGGTGGTTGTTGTTCTCTACTCTATTTCTATTTGGATTGGATTTGATTCCGTTTATAAATTACTATATAATTTGAAGCCGTATGGTAACTGTTACTATAATTTAGAGTCGGGTGGAGGATTCCTAATTTTTTTTTCTTATCTTTCCCCTTCTTCATCCCGTCTTGGTTCGATTTAGTATTTAGTATTACCTTGTTTATTCGAATTTGATTTAGTATTACCTCGTTTATTCAATTGGTAGTCCCGAGTCAATTTGAGTTGTGGTGTTCCTAGGACACTCCTTCCGTATTGGATGCAATTTTTAGGTCGGTTCGGTTTTGTTTGTTGTCCGTATAAGTAAGTGGTTAACGGAATGCGTGAGTCACTGAATGGGGAGGCTGGACGAAAAAATTAGGCTGAAATTTTACCTCTTTATTAATAGGTATAGACTAGCACAATACACAAGCTTCGCTGTCTGTGCCTAGGATACAAAAATAAGATAAGAAAAAAATGTGTGCGTGCGCCTAGAATATGTGAAAAAAAAACAAAGAAAAGTATATGAGAAGGGAAAAACTAAAAAAAAGAATTCAAAATAAAAATGAAGATTAAAATAACAAAATAAAATAAAAATAAAAGAAGTCACGTCGATGAACAGTACTTAACAGCGCTAAAGTAGGCCAGGTAATCATGCGTGGTAAATAAAAAAAAAATCACGTCGCTGAACAGTGAAGAGTGAACAACGTCTAAGCCCATGAGAGGCCAGGGAATGATGCGTGGTTGAATATAGTGTATGTATATGTATATAATATATTAGAAGTTAAAGAGTGCTATCTATCCGTGGTGGCTCGTCATGGCGGCGTGCTCTTGCGTTTGGTGATGCATGGCTACTGGCATTTTTTATTCGATCAAATCGGCCGGCGGGGAGCATGTATGCTCCACCTATTTGTATTTCATTGAACGAAATGACTCAATTAATGAGCAGAGGCAGCATGCATACAGCAAGATTGAACATTA
Organism: Microstegium vimineum; assembly: GCA_022036555.1. NCBI lineage: Eukaryota > Viridiplantae > Streptophyta > Magnoliopsida > Poales > Poaceae > Microstegium > Microstegium vimineum. The sequence goes on from CM039132.1 coordinate 47,362,132, forward strand.
GCTTGCCCCTGCTGATTGAACTCAATTAATTAATGAGCAGAGACAGCATACCTACAGCATACAACAATGTAGTAGTAGTAGTAACTTTTCCACAGTACCATATAAAAATTCATGAGTTAAACTGAAAAAATCGTCAAATTGCAAGGCCGCACTTCCATTGCGCCATCTCAGTTAAAAATTATTTTTCACCGAGTCAAGTCTGAATTTGCTGCGCAATTTAAACTTAATTTGGTAGGAGACATTTGTTTGACAAGATTTATTCAATTGTTTTTTGTATATATACATCATTTATATATGCTATTAAGGAACAAGAACAATGGTAGCAATACACTAGTACAGAATCGGCCTTTAGCCCTGGTCGGTAAGGGGCTTTAGCCCCGGTGGCTGAACCGGGACTAAGAATTCTGGACTAAATGTCCCACCTTTAGTCCCGGTACAGCGGCCCGGGACTAAAGTCTGACCTTTAGTCCCGGTTGGTATACCAACCGGGACTAAAGGGTGCGCCAGGTGGCGCAGGCGGGCCACGCGGGGCTGCACCCTTTAGTCCCGGTTGGTATTACCAACCGGCACTAAAGGTCTATTTTTTTTCCTGGTTTTGGTATTTTTTTTTTGGTTTTCCAAATAGATTAGATATTCAAATGTGTGTATTCTTCGCTTCTAAAACATGTATTCACTGCTAATACATGTATTCACGCACTTATAAGTTAGTTTCAAGCATTAAACACAAATAAAATATGAAACTCTATATATAAATATATTGTGGAGCTATATATACATAAGTATAATATATATGCACATAAAATTTACATCATTATCCATTCGTATTTGACTTAGGTCACAACCGCTCTCGCCACTTAAATATCATACGAATGTTCATCTTGATTTGGCTTCAGTGGTTCGGCCGGGTCGAAATAGTACTCGCCTTTAGGGTTGACCACTTTTTCAAGAAGAAATCCAGCAAGTGTCTCTTGAATTCCTTTGAGGCGGACTTCTTGTAACACTTCCTTCTGCAACCATAGCATCTTCAATTTGCATTATAAAGAAACACGTGTTAATATACATAAGATTTAGTTAATAGCAACAAATAAATAAAATGGATGTATTATATATACATATCACATACTTTTAGTGTCTCACTAACAGTTCTTCTTGCATACACCGTGAGGAACTCGCAAACGTAGTATCCACACAGATTGTTGCCTGGTGGTTGCCTTACAACCCACTGTAAGATATAAAACGATTACTACCGTCATCATACGCATATGTTAAAGTATGCTAAGGTAACGGATTATGAGAGCTAGTAGAATTTACATTTAGCAGGACAGGACCCTTTAATGACGCTTTCAGATCCGGACGGTGTTTTTCAACGAACCAAGCCCAAACCCTGCTCAATAATTGGATCACTAGTTAATTAACTCTTGCAGTGTAGTTAAAGAGTAGGAATCCATATTTAAAGATCAAAGTTACCCCTTGATGATGTCTATCATATCTTGGTAATCTCCTAGTGGTTTTCTCAATGAGTCATAGATTAACAATTGACTTCTAGTAAATATCGAAGACTATGAGTATTGTCACACCCAATTTCAAGGACGAAATAGGATGTATAACATTATGTGTGCCCAGGAATAATCCACACATAAGTTCACAAATTACAAAGTACCATTACAGAGTTTAATACATATCGAACATATATCCATTACAAGAATAAATATAACTAAGGAAGATACACAAGCTCTTGAGGCTCCATCTCATAGGGAAAGGTCAACTGGTTGACCAAGCCTAGAAATCTTCAGGAAACTCCTCATAGCCTCCTGCTTCTGTTACCCATCCGGGATTTTTATCCAAAATTGAAAAGAAAACAAGCGTAAGTACACTTGTACTCAGCAGTATAACATGGGGTTATGAAGCTCAAAAAGCTAACACTGGCTTACTGCATTCAGCACTTTTAGTTGGTCAAAGTTTTATTATTAAGGAGCATCAAGTTATGCTTAAGCCCCAAATGATCCCACCTATACCACTGCCAAAGTTTAAAGAATCATAACCATCATCATAAAAGTGGTGACAACAGGAACATAAGTGTTGGTCAAGTTAATTAATTAATCCGTCGGTTTCCGGGCCGCTCGTGACCGTGAGCACGGCTAATATATCAGTTTTAACACTCTGCAGAGGTTGTGTATCTTTACCTGTGAGTCGTGATGCCCCGAATGCCCGGGTTAATTACTCCCATAACACTGCCAAGGTGAGTGGGCGGGGTTCACTATGAAACCTTTCATAGTATCTCGTCTAACAAGATTAGGGCCGCTAGGATTGGCAAGGGACGATAGAGCTCCCCTTCCGAGTAGCATAAAGACCCACAGCCTACGCTCAAACTCGGACAGAGGCCGCACTATAACCAGCTCGGGAAGAGCCTAATGTGCCCTTTCGGGTAACCGCTAACGAGCTAGAAAAGAGCCTATTACTTAGCTAAAGCCAGAGCCATGTAGCTCCCACGGTAGCACTGTCAGTCCCAGCTTTTGCCAACAGTGTGTTATTAAAAGAGTTACGTTCCAATTGCCATAACAGGATCACCAATTCATTCAAAGCTTTATAACATTTGGCAGAGATCAAGTATTCATTTATATATATAGCACTAGCCATCTACCCATATGCATATCTCATAGGAAACAAGGTAAAGGGTTTCAAATCTAGGGGATTAAACTACGGATATCAAATTAAACACATGCACATGAAATGATATTTATGGTGAATAGGAGAACAAGGAAAGTCCCATGCTATACTTGCCTTGGTTCTCAAAGTCCTGCTGGTCAAAACACTTCTGATCAAAGAACTCTTGATCACCAACAAACTCCTCACTGCCTGAACTCGATCACGACATTGCAACAACACGCATTCCAATTGCATACATACAAAGCAAACAAGACTAATATTAGAACAGTACACCAACAACAATAAGTAGATTTAAAAGGTTTATAAAAAGACACTACGCATTGCTACGATCATTTCAACACGAATTTCACGAAAATCGGATTTAAAACGCAAAAGATATGAATTTAACTGGTTCTCTAGGAGCATTTTTAGTATTTGAATTATCCTTGAAATTAAATAATTCAAACATGAACAGCAGATGGTTTAACATGTAGAGAATTTCATTACGAATCTAACGCAACTCGAATCGTCCAAATCGGAGTTAAAATAAAGTTTTTATAAACAAATTAAGGCAGTGGCAAAACTGTAAATAGCAGTTTTTCTATTTTTGGAATAAACCGAGAAGGTTTACGCTTTCTGAGTGGAGAAAACGTAATTTCAGAAGTGCGCCAGGGCAGAGGCGCGGGGCTAATGGGTCTGCCACGTGGCGGCTCGTGATAGGGCGGTCCACGGGCACAGTGTATGCACCCGCTGAGTCAGCTCGGGCCCGAGGGTCTACGGGTCCACGGTGGATCGGGGTAACTTACCCCTTCGGCAATTTAATCCCGGCCACAGATCACAGAACAGACGGCACCGAGCAGATCAGAGAGAGAGAGGGGGAGAGCGGCGGCCGGAGCCAGAAACGGGTGCGGCGGCGCCATGGCCACAGAGGGCTGGGCTCTCCGGAGTTTCACCTGAAAAGCTCGTCCGGCGAGCGTTTCGAAAACCGAACGCATGGGGAGGAAGAGGGAAATGAGGGGAGTGTGTTGGTGCACTCGGTTGAACGCGAGGAGGCAAGCTGAGGCAGCGCGGTGGTGCGCCATGGCCGGCGGCTCTGCGATGTGCGGTTACTGCGACATAGGGCGCAACATCCTGAATTGAGGACACGGGACGGTGCGGGGTGCTCGTGCGAGTGCGACCGAGGACTCGGTTGAGACAGCGGATTGCCGGAGCGGTGCGGTCCGCGGTGGCGCCATTGACGGCGGCGCGGTGCTCACGATTAAGGCCCTAGAGGCTACCAACCTCCAAATTGAGGAGTCCAGGAGATGCAGTGTGTGCGTGAGAGGCTAGAGAAACACTCAGGTGAGGCGGTGCGCGGCCGGGGAGTGGTTGACCACGGCGGTGCCATTAACGGCGGCACGGGACGGTCTCGAGAAGTGCCGCAGGTCCATGAAAACGACCAATTAAGGACTCAGAGAGAGAGGAGACGATGGCGAGTCTCACCGAGTCGAAATGGAGGGCGGAGATGGCTCGGTGCGGCGTGGAACGGCGGTCGGCGTCGCGGCGGTCCGAGAGCTCCGCGTCCACGGCGTCGGTGTTCTGTGCCCACCAGAGAGACGACAGGGAGAGAGATTAGACTACGGAGGTTCACGAAGAGAATGCAATTACAAAACAAAGCTCACCGAGGCGAGAAAGGTTTCCGGTGTGGCTTCTTTGCAACGATGGCGACGGCGGCGGCGCGGGGAGTGCAGATGGGAAAGGGGGGAGAGCAGGACGCGGCGCTCAGCTTTATAGCACCTGGGAGCGTGCGGTTGCTACTGCGGAGCCAAGGGCAAAGCGTGGGGAGTGGGAGCGGGGTGTGCAGGCGGTTCCCGATCACGGCGCCGGCCGTTCGCGACGCGTCCGTGCGCGTCCGAAATCGGCGGGGAGGTGGGAGACGGCACTGACGCGTGGGGCCAACATGTCAGCGTGACAGAGGGAGGGTGCGGGCCATGGCGGTTGGCGCCGACAGGCGGGACCCGCTGGTCAGACAGAGGAAAGGAGAGCAGAGAGAGAGACTCGGCGCTGACAAGGGGACCCCGCGGTGTCAGTGATAGGAGGAGAGGGAGAGAGGGTGAAGTGCGGCCGGTTGGGCCGGCCTGCTGATTGGGCTTTGGCCTGATTGAATTGGGCCTCGCAGGGAGAAGAGACGGAAGTGGGCTGGGTTCAGGAGGGAGGGAGAAAAATGTTTTTCTTTTCTTTTTCCTTTTTATTTCTCTTTCCAAATTCAAATTCCAACCAAAATTGAAACCATTTGAAGACTGGTTTTGCAAACTCAAACATCACCACAAAAATTATGCAATGGCATGAATGCACATCCATGTTTCTAAACTAGAATTTATTTTATTTCTAAAAATTTTATTATTCCACTAAATGAAATGCTCACATAATTTCATAATTAAATCATTTTCATCTAATTTAAAATCCGAATCAAAATTTTGGGTGTTACAAGTATCCAGTGAAAACTGCATTTGTCTATAGAGTCAACATATATATCTTTATGATGAATTAAGTAATAAGTAAGATAAATTGTGCAAACGATAACAACACTCACCCAAAGTTGTAGGGGAAGAGTATATACTCTCTCGTCTTTTGGTTGATCAAGAACCTCCGAAGATTCCTCTCCGTTTAAGGTATCTGTCGGTGTTATGACCCGGGGGTCAAGACCACCAACGAGTAAATTTGTATATCGCGTGCTCCCTCTCTCAGACGTGATGCAAGATGGACACAAGATTTATCCTGGTGCGGGCAAAGAAGGCCCTACGTCCAGTGGGGGGAGGATGACTTGTATTATCTCGCACCCAAAGCGTGCTCGTACAGGGGGGGTACAAGCTGTGTTACACGGAGTCGGCCACCCGAGGGGTCGATCGGGTGGCGGTGTGTGTATGGAGTGTGGACTAGGGTTCCCGAAGAAGTAGGAGCCGATCTCCCGAGTCCTCGGAAGTCGCAGAGATCGGAAAAAAAGTCCCCTTACTCTACCTCAGTGTCCCCCTTTTATAGACCAAGGGGAGACCCGAGGGTACAGGGTCCTAACAGTAGAAGTATGGGCGGCGTATTCGCGGCACAGTGTTGGCGGAGAGGCGTTGAGCACTGTCGCGGCATGGGTTTCCCGTCCTTCAGGCGTCCCTGGTCGTGGCGGCAGTAGAAGTCCTGTGCAGTGTCTACAGGCGGGCGCGAGTCCCACGGCCGAAGCGGGACGGAGCGGATGGGACGGCTTTCGTACCGAAGTTATTGAAGAGGAGGGGGTCGAGCCCCTGGTCGAGGCAGGGGGTCGAGCCCTGTGTGACTCCGTTGCATTCCCGAAGTCGTCATCGAGGGTCGCACTGTTCACTTTCCGAGGGGTACTGTTGGAGTCCGTACTTGCGTAGTGGCAACAGTGGCGGCACAGTTGACGGGAATCGGGGACTGGACGGGGAGTTGGCGGATTTGACAGTGGACGTGGGCGCCCATGTCGTTAGGTGGATTCACTTTTACCCATGCCGGAGCGGTTGGGTTAATCGAGCCCCTCGTCCGAGGGTCGTCTGTTTGACCCTTGGTCGAGGGGAGGTCGAGGCGTCGATGGGGTTCAAGAGGTCGAAGTCGAGGTAGAGGTCGGGGGGTCGTTCGTTCGACCCCTCGTCCGTCGTCGAGGTGGAGCCGAGGGTCGTTCGTTCGACCCCTCGTCCGTCGTCGAGGTGGAGCCGGGGGTCGTTCGTTCGACCCCTCGTTCGTCGTCGAGGTGGAGCCGGCCCGTGGCTTGTTGCCGCGGCTGGTGTAGAGGGGGCCCTCGATTGATGGGCCGCGTCTTGCCGAGTAGTGGGCTGGTCCTTGCCTTAAAAATGTTTGCTATGTTCAGTGTTAATTTATCGAAGGGTTTAGGGTACCCCTTACCTTCGTACCCGACAGTAGCCCCCGAGGCCCCAGAGGAGTGATTTAGAACTCCTCTGGGGGCTATGATACGCGTTTCTCGGAGGGAGTAAGGATTGCCCGGAGGTTTTGTCCTTGGCCTGCAGGGTTAGTGAGAGATCCGATTCTCCGCGGGGTGCGTGCGAGCGCATCCCACGGGGGTAGCCCCCGAGGCCCCAGAGGAGTGATTAAGAACTCCTCTGGGGGCTAAAATACGTTGTATAGTGGGGTCTTTCAAGGATACCTGGAGGCGTGGCACCCTGTCGAGGGGTCGATTCCATCCTATTTCCTGAAAAGAGATGTGTTCGAGGGCGGCTGTTGAACCCTACCGAGGGCCAGCCTTCGCTCCCTCGAGCACCACTGGAGTCAGAGCGCCCCGCCCGAGAGGTCGGCTTTGTCTGCCAGGTTACGAGTTTTCGACCCTCTTTCGTCAAGGGGTGTCGTGCGTAGTCGGGCCCTCGAGCCCTCGAATGGCTAGGCCTTCACTACCTCATAGCGTCCTTCCCACGGATCCTTTCGTTCGGATTGTGGGGTGAAGAGCATCGTGCTATCCTCGTTAGGACGAGCCCGAAGTCCTCGGTGAGCTGTTCTCGGGCATGAGTCCATTAGAAATGGTGCCCTGTACGGGTAAAAATCCGAGTGAGAACTCGACCCCGTTCGATAGGGATCGACTAGTGGCCCGGAGGCGTTCTCATTGTTAAGCAAGCCGTACGGCTCGCTAAGCACGACCATGTGGACCGCCAAGGTGCCAACCCCATTCGATAGGAGTTGGTGGCTCGATGCCTCCCAGCGCAGGGATCCTTAGGTGTTCCTAGGTATGCCTCGGATATGTCCCAGGAAGCCTCGAGAGTTCGTTCTCGAGCTACCGGGACATCCCTGACTCGTGTACTCGAGGGCGGCTGTCGAACTCTGTTCGTGGAGCCAGCCTTCGCTCCCTCAAGATTTGGGGGTGGACCGGAGTCCGTTAACCATGGGTCCTTCCTGACCTCAGGTACTCGAGGGCGGCTGTCGAACCCTATGTAAGGGCCAGCCTTCGCTCCCTCAAGATTTGACGGATGGTTCGTCATCCGACGCTATCCTCAGGAGGAGGAGTCCGACCTTGTGGACCGCCGAGGGGAAAAGAAGGTGGTTGTTGTATTGAACTTGGGGACATACCTGTGTCGGAGCTCTCGAGGGAGGATGTCGAACCCCCGGACGGGCCAGCCTTTACCCCTTCGAGGCCATGGAATGAACTGCAGTTGACGACCCGAGGCCCTATCAGGCCTCGAGTACTCGAGGGGGCCTATCGAGCCCGTTCGTAGGCCGGCCTTTATCCCCTCGAGATTTTTGGGGGTGGACCGAGGTCCTAACCCGAGGTCATTTCTGGCCTTGGGCACTCGAGGGTAGCTGTCGAACCCTCTTTCGAGGGCCGGCTCTCGCTGCCTCAAGATTCCTTACCCTCGAAGACGACGTTTCCGGCCCCGCGCCTTTTTAGGCGGTGTCCGTTCGGCGCAACAGTGGCGGTTACAGAGCGGAGTGCGGCGCGGAGCCCGATGATGGGACGGTATGCCTTATCCTGGAGGGAATACGAGGAAGGAAGTACAGGCGAATTAAATGCGGAGATTCTCTTGCCTGTTGCCGGATCCGTCCGTTGGCCTCCCGCGTATAAGTAGTGAGGGTGAGGGGTCTAGTGCCCTTTCTGCGCACTTGCCTTCCCCCTCCTTGCCTTCGTCTTCCTTGCCTTCTTCTCTCCGCCTCTGCCTTAGGCGTCCCGCGAGCAGGAACTCTGCGCGAGCGAGAGAGGAAGGGAAAGATAGGAAACGTACCATCCGCCGCCAAGTCCGAGCAGACCGTCGTCCCTATGGCCACCTTCCAGCTCGTCGGTGCCAACGCCTGGCCCGCCTCCTCGATCCGTCGGTCGCATCTGATGGAGTTGGTGGAGAGCGGACTTCTCCGGCCCGTCACCATGGCGGAGAGGCCGGAGTGGATAGCTCCGCCGCGGGACCATGGCGAGCCCAACCCGTCGGAGGGGTACGTGGTGTCGTTCGAGGTCTTCCACCAGGCGGGGCTGGGGGGCCCGCCCAGCCGCTTCCTGCGCGCGCTTCTCTGCCACTACGAAGTGGAGCTCCAGCACCTCACCCCTAACGGCGTCAGCCAGGCGGCGGTCTTCGCGGCGGTGTGCGAAGGCTACCTGGGGATCGAGCCCCATTGGGATCTGTGGCTTCACATCTTCAAGGCCAACATCTTCCACGCCTCGGTCAACAAGGGAAACCACCGGAAGGTCAGGGCCGGGTGCTGCAGCATCTTCGTCAAGTGGCCGCCGCTTTGGCTCCCGGCGAACCCATCCTCGAGCCACTCTGGGTGGCATTCCGGGTGGTTCTACCTGAGGAACGACGATGATCTGCTCCCGGCGTACACCGGGAGGACACTCGACGCCGAGCCTGACCGCTGGAGATACGGCGTCCCGACGGACAAGCAGAAACACCTCAACGGCTTGCTGGACACGCTCAAGCGTCTGAAGGAGAGGGGGCTTACCGCGGAGATTGTCGCATCGGCGTTCCACCGACGGCGGGTTCTGTCGCTAATGGCTCGACCCCTCCGCATCGACGAGATGGGTCCGGGGGTCGATCTATCGGGGTGCCGCTTCGTCGAGGAAGAGCTGACCCCGGACCGGGTGGTCGGCCGCGTCCGCCGTTTCTTCGCGGGGGGGTTCGACCCCAAGAACGTCGCGAAGATCCCCATGAAGCCGGACGAGGGCTTCTTTGAGCTGGTAAGGTCCTTTCCTCCAGTTAGAGTCTTCGTGCCCGCCCCTTCCGTCTTTTCTGCTCGTTGTCTAACCGTCTCGCGTTCAGCAGGGGAATGTGTCCTACAAACTCTCACGCCCGCCGGTGAAGGAGGACCGGGCCAGGAGGGAGGCGAACCGCCTCCGCGCGGAGAAGCAGAAGTCCGACAAGGACAAAACCAAGGCGAAGACGGCCAGGAAGACTCGGGAGAGAGAGCTGAGAAATCAGCACCGGGCCCAACAGAGGCGATTGGGCCTTGATGAGGAGTTGTCGCCCTCGGAGGAGGAGGACGATGATGAGGAAGATACGAACTGGAGCGAACTGGAGGAGGAGGAGGAGGAGACGGCGCCTGAATAGGTAGCCGTTGCTAATGATGGAGAGGAGGGGTCGACCTCGAGGTCGGCCCCTTCCGTTGACGCTGGGCCACGGGCGGAGCGCCCCGTGGCTTCGCAAGAAGTCGCGCCGCGGCCCTTGTCGGGGGGTCGATCGAGCGAGCCCCCGACGCCCGCCGCGTCGAGTGCACGGGTGCCGGGCCCGCCGGCGCAGCTGGAGACCGGCAAGGGGACGAAGGTGGAGCCGCCGTCGAAGGGTCGATCGAGCGAGCCCCCGAAGCCTACCGCGTCGAGCGCACGGGCGCCGGGCTCGTCGGCGCAGGTGGGGGCCGGCAAGGAGACGAAGGTGGCGCCTCCGTCGAGGGGTCGATCGAGCGAGCCCCCGAAGCCTGCCGCGTCGAGCGCACGGGCGCCAGGCCCGTCGGCGCAGGTGGGGGCCGGCAAAAAGTCGACGGTGGCGCCGCTGGCCCCTGCCTGGGAGAAGGTGCCGAGTGCCGCCTCGACCCCCGCTCCCCAGGCGATGGCGCTCGAGAGCTCGACCAGCCCGACGGTTGCAGGGCCGAAGCGCCGGGCTCTGAGGGGGTAAGTCGATTTTGTAGTCATCGTCTGTTTTGTCTTTTTGTCGGTAAGGGCCCGTGCTTATTATTGTGCACGTGTTCCTTTTTCAGGTCGAAGCGCCGGCAGGGAGCCGTGCCTCCCGCCCCTGCTAAGAAGCTGAAGACGGGGGCTGCGGATCAAGCGGTCCCCGAGGTGAGTTCGGCAGCCCCGTCCCCTTCGACGGTCGCCCCCGAGGCGGCTCGGGTAGCCATGGCCCAAGAGGTGGCGGCGCGGGGGACGGCGTAGGGGGCCTCGGCATCTGCTTCGAAAACGGAGGATGCGAGCTCGCCGGCGGTGGTTGCCGAAGTGACGGTCGCGGCGCCCGCGCGGCCGTCAGAAGAAGTCGCATCTGGCATCCCGAGGGGCGCGGAGCTTCTGCCGACAGCGGTTGCGGCCGAGGTGGTGGAAGTGGCCAGGCCCTGGCCCCTGCGATCGAGGGGGAGGCTCTGGCACACCCAACGCGGGGGCGTTGGCCCGAGGGCCTGGCTGTGCTGGAGGCTCGACTCCAGCTCGAGCGCGAGGGTACGACTACCGCCACGCCCGAGGGCCCCTTAACGACGCCAGGGCTCGAAGAGGGGGGTCCGGTCGATCGCGCCGAGGGAACGCCCGCGTCGTCGCAGGGCGTGATGTTGATGGAGTCCACCCCTGCCTAGGTGGACGAGATGGTGGCCGAGTTGGTGGACTCGGTGGAAATGGCCATCATCACGGCTCCTCGGGCGGAGCCGGAGGTGGCTCGGCCTCCCCTCGAGGTTGGGGGCCGCTGTTTCGAGGTAAGTTACACTTCGACTCACTCGAGATGCAGTGGGTTTATCTTGCTGTGTGTTAACTTTTTGGAGTCCTTCATCGCGCAGGGCCGTCTTACCGGCCGGGGTCTTCTTCTACCGGTGGAGACGGCTTGGCGGGGTCGTCGATGTCCTCACGAGGTGGCCCAGAGGAAGAAGCCTCGCCCCTTTCCGCTTATCGAGGAGGGGGGACCTGCGCGATGGCGTCACCGGGACGATGGAGCAGAGGATCGCCGCCCGCAGTGCGGCGTGGGGCCAGGAGGTTCTCGAGGTGGCGGACCCTCGAGACCCCGAGCGGGTCTTCCTCACGCTCGACGACCAGTCCGAGCTCCGATGGTGGGAGAACGTCGAGGAGTATCGGGGCCTGTTTGAACACTCGGTACGTCGCGTTGCGGAGGTCGCCGCCGCGGACATACGCGAGGGAATGGAGGTAGGTTCTGTTCTACCTTAGATTGCACTTTGAACTGCCTGGTTGCCGTTTGTTGACGATCTCCGTTTTTATCCTTGTCAGTCGCTGCGGGTGAGGTCCTACGAGAAGTCCCAGTACATTCTCCGGGTACAGGGACAACTCTCGACCCTCCACGCTTCTCTGGAGAAGGCGAGGGATGAAGTCGCCCACGCGAAGGCGGAGGCGGCGACTATCCAGAAGGATGCCGAGTCGAAGATCGCCCATGCGAAAGCCGGCTACGAGGCTATCCAGAAGGAAGCCCGGGAGGCCATGTCGTCGGCGCAGGCGAAGGTCGATGACGCCCTTCGGTCGACCGTCACCGTCGGGCAGGAGTGGGATGCTGCCCTCGAGGCCCAGCGCAAGGCCGAGGAGGAGGCTGCCCGGCTGAGGGAGGACATCCGAGGGCTCCGGGGAGACCTCGACGCCGTCTCCCGAGAGCGCGACGCTTTGGCCACCTCGGAGGAGAAGGCTCGGACCCGTGCGACCTCTTTGGGCATGGTGGGGATGAACCAGAGGAAGGCCCTCGAGGATGCAAACAAGACCATCGAGGGCCTCCAGGCCAAGGTTAATGACTAGTCCTCCGAGCTTGACGACTTCCGCCGCCAGCTCGAGGAGACCGAGCAGGCCTACTCCACCTTGGATGTGCAGGCCCAAGGTGAATGCTTCGGGTGTTGCAGAGTCTGTCCTAACTCGACCCTTTTTCTGCTTTTTTGTTGGGTTTTGACTGTTGTGTGCTTGTTTTGGCAGAGCGTGCGAAGGAGAATGCCCGCGCCCACAAGGACCTGGACAATCTTCAGGGCCTCCGTGGCACCGAGGCGAACCTCAATGCGACGCTCGCGGCCGCCATCAACACCTTCTGCAATGACCTCTCGGTCAAGCCGGAGCCGGAGGTCGAGGGGGATGCTCGAGGGGACTCCTTGCTGCGCCGCTTCTACTCCATGATGCGGGGGGTGACGGAGAACGTCCGAGCCGCCCTACATGTGGGCGTGAAGCGGGCCCTCGCGGTCGTCAACTCCTTCTACGACGTGGACCTCAACCTCGTTGTCGACGGGTTCGCCACCGACCCGGATCTGACCGAGGAACAGAACGACGCGAAGTGTCAGGAGTTGATGGATCATGCAGAGGTGCCCGGAGGCCTGCTGGCGTCGCCCGAGGTGATCCCCTCGGCGGATGAGTAGCCCTCGGGTGGTGTCGACGGGTAGTCCCGGGCCTGCGAGCCGTATCTGGACAAAAAGGTCCATGTAACAGTTAGGCTTTTGTACTGATACAATGCCAAGCCCCCGGGAGTTTTTGTATATAATGCATTTTGATCGATATGCACAAAGGTAATTTTGTTTTTTCGAGCTTTCCCTGCTTTTCTTTGCCTGAGTCGACGCCTGTGAACTAAGTGTTCGACGCACGCTCTTATCCCTAGAAGGGGGGTGGCAAGTAGGGATACCGTAGCCCTAGGGCGTAGGTGAGTCCCTGGCTCGACGGGACCCTCGACCCTTAGGGAGCTCGAGGCGCCTTTACTTAGTTAAGAAGCGCACTCGAGGGAAAGAACGAGAGGGAGAGTCGAGTTTCGAAAAAACGTTCAAGTTTTTCGGAGACTTAGGAGGGGGGTGCCCCCCCCCCTGTTAGCCCCTGAGGGAGGCTCGACTTTGCTGAGGCAAAGTTGAGGCTACCTTAGTGCTGTGGACGGGTTCGTCTTGTTATTCCTACTTCTCGAGCTCTCTCTGCTTTTCTTTGCCTAAGTCGACGCTTGTGAACTTAAGTATTCGACGCACGCTCGTATCCCTGGAAGGGGGGTGGCGAGTGGGGGTACCGTAGCCCTGGGGCGTAGGTGGGTCCCTGGCTCGACGACACCCTCGACCCTTAGGGGGTTCGAGGCGCCTTTACCTAGTTATGAAGCGTACTCGAGGCGAAGAACGAGAGGGAGAGGTCGAGTTCCGAGAAAACGTACGGGTTTTTCGGGGACTTAGGAGGGGGGTGCCCTTCTGTCAGCCCCGAGGGGAGCTCGACCTTGCCCGGGCAAAGTCGAGGCTACCTTCGAGCTACGAACGAACGTGAAATGTGTTTCGAGAACATTTTATTCATTCGAGAATTTGTACATAAATGCGAAAATGTACAAGGCCCTGGGGCCTCAGGGATAGAAGTGACGTAGCTGTTCGATGTTCCACGCGTTGGTGAAGATCTCGCCCTTCTCGTTCTTCAGTTTGTAGGTGTCGGGCTTCAGCACCTCCGCCACGATGAAGGGTCCCTCCCAAGGTGGTGTCAACTTGTCATGCCCCTTGTTGCTCTGTCGACGACGCAGAACGAGGTCGCCGACGTTGAGGTCCCTTTTGCGCACGTTTTTGTCGTGGTAGCGTCACAACGTCTGCTGGTACTGAGCCGACTTGAAGAGGGCCATGTCACGAGCTTCCTCGAGCTGGTCGAGGGAGTCCTCTCGGGCTACCGTGTTGGCTTGCTCGCTGTAGGCTTTCAGTCGAGGGGACCCGTACTCGAGGTCGGTGGGGAGGACGGCCTCGGACCCATAGACCAAGAAGAACGGGGAGAACCCCGTGGCTCGACTCGGTGTCGTTCGGAGACTCCATAGCACAGCGGGCAGCTCGTCGACCCATCTCTTTCCATGTCTGTTCAGCCGGTCGAAGATCCTTGGCTTGAGGCCCTGCAAAACCATACCATTGGCACGCTCGACCTGACCGTTAGTTCGAGGGTGGGCAACTGCGGACCAATTCACCCTGATGTGGTGATCGTCACAGAAGTCCAGGAACTTTTGGCCGGTGAACTGCGTGCCATTGTCGGTGATGATGACGTTGGGGACCCCGAAGCGGTGGATGATGTCGGTGAAGAATAGCACGGCTTGCCGAGACTGGATGTTGGCGATGGGTCGAGCCTCGATCCACTTCGAGAACTTGTCGATAGCCACGAGAAGGTGAGTGTGCCCACCCTTGGTTCTTTTCAGGGGGGTGACCATGTCGAGCCCCCATACTGCGAACGACCAAGTTATGGGTATCATCTGAAGAGCTTGGGCGGGTAGGTGGGTCTGCCTGGCGTAGAATTGGCATCCCTGGCAGGATCGAACGAGTTTGGTGGTGTCGTTGACGGCCGTCGGCCAGTAGAAGCCCTGTCGAAAGGCACTTCCTACCAGTGTTCTCGGCACCGCGTGGTGGCCACACGCCCCCGAGTGTAGGTCCTTCAGCAGTGCCCTCCCCTCCTCGAGGGTGAGGCAGCGTTGAAGTACACCCGACGGGCTACGTCGATATAGCTCGCGGCCATCCCCGTATAGGACGTAGGTTTTGGCACGTCGAGCTACTCGACGGGCTTCCGTGCGGTCTTCTGGGAGTTCGCCTCGCGTCAGGTACTCGAGGTAAGGCGCGCGCCAATCCGTCGGAGGGGTTGGCGCCGAGGCGGCCCCGTCGATCTCCATGACCTCTCCCCCGCTCGAGGGGGGATCGGTCGAGGGGGGTGGGTCGACCCCTTGCTCGAGGGCGGAAGCCCCCGAGCCTAGGTCGACGGATGGTGTGTGCAGATCCTTCGAGAAGATGTCGGGGGGGACCGTCCCTCGAGTAGACGCGATTTTAGCCAGCTCGTCGGCAGCTTCGTTGTACCGACGGGCTACGTGGTTGAGCTCGAGGTCGTAGAACTTGTCCTCGAGCTTTCGGACCTCCTTGCAGTAGGATTCCATCTTAGGATCGTGGCAGCTCGAGTCTTTCATCACTTGGTCGATCACCAACTGAGAGTCCCCTCGCACGTCGAGGCGTCGGACCCCGAGCTCGATGGCGATGCGCAGGCCGTTGACGAGGGCCTCGTACTCGGCGACGTTGTTGGAGGCGGGGAAGTGGAGGCGGATGACATATCGCGTATGGACCCCTGAGGGTGATATGAATAGCAATCCGGCACCTGCTCCCGTCTTCATCAACGACCCGTCGAAGTACATAGTCCAGAGCTCGCTCTGAACCTGCGCTGGGGGTAGTTGGGTGTCGGTCCATTCTGCAACGAAATCTGCCAATACCTGAGACTTGATAGCCTTCCGAGGGGCGTAGGAGAGGGTCTCCCCCATGAGCTCGGCGGACCACTTGGCGATCCTTCCCGATGCCTCCCGGTTCTGGATTATCTCTCCGAGGGGGAAAGATGAAACCACAGTGACCGGATGGCCCAGGAAATAGTGTTTGAGCTTCCGCCGAGTGAGGACGACCGCGTATAGCAGCTTCTGGATGTGGGGATACCTCGTCTTGGTTTCGGAAAGGACCTCGCTCACGAAGTACACAGGCCTCAGAACCGGCAGGGCGTGTCCTTCCTCCTCCCTCTCGACCACTATGACCGCGCTGACTACCTGGGTAGTCGCTGCGACATAGAGCAAGAGGGGCTCGGCCGGGCTCGGGGGGACCAAGACCGGGGGCGAGGTGAGCAAGGCCTTAAGCCTCGAGAGCGATTCCTCGGCTTCGGCGGTCCACGCGAAGTGTTCCGTCTTCTTCAGGAGTCGGTAAAGGGGTAAGGCCTTCTCTCCGAGCCTCAAGATGAAGCGACTGAGGGCGGCGAGGCACCCAGTAATCCTTTGCACACCCTTGAGGTCGTTGATCGGGCCCATCCTCGTGATGGCGGTTACCTTCTTGGGATTGGCCTCGATGCCGCGCTGGGAAACTATGTACCCTAAGAGCATGCCTCGAGGGACCCCGAAGACACACTTCTCAGGGTTCAGTCTTATGCGGTTAGCCCTGAGGCACCCAAACGCGACCTCGAGGTCTCCGACCAGGTTTCCGACGGTTCTGGACTTGACCACGATGTCATCGACGTAGGCCTCGA
This sequence comes from Microstegium vimineum, assembly GCA_022036555.1. Classification (NCBI taxonomy): domain Eukaryota; kingdom Viridiplantae; phylum Streptophyta; class Magnoliopsida; order Poales; family Poaceae; genus Microstegium; species Microstegium vimineum. The sequence goes on from CM039132.1 coordinate 47,378,387, forward strand.
CGGTCGGCCCTATGTGTTTCCCAAAGACGTGGAGCAAGCATCGCTGGTAGGTGGCCCCGGCGTTCCGCAAGCCGAAGGGCATGGTGAGGTAGCAAAACATGCCGAAGGGAGTGATGAAGGAAGTCGCGAGCTGATCGGACTCCTTCATCTTTATTTGGTGGTAGCCGGAATACGCATCAAGGAAGCAAAGGGTTTCACATCCCGAAGTGGAATCTACTATTTGGTCGATGCGAGGTAAAGGAAAAGGAACTTTAGGACATGCTTTATTTAAACTGGTGTAGTCTACACACATCCTATCTTTCCCATTCTTTTTCTTTACAAGCACGGGATTAGCTAACCACTCGGGATGATGTACCTCCTTGATGAATCCGGCCTTCAAAAGCTTGTCGACCTCCTCCCGATGATCCTGCGCTTCTCCTCGTCGAACCGGCGCAGGCGTTGCTTCACCGGTTTGGACCCGGCTCGGATGTCCAAGGAGTGCTCGGCGACTTCCCTCGGGATGCCCGGCATGTCCGAGGGACTCCATGCAAACACGTCGGCGTTTGCACGGAGAAAGTCGACAAGCACGGCTTCCTATTTGGGCTCGAGGGTGGCACTGATCGTCAGCACCTTCCCATCCGCGAGGCCGGGGTCGAACGGGACGGTCTTTGTGTCTTCCGCCGGCTTGAAGTTCCCAGCGTGGCGCTTGGGGTCGGGGATCTCTCCGGACAAGTCGTTGAGGGCCGTGAGGATAGCCGAATCCTCACGGGCTTCGGCTTTTTCCACGTACTCGACGTCGCAGTCGTATGCGTGCTCGTAGGAGGTGTCGACGGTGATGACCCCCGAGGGTCCCGGCATCTTGAGCTTGAGGTAGGTGTAGTTCGGGACCGTCATGAACTTGGCGTACCCCGGTCTACCGATGATGGCGTGGTAGGTGCCTCGCCACGCGACCACCTCGAAGGTCAGCTCTTCCTTTTGGAAGTTCGAGGGGACGCCGAAGCAAACCGGCAGCTTGACGCGGCCGATCGGGAGTGCCTTCTTCCCCGGGACGATCCCGTGGAACCCCCCCCCCCCCCCGCGCTGGGCAGGAGCATGGTCCTCGGGATCCCCAGGAGGTCGAGGGTCTCGGCGTAGATGATGTTGAGGCTGCTCCCCCCATCCATGAGCACTTTGCTGAGGCGGGTGTTGAGGATGATTGGGCCGACGACGAGCGGGTAAGCCCCCGCGTTGGAGACGTGCTCGGGGTGGTCGTCCTGATCGAAGGTGATCGGCGTGTGTGACCAATCGAGGTACCGCGGGGCCTGGGCCCGAACGGAAAAAACTTCTCGACGTTCCCTCTTTGCGCTGGCGCGTGGTGAGGGGAGTCGAGGGTCCCCCGTAGATCATGTAGCAGTCGTGGATCTCGGGGAAGCCTCCTTTTTGGACATCGCCCCTGACGTGGGTGTCACAGGGCGGGTCTTCCTTGCCGTCGTCTCTCCTGGGGCCAGGAGGGACAAAGTGCCTTCGGAGCATGCGGCAATCCTCGAGGCGGTGGTTGGTCGGCCCCATATGATAGGGGCAGGGCTCCTTCAGCATCTTATCGAAGACGCCCCCGTCGGGAGGGGGCCCTCGAGGCTTCCGCTTGTCCGCCGCAGCGACAAGGTCGTCGGGCTCGTCGTCGTGCTCGACGTTGGGCTCGACGTTGCGTCGGCCCGGTTGGTTCTTCTTCTTCTTCTTCTTCTTCCGGCCGCCGTTGCCGTCGTTGTTCCTCCTGGGCCCCTTGTTTCTCGTGGGCCTACCGTCGAGCCCTCGGGTTCATCCGCGTTGCCCTCCCCCTTCCCTGGGGGAATCTGGAAGAATGCGCCAACGGCCTCCTCGCCAGCCGCGTAGTTGGCGATGACGTCCATGAGCTCGTTGGCGCTCTTGGGGATGTTTCGCCCCAGCTCCCGCACCAACTCCTTGCAGGTTGTCCCGGCGATGAACGCCGTGATGACCTCGTGGTCGGAGATGTGGGTCAGTGCGGTACGCTGCTTCGAGAATCGGCGGGTGAAGGTGCGGAGGGTCTCCCCTGGTTTCTGCTTGCAGCTGCGAAGGTCCCAGGAGTTGCCCGGGCGCTCGTAGGTGTCCTTGCAGCTGCGAAAGAGTAGTTCGGAGTTGATCGACACGCGAACCCCCTACCTGGCGCGCCAACTGTCGGTGTTATGACCCGGGGGTCAAGACCACCAACGAGTAAATTTGTATATCGCGTGCTCCCTCTCTCAGACGTGATGCAAGATGGACACAAGATTTATCCTGGTTCAGGCAAAGAAGGCCCTACGTCCAGCGGGGGGGGATGACTTGTATTATCTCGCACCCAAAGCGTGCTCGTACAGGGGGGGTACAAGCTGTGTTACACGGAGTCGGCCACCCGAGGGGTCGATCGGGTGGCGGTGTGTGTATGGAGTGTGGACTAGGGTTCCCGAAGAAGTAGGAGCCGATCTCCCGAGTCCTCGGAAGTCGCAGAGATCGGAAAAAAAGTCCCCTTACTCTACCTCAGTGTCCCCCTTTTATAGACCAAGGGGAGACCCGAGGGTACAGGGTCCTAACAATAGAAGTATGGGCGGCGTATTCGCGGCACAGTGTTGGCGGAGAGGCATTGAGCACTGTCGCGGCATGGGTTTCCCGTCCTTCAGGCGTCCCTGGTCGTGGCGGCAGTAGAAGTCCTGTGCAGTGTCTGCAGGCGGGCGCGAGTCCCACGGCCGAAGCGGGACGGAGCGGATGGGACGGCTTCCGTACCGAAGTTGTTGAAGAGGAGGGGGTCGAGCCCCTGGTCGAGGGAGGGGGTCGAGCCCTGTGTGACTCCGTTGCGTTCCCGAAGTCGTCGTCGAGGGTCGCACTGTTCACTTTCCGAGGGGTACTGTTGGAGTCCGTACTTGCGTAGTGGCAACAGTGGTGGCACAGTTGACGGGAATCGGGGACTGGACGGGGAGTTGGCGGATTTGACAGTGGACGTGGGCGCCCATGTCGTTAGGTGGATTCACTTTTACCCATGCCGGAGCGGTTGGGTTAATCGAGCCCCTCGTCCGAGGGTCGTCTGTTTGACCCTTGGTCGAGGGGGAGGTCGAAGCGTCGACGGGGTTCAAGAGGTCGAAGTCGAGGTAGAGGTCGGGGGGTCGTTCGTTCGACCCCTCGTCCGTCATCGAGGTGGAGCCGGGGGTCGTTCGTTCGACCCCTCGTCCGTCGTCGAGGTGGAGCCGGGGGTCGTTCGTTCGACCCCTCGTCCGTCGTCGAGGTGGAGCCGGCCCGTGGCTTGTTGCCGCGGCTGGTGTAGAGGGGGCCCTCGATTGATGGGCCGCGTCTTGCCGAGTAGTGGGCTGGTCCTTGCCTTAAAAATGGTTGCTATGTTCAGCGTTAATTTATCGAAGGGTTTAGGGTACCCCTTACCTTCGTACCCGACAGTATCCATTGATCGCGGGGAGTGTTTGGATCCGAGAATATGATATATGGATCAATGAAACCAATATCCGTATCTCCTTATGTTTGAGCAATAACTTCAAGAATCTGCATATATATGTTTGAGGATAGTTAGTTACTATACATATAGATATGCTATAGTCAGATTACTAAAAGAAATGATCACTTACAGACAGTAGCAACTCATGAGAGATTTGTCTAGAGCGTACATATGGCATAGTTGGTGAAGCTCACTATACGTAACAAGTATAAGGTCATCGCCCCGGAAGTAATGTTCATCTCTAATTCTGACGCAAATCCACTCATCCAAGTTTTTGGTACATGCCTCCATGTACCACTTGTTTAACGAGCGCATTTGCGTACCAAGTTCCCCGAGGGCCAATGGGTTGTACAGACTTCTGCCATGTACAAAAGTTCTCTTCCACTCATCAACTACAGTGGCATTTGCGATGAGTGCATTTCCTAGAAATTGATTCGCGGTTAGACCAGCTCCTAACAAGAACTCTTCCATACCATCATAAGTGATCTTGGGGCCACTGTAGTCTTCTAGCACGCTCATGTTTGAACCATATTGATTCCCAACAACTAGAGGGGGCACTGATTGCTTCGATTGTTCCCCGAGCTGTGGGACACCCTTCCGTGCTCTTCTATCTTTATTCTTGTCCGTGTTAATTGCCTTTTGTAGAGTGCGGTCATAGTCCGATAGTGGAGAACTCTTCTGAGCATCACGTAGCTTTCTCTTCTTTGCTTCCACCGCTTGCCTTAGATCCTCTTTGTTTAAGAAGAATGGTTGTTTAGCTTCTTTCTTTGCTTTAGCGTCGTCTTCAAATTTCTTGAATTGTGCTTCCATATCGGCCTTTACTGAAGCGTTTAGTTCTTCGTCAGTCTTCTCATACGAAAGTTTCTGAGGAATCTTAACTTTCCTTGTAGCTTGCCTCTTTGCTTGCGGTGGGGCGGCCGACAACATTGGTTTTGTGGCTGGCCTCTTCTTTGGCGATGGGGCGACCGGTGTTGGCGTTGGAGACCGTCGTGGAGGCGATGGGGCTAGTGTCGGCGTTGGAGAACATCATGGAGGCGATGGGGCCGGTTTCGGCGTTGGAGAACGTCGTGGAGGCAATGGGGCCGGTTTCGGAGATGGAGACCGCCTTGGAGGTTCTGGGGAGGAAGCCGTGTCGTGCATTCCACCTTCATCATCCCTCACAACACTATGACCAGCAGGTGATGAATGGTGACTTAGGTCTCTGGGTGAAAACAACGAGTGTGAATAAAGTATCGCTATTTAAGCCAATACAAAGTTAGTGAAAAAGAGCTATATATATGATTCACTTTCATTCGCACCTAGGATGAGGAGGAGGAGGCAGCGGCAGTGGTACAATAGGAGGTGATGCCCCATGAATAATGATATAGCGCTTGCGCCAACAAATAAATGTTTTCTCCGCTTCTCCTAAAGTCTTCTCCCCATCACCTCCTTCAATGTCAAGTTGAACATTGCTATGACCTTTTTCAACTCGATCCACCGAGACGCGAGCATATCTAGGTGATATTATTGTCCCATGGCATTTTGGTGTCTTTGTCGGGTCGATAGGAGATACAACACCGATAGCCACCATGATTGTGGTAGGCCCCTCTGGAATGTGCATCTCACATGTTGTATTCGGTTCTATGATGTCATCCACTGGGAAGCGTACCATTGAGTCATCACCAGACTGAGGCACTTCCGTGGAAGCACAACTGCTTTTCAACTGAGTAGAGGGGCTTATGTTGACTTTCGGTACTAATGCAGTACTTCGCATTCAGCTCATTGCTTCTTCCACTTGCCTTTTGATTTCCTCGCTCATTCTCGCTTGAAGTTTTTCTTCTCTCTCTTTAGCTTGAATAGCTGCTTCGCGTGCTTCCCTAAGCATTTGCTCCATGCTATATTTCATAGCTTCCTCCTCTCTCTTCTTTCTCTGGCGGCTTTTATATGTATCTTTGTCTTGAGGAAAAGCTTGCTTCCATGGCACCGCGCCATAACCTCTCGTTCGCCCTCCGTGTTTGGCAGTCCCCAGGGCATATGTCAGCTCATCCCTATCTCTATCTGGTGACCATATTCCTTGTTCCCTCAAAGATTGAGCGTAAACCAGTCTCCGTGCTGCTTCTGTGAGTCCTTGGTCATACGTCAATCTTCCGGTCTCAAGGTCAAGACCTCCCCCGTGACCAAAAAATCACCACTTACCACGATTTGACCAGGTAAGTGATTCTGGTTGGATTCCCTAGCTACAAGGTCCTCTTCTGTTTTTTCCCACTTAGGAATGGCAGTAATGTAGCCACCTGATCCCAAGCGATGGTGATATTGCTTTTCTCGGGCATTCTGTTGGTTCTTTATCGCTCGTGCTTCGCTCTCTTCTGATGTCTTGAAACCTACAAAGTCATCTCAAAACGTCCTCAACTTGACGTAGGCCTTATTGTTGAAATCTGGAGTAAGGTTCTTCTTGATAAATTCGTTGTACAATTTCTTCTTCAAGGCTTGGAATTATGTTGCCATCTTCTTCATTGCCCACTCCCTAACTCTTCCCCTTCAAAGCTTCATCATCTGTATCGAGCGAGAAATGTTGAAGGACATCTCGTCAAATTAGTGCCTTGTTACGATCAGAGACAAAACTAACATCTGGATGATCTTTCCTTTGCTGCCATTCATGAGCACTGATCGGAAGCGTATCCCTTACAAGGTAACCAGAGTGGTTGACAAATGTATGTGCATGTGGTCCAAATACTCTCCCTGTTTCCTCCTCGAATTGCGAGATAATGTACCGACCCTCCAATGGCTTCTTCGGGCCTCGTACATTTTTACTCTTCCCCGTACTTGTTGATGCAGATGACTATATATGTAGAAACACAAAAATTATAAATATAATTATACAAATATAATTATTTTGATTTTCATGTATACACAAGAGATTGTAAACATATATATATATATATATATATATATATATATATATATATATATTGCTCCGAAGCACCGCCGCCGCCTGCCCCATCGGCTCCGCCCCTCCGTCTTCTCAGTTCTCAGCCGTCGACACCGTTGCTCCGGCTCACGCCACCAGCACCTCCGCGGGCTTCCGCAGGTGAGCCCGCCTCAACCTACGCAGGTGAGCCCGTCACACAAGCTGTACATTTCTCGACTAACCTATCTGCCTTGGCGGCAGCTCGACCTCCGCCGCCGCCGCCGCGTGGCCGCCTCTCCTCGGCCCAAGATCTGGTGAGTCCATCCTCTCTCCTCCTCGTCCTTAGCAGATCGAGCTCTTTCTTCCTGCTCCGATCCTTAACTGTTTATTTCACCGCAGTGGCTAGCAACGGTGAAGATGGCGCCGGTGACAAGACGCCGGAAGAAAGCCCTTGCCGCGGCGGCGGCACGGCCACCACCCCCAGCGATCGACTCTACCGACCACCTCAGCAAGCTTCCGGAGGAGATCCTCGCGCACATCCTGTCGTTCCTGCCGGCGCAGGAGGCCGTACAGACATGCGTCCTCGCGCGGACTTGGCGCGACGTCTGGAAGTCCACCAGACGCCTCCACATCACGGGCGACTCCGTTCAGAATGTCCGGGAATTCGTGGATCGCCTGCTTCGCGTCCGCCTCGACCGACTCCAGCTCGCGTCCCTCGATGCTACCGAGATCCAGTTCACTACATTTGAGAACATGGACGATCTCATTGATGATCCCGACGATGGGGATCTCAATGATGAGGACATGTCCAGCCTCAACGGATGGATCTGCCGCGTGCTGAAATGCCAAATCCAGATGCTCCGGGTTACCATTGAAGCTGAAGGGCACTTGAATTGCCTACATGCAGATGAGGAACAGGCCCCTCGTCTCGCCGCACTTGACCAGGCTAGAGCTCACAGGCGTATGGTTCATCTGCCGTTGCCTCGACCTGGATGTCTGTCCTGCATTGGAACATCTCAAGATTCATGGCTCCTACTTTGACGGCGTGAGGAAGATCACGTCTGTTTCACTTAAACGGCTAGTCATCACATCATGTAAGTCTGATGAGGATGAGAAACGCATCTGGATTTGTGCTCCACGTCTCGTTTCTTTGTGGCTGGATGACATGATGGACTTGAGGACTCCCCTCCTCGAGAGAATTCCAGAGTTGGTAGGGGCAAAGGTCCAGATTCACTCATCTCTGGATAACTGCCATTGTAAAGATCACATGGCTTGTTATCATGTTATGCAGGCTGATGGCATTTCAGATAGCGATGACGAAGAAGATTATGCTGGACCAAATACCACGAAGTGCGTTGTTCTTGAAGGTTTAGCACAAGCTCAAGATCTAGTGTTGATATCGAATCGCTCAACGGTACACTCAAACATATGTCTTCTGTCTCTATCGATTACTCGTCGTTAGTTATATATTTGTTCTAGTAAAAAATTGTCCTTTGCTGATAGCAATTATATGCTTCCATGCTCATGCATTCCCACTATCTGAACTTATTGGGTAAATTATATATATAGTTTCATGTTCGCGTTGTCCAGATAATTAAAAAACAAGTTTTATTTACTCTTTTTTTTTCTGTTTATTTGCAATCTGTCCAGTTTATTTTCAGAAGGGATCTGAGGTTGTGCCCCACATTTTCCAAGTTGAAGACCCTGGTACTCAATCACGAATACTGGTGTGAGCCTGCTGATTGCAGTGGACTAGCGTGTATTCTTGAACATGCGCCACTTTTAGAGAAGCTCACACTTATTTCAGACCATGTAAAATATTTCTGAACAGGGAACCACTGTTCCATTGCTGACTGAGTTATAGTCAATTATTATTCATTGAATTTGGTAACTTCATTTCAGGTATGGTGGCCCGCTAGAGGCAAATATAAAGTGGAAATGAAAGGACACCCTGATGCAACAGAGAAATCGAACAAAATATCACATCACCTTAAGATAGTTGAGATCAATTGTGAAGATGTCAATGAACGATTTCTTAGTCTCCTGAATTTCTTTGGTGCACTGAACATACGTAAGATAACAATCAACTCTACTTTTACTCTACATTTGTATGTATTATATTAGCAATATTTAGCAACATTATAGTCTGTATTGGTAAATTTTATGCGCTGTGGCGAAATATGGTAGAATACTATAAATAAGAAAACAGTAATAAAACAATTGTATGCTTTAACACAAACATGAGCATAGAAAAAAAAACTTCTTGTGTTTACTGTTTCCATGCATATATTCTGCAAATAATGAAATAAAACAAAGAGTTGAGACAAATGGACATAGCCCATTTTTCCAGCATAGGAAGTGTAACCTAATTTTCATACTAATTCAATGGTTACCCACATAAAAGCTTATTAGTGATTAATAAATCGCATTGCATTAGCTGCATGCACTACTTAGCAGGGTAGGTTGGATTGGATGTACATACCAACTAGTGGTTTCTTGTGAATAGGACAACATATGTTTATTTGGACTAATTAGATTCAAATCACACACTTTCACATTTACTATTTGATTCTTCTTACTTCAATTTTCCCTTGTCGTTGGATGGCAACCATATGTGACATTGTTTTCATAACAACCAGTCTTGTCATCACCACCTTATGAAGTTGCAGTGTATCATGTTAATTAGTATTTACTTTTCTTGTTTCTACTGGACAACTGAAATGCATGTAAAGGATGGCCAATGTTTTTATGTGAGGATGCCAATCACCAGTAGCAGAATACCGTAATACATACATAAGAACTATATTCAGTTTGTGTTTAGATCATGCTGTGCCAAACTTTTTTCGTCTTCCATCCCTTTTAGACATTTGAAACAAAGAACTGGTGCTTTCACATTTAACATCCCTGTATATGGCTATATAGACTAATCATGGAGAAATAATATCATCAGGTTTGCTAGAAAATGTTTGTGGCGCAATACCTTTACAATTTTCTTCTAACTTATATTTTCTAGAGTAAATTACAACGGTGGTTCTTACACTAATACGTCCTTAACCAGGTCCCAAAACTACAAAATGATACCAATCAAAGTTCCTAAACTAAATAAGTGCCTCAATCTCGGTCCATGGCAGTCACATCATACGAAACTAGCTAACATGGTGTTCCAACGTGGGACCAATACGTGGGTGCATAGCTCATTAATTACACAGTTGGTCCCTAAACTATTAGTGATTCTCACCTTGATACATAGACTGAATATGAAAGTGCAAATCTAGATCCTTAATCCATTGCAGTACTACAATATCGGTCCAAAGCATCTATCACTACCAAAATCTATAACTTCTCCTAGTGAGGTGGAGTTCTCCTAGTGTTTTTCTATTCAAAATTTAGTACAAACTTTCCCTAATTCCCATGTGCTATGATTAGTGGTAGTGTTTTACTACTAATTAAAAACACTAGGAGAAGTCCACCTTTTTGGTAGTGTATGCCTCCTCCATTGGAAGAGCAACGCATCAAGTGAGCGTTGGTGGCTACATAGTACAGTCCAGAGGATACCAGCGACGCTAACAAACAATAGTTTACCTTGGCTACAAACAACATCCAAGCTTTCACCAAGAAAAACTATGTCCATGCACACTACTAGAATGAGGTGCAGGGTTCTCAACTATAATTTGCTCTTTGGGAAGGTGTCTGTGCAGCTGCCCAGAATGAATTGTTACCGCTTATGGTGGTCAGATAGGTGGTCTTCTACAATACTTATGCACATGCGTGACAACACTATGCAACCCAATCACATTGTCCTGCTGGCATGGCAGTTGGTGCCAAGATGTTGATTGCCAAGACAAGATGGTATGCTGATGATAAGGAGCTCAAGAATGAACCTTTGCTCCATACGTTAAGTCTATTTTGGGCTGAGATAGAGTACTTAATAAATAGATTAGGGACCTTTGCAATTTCATAGTTTGGGGACATAGATGTACATCACGTAATAGTTTATGCACCAACCTTGTAGTTATGAACTACAGACCCACATGTGGTTCCATGTTGAAGCACCATATCAACTAATTTGCTATGATGTGGCTACGTACATTGGACCAAGATTGTGGTACTTAAATAGTTATTAGGGGCCTAGACATGCAGTTTTATAGTTCCGTGACCAAGAAGATAATGATGTAGTAGTTTATGGACCGCCGGCATATTTTTACTCTATATTTTATTAAAAATGATGGAATTTTTTTCTAGTGTATTAAAAATATGGCGAATTTCAAGAATGTAAGGCAACATTTGTATTTTGTTTGAGGCTTATTGAGTAGTTGTCTTATTAACTACTAAGTATACACCATTCCAACAAAACATTTGAGTAATTAGCTTATGATCCATTTTCAGGAAGTAAATTCTAATGCTTTGAATTCTATTCTTGTATAGATTCTTGCCATGTTTCACTATTGCTGCAAATGCCCTCTTAACTTATCATGCTTCTCATGTTTGTGCAGGTTTTCAGATCGATGTAACAGAGAAATGATGAAGGAACAACTATCTCACTAAACTGATAAATATATGCTGTATGTCTGGTTTTGGCATCTAGATTGCCTAGCTAATGGCTGGATCAATGTGCCTATCTGTGTCGTGTTATGTTTCAAGAACCTACTAGAGAGTATTTGGTTTACTAATATGTGCTTATGTGTTATAATGAACACTTCATTTCATCTCTAAGTGAATCATGATATCTTGATTTTTGTTTTATTACAACAGTATTGGAAAATAACAGTAAGATGTCGTGGATTATTAATCTATTCATTGTCAACTTTCCTTTCCAAGTGAAATTGATTGCCTCAGCATTCCGATGGAGTGGTAAAGTTTGGTTAAAGGGTTTCATAATAAAACTTGAGGAAAATGCATGAGTGGTCCCTCTACTTTTAAGTTATGGGCCCATGAACTTGGCTATGCATGAGTGGTCCCTCTACTTTTAAGTTCTGGGTCCATGATCTTGGTTTTGAGTGTCATCCAGATTCAAATGAATCTAAACAAGCTCAGATGAAGATAAACTTTACATAAAAATTATTGCATTATTATAAGAGAAAAACATTATACCATGGTTGATAAGCCTTGCTAATAAGTTCAAGCGAACAGGACAGATGGTTGGCATGCTATGTTTCTCTTTTTTGTTACGACTACCACGCACGTGGGTGTGCACGAAGGCACTAGTGTGTAAGAAAGCAAATGTCTATCCTAGCATCAGATAGGTGCCACTAGTGTGTAAGAAAGCAAATGTCTATCCTAGCATCAGATATACCAATCTCGGTCCCTAAACTAAATAAGTGCCTCAATCTCAGTCCACGACAGTCATATCATAGGAAATTAGCAAATTTTTGTAGCTTATGAACCAACAGCAACATGAATATTTTTTAAACATGCATGAATAAAGCTGGTTAATTTTTGAATTAGAGCGCCCCTAATTAAGAGAAACATAGACTAGATGAGTAAAACAAGTGGCAGAAGAATATGGAACAACGCAAGACTCACAAGAGTTGAGAGGAAGGTTGTATGGGCTTGAACCTTAAGCAAATTTCACAACATTTGGACTGAAAATTCTTTGGAAGAGATGCAATTTGCTCCAAAATATAAGACATGTTTTTCTAAGATATTCTTTGACTATATTTTTTTTCTTATACTTTGATATTTATAGCAACAAAAATAATACAAGTCATGTTTTAGCTACAAACAGGCGGCTACAAGAACCTGCAAAAACAAAACGGCGGCCTACAAAAGTTCTATTCCATGAACATGAACTTGCATACCTTTGTAACATAACACATTATCTTTAGCAATATGCATGTTTATAACACACCCTATCTATATTAACAATAGCTCGGTTTTGGCTGATGATAAGCCGTCTAATATTATTTTATTATAAAAGAAAAATATTATACCATGATTAATAAGTCAGACTACTATATTTAAACGAACAGGATGAACGGTTGGAACACTATGTTCCTCTTTATTGTTACGACTACCACTGCAAACAAAACATATTGTATCCGGTCAAAAGCATTGCCCCTTGGGTGTGCACGTCAGTCACTAGTGTGTAAGAAAGCAAATGTCTATCCTAGCACCAGATATGTTTGGGTGATAGGTTGCAACTCTGACAATGATCTGCCACGCATCTCTACCACAGTGCTCTAGATTATAGATCGTTTTGGCTTTTTAGATAAAAGTTGTGAATCTAGAAAAGTCAAAATCAATTTATAAATTAGAACGGAGATGGTACAGAGTAAAGAGCTAGCTATCCAGTTGCATGCCAAAATGTAGCGTCATGACACTTACTAGCTTCGACCACTCCTGGATCCTGGCTCTTCGCCAGTAGAATTATAATTGAACAATGTATCGACCCTTATTGTCCATATCACAAGTGAAAGCTATCAGTGAGCACTAGTACAAAAAATCTTTTGCGAGACGCTTCGAAATGGGTCTCGGAGGCGGGCAAAAATTTCAACTGTCTCGGTTAATACCTAGAATTAACAGAGGCGGTCGCTTTTTATTTACCGAGGCAGTTGCAAAAAAACCGCCTCGTAAAATTGATTTACGGAGGCGGGCAGACATAATATGTCCGTCTCGGTTAATATATATTAACGGAGGCGGACATTTTAATGCAACCGTCTCCATAAATCATTAACAGAGGCGGTCATTTCTTACTCAACCGCCTCAGTAAATCCGGCCCAGAAAAATCCCATGAGCACACCGCATATCGGGCTTATATAAATTGAGGAGTTAGGGTTTTGCCTCTCGTTCTCTCCCCACCCAGCCGGCGCCCTCTCTCTCCGCCAAAAAAAAACGGCGCCTCTCTTCCTCCCCTCCCTTCCTCACGCCCTCTCTTCCTCTTCTGCCAGATGAGGCGGCGCATCCCCCTCTCCCTCCCGGTGTGGATCCGGCGAGGGGACAGTTCCTCGGCGGCGGATCTGGCGTGCCGCTCTGCGGCGGCGCCCGTCCCCCTCGCCCTCCTCCGCCTCTCTCCCTCCGGCGGCGCAGGCGGGAGGCCGGCCTCACCCTCCGCGATGGCGCCCCTCCACCTCGGCCTCCTCCGTGGCGGCCCAGCGCGCGCGAGCGCAGAGGCCCGGCCTGGCTGGCCCCTTCGCGACGGCGCCCCCTTGGCTTCCTCCGCGACGGAGGTCCGGCGGCGTGGCGGCCTGGAGGTCTGGCGGCATGGCTGCCCGGCGGCTCGGCGCGCGCAGGGCGCGGATGCCTCTCCGCGACGGCGCCCTCTCCCCCCCACAGCCGCCTCCTCCACCACCTCCGGCTAGCAGATCCGGCGAGCTACGGCCGCGACAGCACTTGGATGGGCTTGGCGGGCCCATGGATGGGCTCGCCGGTCTTATCCACTGATTTTTCTTTTTTTTGTTTTTTTATTCGATTAACGGAGGCGGGCGAAGTGACCGCCGGATTAACCGAGGCCTTCCATTGGAGGCGGTCGTGCTAGCCCGCCTCCAAAAACCAAAAACGACCGCCTCCAATGTTGGTCCGAGTCTAGTGGAGCTCTTTCATTAACCACATAGTATCTAAATATAAGACCACACCAGGGTAATCCATGAGCTATTTGTTAGGTTGTTCCTCTACATGAAGGATGATCTTGAGCATAACAAAGCAGCCTAAATGGAGCTCATGCTCAATTCTTGTGAATTGTTGATTTCGGGTGGAATCAACGTGGAGATCGATCCTTGGAAGGAATAAAAAACACAAACCCTAGCCTCTCCATTATTGATTATAGTAACCCTAGCCTCCATTATTGATTATAGTAAAAGCTTGGAGTGAACCAGTTGGTCTTGTTGTTTTGACTCCTCACCTTGATAAGTTTTTTTCACGTAAATGGTTGTCTATTGTGCATGCGTTGTTAATTCCACTGCTGATCTGATGGTAGATGTTGTCCTCATGATTCATATCACAAGATGAGAGATTAATTGTGCATTGTTTCTATGCCCTTTTACCCCAACACTATTATAGTAACTATCTCAAGTTAGTTTCGGGTGCCAACTATGGTGTACAAACAATGCAGGCCTGATTGGCCTCCATTTTATACATGGTTAAAAGAGTATCATATTAAAAGTAAGACATTGGTATAAATCAAAGGAAATGTAACATTTCTTTTGTTCTCTACTACTAGTACACATGTGCACGCAAACAGAAACTCCCCTTGCTCTAAAACATACTCATGGTAATAATAAGGGGTAATTGATGATGGCAAACGTTGACACGATGCGTAGCGTACGCTGCACTGTAAAAACTTCTGACTTGAGCCGGCCCACAGGATTTTTCATATGAGAGCGCGTGGGATCTTCGCTTTTTTTTTTTGTCACGTGTGTACGTGTTGTGCTGGAATGATGGGGTTGTCGTCGGGCCCATCCAAGAGAGTGGGGGTCGGTGGCGAGGAAGCGGCCCGGCCTTATTCTGAGCAACGCGGCTTGCGTCGAGGAAGTGGCAAGAGCAGTAACATGAAGGAAATGAAGCTCACTGGGCCTGAATGGCTGTGGAAACGTTTGCGTGGGCTGAGCCTAAGCCTGGGCGTTCGGGTTACCCGATTTTTTCGGGTCGGGTAATTCAGGTAATTCAAAATTCGGGTAATGAAAACTGCTACCTGATATTAGCTCCGAAAAAATACTACCCGCAATTTCGGGTACCCGATAATTCAGGTTCGGGTATTACCCGATATACCCGAATTTATAGAAATCAACAAACTAGATAGAAATTTAGTAACAATTTATACATAATTTCAGCACCAAATGTATAGAATTTTAATAATAATTTGCAGAGAATAATATATTATAGTCATTTGTTCAAGTAGAGAGAATTATATTTTAATAAAATGATAAGTTCAAGTGTTTAAATAATAATACATGATAAATATAAAGACGCATATAAAATTTTGGGTAGTTCGGGTAATTTAGGTACCAGGATATATTACTCGAATTACCCAAACTAATTTTGGATAATGAAAATCACTATCCAAATATAGGATCGGGTACCTCGGGTTCGGGTACCTCGGGTTGGGGTAATTCGGATCCGGATTCGAGTAATTCGGGTCCGAGTAATGGGTATCGGGTATTTTGCCCAGGCTTAGCTGAGCCCGTGAGTGGGTACGAACGAACTAGGGATGGCCCGCTGTTCTTCTAATCCTACCTACGTACCCAAATTCTTGCTACCTTCCTCTCGATTCCGCAAGCACATAACCCAAGTTTGCTTGCAACAATGTGCAATGCGTACAGCAAGGAGCAGCTAGGGTGTGCCTGGCTGCCTGCTACGCTAAAAGCTCTTTGTTAGTCGTTAGACCGTGTCTGAACGTACCGGCAGATTTGGGCAGCTAAGGACAGGCTCTATGTAAGTTCTTAGCTAGTAGTACTACATAATACTATCCCTGCACATTACTATTTCCTATCTTATAACCAAAAGAAAATGAGCTTTGTTACGGTACCCTCAAATGACTATGAGCCGTTCATTTATTTTGATCGAACGGTTGTGATTACCTATTACTTATGTGATATATATATATATATATATATATATATTATATATATATATTAATTTTATTTTTTATTTTGTAAAGTAGAATAAATTAGGAAAGTTCTAATGTAAAAAAAATCTTTTTATTTAATTGATGCATGCATGATCTGGCGCATATGGTCAGTTTTTTTATTTTACAAATTTAGACTTGATATATTTTAATTACATGTAATTTTACATGTGAATTGATACACTTGAATTTGCATGAATTTAATTTACATGTGTGCCAACGTGACATATACGTATTTTGCGTATGGTGTTAGCGTGTAATACATGATTATGATTACGTCTATGTAATTTGCATGTGGTACCTAAGTATACGTGTTAGATTGGTAGACTGGTGGGTAAAGTGCACGTAATATATTGCATTTACAACTTTTTTAAATACGGTAAAAATACACTTAATTATACGTTTTTTTGGGTTAGCTGACATTACAAGGTATTGTAGTTTCGTAACATGCCATGTGCGGCGTTGATCAGAAAAAGAAGGGCACGTAGCTAGAAAAGGAAGGGGCACTACTGATTTCTATCTCCGTGACTTGAGGATTCGATAATATATTTTTTCTTTTTTCTAGATTAATTTATGAATTAGTTTAATTTAAAAAATCCAAAATATCGATGGTTTAGATTTATTCGAAATCTGTAGCATTATAAAAAAATACGGAGTAGGAATTGGAATCTCATGCATGGTACCCTTGTTCCAAGGAAAATGTCCGGTTCAGATGGACATGGCAACTGACTTGAACTGACCACATATGCATATCCAGTGCACAGAGCGGCGAGCGCCGGCCCTCTCTCCGGAGTTGCAGTAGTCCTGTACCATGACGTAGGAGTAGTGGAGGGAGTGATTCCGGGTCTCGGATCTCGCGCCCAACTGCCAATCGCTCGTCCACTGCATCTGCTCTGTTTTCTCGATCCACTCGCATGCAATTGTTTGCTTCGAGTCCCGGCAGGGCGGCTATGCTTCAGTGTTTGTTTTTGCATGCGCAGATGGGCTACTCTGAACCACGATATAATCCTTTGTAATGTCGGCTAATAAATTGCTTTCTTTTTCGACTAAAAGCTGTAACCCAAACCCATGTTCTGATGAATATACTAAAACTGTAGGTACTACTCTGTTAAAGAAAAAATAGATACTACGTACTACTAGATACAGCAACTTTACATACGCGTCTTTAGAAATGAAATGAAGCAGCAGTACATATTTACATATCATCATCTCCTTGAAATGATTGATGCCTTTAGGGGTGGGGAAAAGAAAAGGGAAATATATTCTCGGATATATCTAGAATTAAAGAAGGTGGGGTGTGGGGGGGGGGGGGGGGGGGGGCAAATGTTGATTACGAAGCATCGTTCCAGCTTTCACTTTGAAGAATATATATATGATGACAGATAATGATTCATACGACTTCGTCAAACAATCGTTTCAAGCGACACAGCCCCAGGATGCGATGCTTGGTGATGGCCTCTTTTTCCTCTTTAAAGTGAGGTCTGGTTGCGAATGACTTATCACATATGCAGTGACGGATCTAGAAAAAATATTTAGGAGGGGTTGGACCTAAGAGAACGAGACTAATTTCACTCAATTATATCCCATACAAAGCTAAGATTACCAGTTTTAAACCTTTTACATGATAACCATGATAAACCATCGAAAAATGCATCATAAAATGCATAAGAAAAAGTAAAAGATACAATTTTTAAAACTAACCAACAAAAGATCGATAGATGATGATGGATCCACATTGTAGTATTCTTTATGAATCATTAGAAGCAATCTATATAAGAAAATAAATAAATTAGTGACACAAATTTCAAATATTTAACTTCAAAGTTTTGAAGGTAGAAGAGAATATTATCATACCACTAAATTGTTTCGAGGCACCAACATATGCCGGGTTTTCATGTCTTCAAATCGTGTTATGATTTTGCCATTCTTGATGTTTCTAAATATCTCCTTCTTACTGTAGCACTTGAACCAGAAAAATATGTGTGCAATGTTTTTTTTCGACATTTTGAACAATCTGTATTTTAATAAACCTTAATCAAATTTCAACAATTATAAAGTTTGAAAGGCAAATCTAAAGATTGAAAAAAAGAACAGAATACCATACCCGTCACAGGCTGACTGGCGATCTGCCCCAGCCCCTGAGGCCTCTGTGCCGCTGTCGGCCGCCTCCGGATCCGCCTAGCCGATGGCCGCCGCGGCCCTAGCGCGGGAGGGCAGCAGTGGCGTCCCCTGGCCGTGCGGCACGGCGCACACCTGCAGTCGGCCGCCGACCGCTGCTGCCTGGCATCTGGCCGCCTCCCTCCCTGCGCGGCCACGCTCGGCCTCCGCCCTCCGCCCTCTGCTCTGCGCCCCCGCTCCGCCGTCCGCCCGGCTTGGCCTAACCCTAGCTAGCAGCGTCGCCTGCTCTGCTCGCGCCTCGCGGAGTCGCGCTAGCAGCCGAACGCCCGAACAGAACAGGTGACCGAGAGAGACGAGAGCCGGAGGAAGGGAAAAAGGCCGGTCTTTTTTCTGGATGGGCTGTCAACTAGTGCAACTATGGGCTCCTAGCTGAAATAAACAATTTGGCCCAGCAAGAGGCAGCCCACCTCACCAGCCCACTCACCACTCATCTTCAACCTCTAGTTGAAACACTCCAACCCCTCCTTTCCCTTCGTCAATGACAGAAAAAACATGGGGGGCTAAGGGGGGGCTCCAATGGTTGTGCCAGGGTAGGGGAGCTTGAGCCCCGGCAGCCCCCCTGGCAGATCCGCCCCTGCATACATGCCAGTTAGTTGGGTTTCTTGTGATAACTTGATACGGGTGCTCTTATTTTTCTGAATTTATTCTAGAATTTAAAATCGGTATACTTTCGGTGGTAGACGACCCCCCTCGACGCTGTACTGACTTCTTAAATCTCGAGATCTACCGGTTTAGTCCTCCTTTAAAGGTGCTCACAGTGGTAGAATTTACTTATGTGTGTTCATAGGGGTGAACCAAATTAGTTCAATGATAATTACCTACTGTCAGCTAATGGATCTAAACACGGCATAAGTAGATTGGAACACAACGTAATCGGATAGTTTGCAAAACTAAAGGTTTCAATAAAAAAGAGTTTCCATTGCATGATACCGACGCAGATTTTCATGAAGCTGTGGCTCCGGGGTCCCTGCGTGTGATAGGAGTAGCTACGACTCACATGTCCATCCCTGAAACACGTACTACATGCCCATCCGTACAGGACAATATCTTTACGTATGATTCCAATGTACCACCAGTTACGTACTCCAGTACTAGCTAGTACTACGCAACAACTAGCTAACTGAACCCCAAAAAAAACTTATGATGATTAAACCAAAAAAAAAGCATGTAAATGTACTCCAGTAATTAAGCAAGCAGAGGCACTAGCTAATTGAACAAACAGCCACAAGCAACATAGTACTTGCATTGCATGCACGCATCTGTTTGTACTTGTTCATGTTGCTTACTCGCGACATTCAGGCCGGGATGAGATGGATATTGTCGTGTCGATCAGCTCGGGCCGACAGTTAGTTCGTTTAGCTTAGGGACTAACCCAGCCGGCCGGCCCTCTGATTACTTTGCATGTATGGTTAGGTATGATCGCACACGCATCTCCTGCCGTCAATTCTGCACCCATGCATATGCATATAAAAAAAATTCTGATGTGCATCCTTTGCTAGTACGGTGTCTCCGTGTCTGTGTTACACTGCAATCTAGTGCGTGCCCTCGCCGCCACGCAACAAATAAGGAAAACGGAACAAGAGCCAGCGTAACAAGTTGATTGTACAACTTTATTTTAATTTATACCAGCAAATAATGTGTTCGATGTTGCAACAGGAAAAAGATGCACGAAAGAGAAACGAAGACTTAAGTGTTACATATCTTTACATAAGCTCTATATGACTATCGGTTTGATTTCATAGGAAAAGAGCAGAAACAGAAAGGGAAAAATACGTACTCCGTCTGTTTGTAGGGACGCTGGTCTTGATTTTTGACAGAAGGTTGTTCAATGATCAAGGCTCAACAAGAGTAATCTGAAAACTGAAACCTGGTACTTTATGTACAAATTCCAAATGATATATCCAAGTCAGTACATGTTCAGAGGTGTTTCTTCGTCAGTACGTACTTGCTCGCTAGCTAGGCAAAAGAGGAGGATAATAAGTTAATAACTTTGCCGATACTATATTACTAGTATAATTTTGATCCCAGTCAATGCAAGAATAATAAAGACTTATCAGCCACCGAAACACAATCAAAAACACATCAGCTAGCTTATCAGACACCGAAAACGATGAAACGAACAAGAGATCTCCTGCATTATATAACATGTAATAATAATGTAATGTACTACTCCACATGGAGTATATGTGGAGTTATGGACCGATCATGGACGTAATAGGCCGGGTGCGTACGTATAGGGAAAGCACCGTTGAGGTGGTGAGCTGTAGTAGGTTGTTGCTGCTGTCTGCTAACCACCTGTATAGCTAACTAGGTAGCTCATCAAGTACTAGTTCGTAGCTAGAATTATACAGTAGTATTCATGAACAAAAGATATAATATAAAAAACAGAGAAGAGAATGAGGAAACGTCAATGTGCATTCAGAACCTGTTTGGCTACCACCTTAAAGTTTTTTATCTAAACAGGCCCTAGTACTTGTACCTACCTAAGTTCAACTTGGATGTATTATAACTTGATTAAAGTTGGGCTAGTTAATTTGAAAAGCACATTTCTCATAATTATATGTGCTTTTGTGAATAGAGACAGTAACAGAAGGATCTTTGAATCTAAACACCTCACGCCAAGTATACCAACACCGACAGAGGCGGCGAGTACGGGTAGCCTGCTGTAGCCGCCCACATGGACAGGGCGTCCGTGACCGTCGGTGCGTGCCCGGCCCCCGCGCGCGGGCATTTCCGACCAAAGAAAACCAGCCAGTGACAACAGCCGATCGACACGGATGGATGGATGCGGATGCCAACGGAGAGGGAGACCAGCGGGGAGGCCACCCCACCTGCTGGCTTCGATTGGACTCGACGACAGTCGTCCGGCCGTCCCGTTCTCCACGCCACCAGCGACAACCTCTGACCGACCGGCGGCGCATCGCCGTCCACCCCACCCCGTCGGGCCGGTGGCGCTACTCGATCTGGGTGCAGTTCAGGGTGTTTTGTCTCAAACTCTCAACGACACCCCTGCCTGCACGGTGGTTATTTGGTCGTTGGAGCGTCAGTACCTGACGGCACCAGGCAAGTGCACCGACAGTCAGACCACCCAACTCTTTGTAATAAATCTCCGTGGCCACAATTCAAGCCACTCTCTGATCACAGAAAAAAAAAGAAGTAAGACAACCAAAATCATGTCACCGATCGATAGCACTACTTTTGGTCGTCTATGCGTGCCTTGTCGCCGATCGTTTTTTTTTTTCTTTCCTTCATTCGATTGCTCTAGCTAGCTAGTTCACGTTGAAATTGGCACAGTACGTATGTGTACTCACGGTAATAAATTAAACCTATTTTTACCCTACATACTTCCTCGGTCTCACACAAGCTAGAGTGTAATTAATAAACATCATTAGATTGATAATCATACCAAAAAAATAATGTTTACGATGCATAATTAATAAACATCATTAGATTGATAATTGAATATATTTTTATAACAAACTTATTTGGTACGTTTCTAATATTTCTTATATATCTAATCAGACTTTTTTAAAAAAAAAAACAATTAACATGCATGCACAGAACCTAGACAGTACATTCAATTTTAGAGCGAAGGGAGTATGTTCTTTGCTTATATAATATGACCCATGCCTTATTAGAATTGAGTGGAAACCATGTTCATTGCCTCACTGATAAATGCAGCCATACCTTCATTTAAAAGTTTGTAGCTACATCTTGTTACAATTCACCTCACTCAAATTGTGAATCCAAACATAGTTTAAGCAGAGAGTTTGTGTATGACATAAATTTAACTCGATTTGTCAAAACATATATGCAACGTTTGTATCTTCAAGTAAATTTGTAAAGAAAAAACTAGATTTAAAAATATTTTACTAATTATTTCATAAATATTAATATTTTTTTATATATACTTAGTTATAAACTCTTGCATGCACGCATCTGTTTTGTTGTGTCGATGTTGCTTAATTAAGTATACGGGAAAAAAATTGCTTACGGACGGGGCCTCACCCTGCGCGGTGCGGACTCCAATGAGATGACGACGCGTGTACACGTATCGATCCGGCTCGCTTCAGCTCCAGACGTCTCTCCGCAACTCACCCGTCCGGCTCATTGGCTCGGCTCCCGACGATTGACCATGTGCCTGCTTGCCGCTCGGCTCCAAGGATGCACGCAAGCCGGCCTGCTCCTGATTTGTCTCCAACAAATCACGGTTCCTTTTGCACGGGATTGGTTGGGACTTGGGAACACGGACGTCCGCACGTCTCCATCGCCTCTACAAGTAGAGGACCACGGCACCAAGCACCATGGAGGTTAACCTTGCCCTCGATGGTGATGCTGTTGTTGATGCTCCAAACGTTGATGACCCTGCAACCAAAGTCATGTCCTCCGGCACCGATTATGAAGATGCACTGCAAGTACGTATAAATCTCTTTTCATGTACATGTCAGATTTGTTTTTCAAATGGTGTAGTTGTCAGAACATCTGATCATGATTTTTTCCCCAGGGAAACATCAATGAAATTACCACACCCATGTTGTCATCTATTGTGACGGAATCGCCTTTCATATTACCCCCGACAGCATCTGTTCTGGAGTTATACAGCTGAGGTATGGGATGTCAATTCATTTGATAGGAATGAAAAAAATTACATTATGAATTCAGTGTTATAAAACTTTAAAGTACATCCCATTGTGCAATAGGTGGTTGATAAATTCGGACAAACTTTGATCGCTCCTGAGGTTGGTATGACTTTTGATTCTGAGGAGAAAGCTTATAAGATGTACAACACTTATGCCGGAAAGATTGGGTTCAGTATTAGAAAGAGTCATTCAAAGCTCCGAGAAGATAAAACTGTATATCAGAAACATATAGTTTGCAGTAACGAAGGATATCGACACAACAAGTCATCAGAGAAAGACATTACAAGGACAGGTTGTGAAGCTCGCATTCAGTTCAGTGTTAGCAGAGAGGGAATTTGGAAAGTGCAGAAGGTTGTACTTGATCACAATCATTATCTTGCTAGCCACAATAAGATGCACAAGCTAAAATCCCAACAGCGTGTTACAGAAGCAGACAAGATGCTAATCAGTCAGATAAGGGAAGCTAGGATGAAGCCAGCTCAGGTGTATGAGTTCACGAAGGAGTTCTATGGAGGAGCTGACAAAGTGCCACTATCAAGGATGGACTGCAATAATGCAATTGGTCGCGAGCGCAAGAAATACCTAGAATCCAATGATGCACAAACATTGTTAGAGTACTTGAAAAATAAGAAAATAGAGGATCCCACATTTTTTTATGCAGTTCAAATAGATGAGGAAGATTTGGACAGATGGTCAATCTATCATGGATTATGCATGCTTTGGTGACGCTGTGTCGTTTGACACCACGTTTCAGACTAACAAGTTTGAAATGTCTTTTGCTCCAATTCTTGGAACCAACCATCATAAGCAAACAATAATTTTTGGGACTGCACTGATATTTAATGAGACTATTGAATCATTTGTTTGGCTCTTTGAAACCTTCCTAACAGCAATGTCGGGCAAGCATCCAAGCACAATATTTACTAATCAAGATGCAGCCATGGCAGGAGCGATTGCTTATGTATTTCGAAATACAAGCCATCGGCTTTGTTTGTTCCACATATATGTTAATGCTGCTACACATTTGGGGCATGTAATTCATAAGAATCTTGATAAGTTTCTACCAGATTTTAAGAGATGTGTCTATAAAGACAGATCGGAAGCTATGTTCATCAAGAAGTGGAATGAATTATTGTCAGAATACAAGCTTGAGGACAACAAATGGATGGCAAATTTATATGATTTGAGGAAAAAGTGGGCTGCTGTCTACCGCGACACTTTTACAGCTAACATGAACTCGACTCAAAGGAGCGAAGGTATGAATAATGTATTCAAAAAAAGATTTCACAGGAAACTCGGACTTTCAAAACTCCTTGCATAATGTGATAAGGTTTATGCTAGTCTTCGTGAAAATGAGTTAGATGTAGATTTTCAATCACGTCGAAAGACCCCGGTCACTTACATCCCAAATTTACCAATGTTGAAGACCGCGACTGAATCATATACAAGGAGGATGTATGCAGAGTTTGAGGAAGAGTTCAAAGAACAATTTTCATTCTCTTTGAAATTGTTACAATATGATGGGCAAATCTCAACATATGAGGTTACACATATGTACTCTAATCATGGAGCAACAGTTCAGTTCAACAATAATGCAGACATGACTATTACATGTTCTTGCCAAAAGTTTGAATGTATAGGTATGTACACACATTTAGCAATTACCATAAATTTATAATATAATATGAACTGGTTTAATTGACTATTTATCTTGCAGGTATATTGTGCAAGCACGTCTTGAGAGTTTTAAATGTAAATAATGTTTTTATTTTGCCATCCCAGTACATAATGGGAAGATGGACAAAATATGCAAAAAAGGAATTCTATGTTGACAAACAAGAAAGTGGGAGGCAAAGTAACAAGATGTGGGCTGCATTTATCTCACGAATGGCGACATTTATAGCATTGAAGTGTTCAGTATCAAAAGAACTTCTTCATGATTTAGAGAAAAGCATGCAAAAATTGAATTTGGAAGCAGATGCTTCACTGAGCAAGATGAAAGAAAAATCCGAAGAGGTTCCCCTAGTTTTGACTGACTGTGCAACAGACCCATTGAAAGGCAGGATATCGTTTAAAATTCCTCAAGTGATAAAAGGCCCAAAGAAAAAACGGATCACTAACTTACTTGAAAAAAATACATGTAAAAAGAAGAAAAGAGCTAAGAATAAAGGTATACTGATCCATCTCTTTATGTAGCTTACTTTGTTTCCAGGGTTGCTACTTCTGTAGTAATTTTTCTTATTTTAATATCTACGTACAAGAGATGCAACTAATACTACAGAAAATAGAGATGACTCTTCCGATCCGAACCAATTATTCGTAAGTCATCAATCTGACTTATTGTTTCTTTTTTCTAGTTTATTTACTTACTGGAAATTATTATGAATACAGGACCTTGATGCTGGTGGTAGTGGTGGAACTAGTGCTATGTCAAACTTTACAAATCCACAAAACATGCCTTCCCTGACCTTCCAAGATGAATATGCTTCTGCCACAATTCCGGACACTACAAATTCTATGGTTCAACAATCTCCTTTCATATCTGCACCTTACATCCAAGGAGGATTTACAGATCTTTTACTCGGGATTCAGCAAGATGCCGCAATGTCTTTGTCTGCTAGAAAATTATATTTGATGAAAAAATGTAACTGTGTTTTGTTCATTAATAACCCACTCTGTAGTACTCTTATTATATTGAACTGGATATTGTTTCAGTGACCTTTGCTATTATCCTCTTCTTCTGTGAGCACATCAAGAAGATCATGTGATTTTTTTTTAGCATGCTGAGATGTCTCAATCTGTGCTTTCACATATATGCCATGATTCTTGTAATGTAGTACAACA
Organism: Microstegium vimineum; assembly: GCA_022036555.1. Lineage (NCBI taxonomy): Eukaryota > Viridiplantae > Streptophyta > Magnoliopsida > Poales > Poaceae > Microstegium > Microstegium vimineum. Next base: position 47,403,946 of record CM039132.1, read on the forward strand.
GTTTACTACTACTAGTCTGTTGCTGCCAACTGTGATGCATGGACTCACAGAAATTAGAAAAATGGGATGTATATTTCAGTAAAGCAAATACCATGCCACAGGATTTGCTAGCTCATAAATTTCAAAATGGCTCATAATGCCATGTATTTCAGATAAATGTGCATATTACATCTTGACGTAGTTGTACCACTGACTCTTACGGACCAAGCTCAAAGAAAAAGGAAAAGAAAACGTGCACAACTTGTTTTTCCAAAGCAGCTTCACATCCATATATTTTAAACTAATCACAATAGCGTCATGACTAATCAGACTAGTCATACTTCAGGTTTCTTCCTTGCAATCTGGTTTTATTATATTGGATGATGCAAGACAATGCTCGAGCCTTTCTTCAAATCTGATGGTACACAGTCCTCTTTCTCTTCCTTCACTCTTCAGGAACCTACAGGGAAGTCTAAAATCAGAGATACAGTTTACTATTCACATCTTGCAGTCTAGCACCATACACATATCATGATTTCCATGGAACCAGACATAACTCAGTTTATTTAAGATTGCACGGATCCAAGGCATGAAACCATATGCACCACCAAAAGATAATTTAATTCATCCAATATAAATTAGGCAAAAATACAAGTGTTCTGAACTTCTGATTGCAATTCATAATATACACTAATAAACCAATGGACCTTCAGTTCTCCAAGCAAGGAAGCAAACGTATATGGCCTCACAAAACTAAATGATTGCAGCAAAACTGGTATGTCTAATAAATTACTACTTAACAGGAACTACCAAAATTGCTCCCTTTTCAGAATTTAGCATCTAGGATAAAGATTTGACTGCAATCATAGATGGGGTAGAAGGACATGCCATGATCACCATGACTGACATCAATACACCCTAGCATCGACACACAGAGAGCAAACACTAGTAGGGAGAAGACATCAGTTACGATTTCTGATGGCCGGAGAAGCTATGGCTGGATGCAGAGGAGGTCAACGGCGATGGTGGCGCATCTGGAGTTGGGCGGAGGAGCTGAGCACGAAAGACTCCACCGGGGGTCGCGGCGCATGTGGAGTCGAGGCGGAGGAGGTCGCCGACGGTCACGGCGCACATCTAGATCGAGTCGAGGAAGAGAAAAATCGGATGCGGGAGAACTCGGCGGCGGAGGCAGCGGTGCAGATTGCAGTTCCAGAATCCAGATGAGTCGTGAGTGCTCCTCAGAGAGCCTGGCTTGCGTGAGCACTTGGAGCCGAGCGTGCGTATTACCGTGACGAGCCGAGCCGAGCCGGGTGGGTTGCGGAGAGACGTCTGGAGCTGAAGCGAGCCGGATCAATTCGTGTACACGCGTCGTCATCTCATTGGAGTCCGCACCGCGCAGGGTGAGGCCCTGTCCGTACGCAGAGGATATTTGTCGTGTGTCGATCGGCTCCCTGATTATGGTTGCAGGTTGCGTATGATGGCATGCACACGCATATATATCCTGCCGTCAATTCTGCACCCATGAATAAATTGAGAAACGCACGCATGGTTTAGGCCCTCCCTGCATGTCCTGTGCCTCCTCTTCGCACTTCCCTACGGTGACGACTGTGTGCCACGCGTAAGCGCCTATATATACAGTTAAGCTCATTCTGGGTCGGGAGAAGAAGAGAAAAAAAAAACGTCGCAGAGTATAATACACAGAACCGGCGACGACATTCTATCTAAGAATATAATAGATCGGGACACTAGAGATCGATCACGATGCATGTTAAACCGTCAACAATAATCTGGTACTAGTAGTACTACTGTACATGTATACAAACTTCCAAATGACGATATATATATATATATATATATATATATATATATATATATATATATATATATATATATATATATATATATCCGAGTGATGAGTAGAGTGTATATATGAGTACTACTGTACATGTATACAAACTTGCTTTGCTCGAATATGCATGTATACAAACATCCAAATAATCTGCACGAATGTCTATCCCAAAACCAAAAGGACCCACCTTCTTCACTCAATATAAAGACCACAAGCAAACGCCCTGTACGTGCGTGATTGCGTTTAAATTACTACAGTAACAAATTTCGTCTTTGTGATATGGAAGGAACAGTATATGTGCATGATAAGCTACAGATGATGGTTCGATGGAGACGGTTGAATTGTATGGTAGTATGGAGTGATGAGCCAATATCAAAAAGGTCTTAAAAAATAGGGAACGAAGGCAGCTTTTTAGCTATCCAAGGACGAACCACAACCGAAGACACGGCTACCGACATATGCATGCATGCGTTGCGTACGCAGAGCTCCATTCAATCAAAATAATGAATTCAATTCGGTGCCAATAAAAGTTTCGCGGTGCACGGCGATGCAGTAGTACCGCGCGCTGCACGTACTGTGACGCGCGCTTAATTTGGCGGTGCCTCAACTCTTGTTTGCGCTCCCGCCCAGCCCAAACCATCTACATCAAGGCCAGACTTTTGGACTGCACTTCTGTGCTCATGGCTGAGACCTAGGTCTGGCACTAGCTGCCATCGTCATCCACTGGCTCAACATCAGATAATGCAGCTTCCTATTTGATTGTGAGTAATTGGTGCATTTCATCAACTCTACTGACCATTTCAATCCCCTTAACTGGAGAACTAAACCTTTCACCCAAATCTACGACAATTTCTCCAGTAGCATTTCTATTAGAGTTCTCAAGGTCAAGGTCAACAGGAACAATAATACCACAGCGGATGCTTTAGCACATCAAGTTTTAGCCTCTCAAGCATCAAGTTTACAGACTGTGTTCTCATCAGCATGGCTTTGACCAATGCTTTGTTTCTCAGGTTATACGATCTATAGACTTACCTGATGTAATCATATTCGCAACGCGTTACTGCTAATGAATGAATTTGTTTATTGTCAAAAAAAAAAACTCTTGTTTCCGCTCCATATATTATAGACACGTATATGCACATGAATAATAGAGACATGCGAATTCTGTTGTGGTGATGATAGCTACAGGCGAACTTCTTTTATACAGTAGTACCGAAAAATGGACATGCGTGCACTTATGTACACCAGTCCATTACAATCTTAGAAGATATAAGCATGCATTAGTTATTGTTTAATACAGTTGGCTGATAAAGTTACTTATATAATTTTTTTTAATAAGGCAAGTGATCAAATTTAGGTTAAAAAAGTTAAATAAATTATAATAAAAACAAAAAGGGGACTATAAGGTTTTGCACTACATTTTTCTGATTAATGTGTTCCTTAATTCGTCGGCACTTGTTCGGTAGGCACTACGAGATAAGAAGCAGCTCTTGGTTTGATCCCAGTCAACGCAGAATCAGGATGGATATATATTGTTAAATGTTAGTTGGGGAAACTCTGTTTGGGTATGATCCCAGGATCCCCTGCATTATACATTATATATATATAGTAGGTATGTAGAGATGCACCGTTGAGGTGAGCTGTAAGTTGTTGCTGTTGTCTGCTAACCACCTCTGTAGCTAGGTAGTTTAAGTAGTTCGTACTATAGTACTCTCTCTCTCTGTTCTATATTATAATTTATCTTACATTTTTTATCTAAGTTTGATCATCTGTTTTATTAAAAAAGTTGTACAAATATAGTCAAATTTAAGTCTATTAATAAGGCAAGTCAAAAAAAAAATTTACACAAATTTTTTAAATTAGATGAGTGGTCAAATTTAAGATAAAAAAAATAAATGAATTATAATTTGAAACAAAGTTAGTATATATCACTGCTACAGAGTTTTTTTTGAGGCGGGTAAAAAAGATTAACAGAGGTGGTTTTTGTAACCGCCTCAGACCAAAGGTCACGATTAATCGTGGCTTTAATGACCTTAAATGAGACGGTGAGCATAAGACAACCGTCTCGGTTAATTATTGTTACCCGAGTCGGTTATCCTAAGGAGACTGCTTTGGTTAACCATTTTTCACAAATCGGAAAACCAGGCAAAAAAAGTTAGTTAAAAAATCACAGGCAAAAAAAAAAGTTGATTAAAAAATCACGTGCTTTACGGCTCTGGGTTCAAATCTCAGAACTCACCTTTCCAATTCTCTGTCGACGAACTGGACCAAGCAAGAGGCCAACTTCGCGCAGCTATTAATCACATTTTCTTTATGTGATAAAATACAAATGCATTACTCCCTCCGTCGTATGTCAGAGGTCGTCGTAGGATTAAAAAATGTATTAAAAAGAAGGTTCTTTTAGCTTATAGGTGTGAATCCCACTCTATACAACACCGATCCCATCCATAACCTCGCTGCAGGCTCCTGTCTTCCACCATCATATAAGTAAAAAAAAATTGAAAAAGCAACGGTGAACAGGCTTATCCTTTTCTTCCGTTTCCGTCCCTTGCTGGAGGCTTGGATGTCACTTTGATGTGATCCACGATCAGGAGAGGAGCGCACAAGAGAGCGTCCCCTATGATTAGATTAGAAGATTTGTAGCACGGGCCCCTTCTCATCAGGTTGCGTGCCCCTTCTTATGAGGTATGGGGGTTCGGGAGTCTTTATGGATGAGGTAAAAAATCCTTTTATCTTAAGCTACGATAATTCCTGGCAGTTCGAGAGCTGTATGCTGCTTCCATCAGTCACGCCTTCGTGTATGCGTAGGTAGCTTGCTTGCTGATGGATCTGCAAACATCTCTCGCTGGCTCGTTTGTTGGTGGCAGGCAAAGGCTGATATCTCGGACAGGGATGGATAGAAAGGATGGCGATAGCCATGGATAGATAGGGACACCAGAGGAATAGCGTCACGCACCAACGCAACGCAAGCACCGGCTGCCGTTGCCGGACGGCTTTTGCCTCTGTGACCTTTCTTTTTTTTTTAAACAATAATGACAGAAGCTCTGTTATTCAATTAAAATAAAAAATAGAGTTTTTCTTATGTACGGAAACATCATTCTAGGACTCAGTCGAAAAAATGACGGAGCAGAACAAAACTCACTAAGTTGCTAAGACAATCTGTCTATGACCCTCTTTTTTAACATAATGTCTTTCTTATTATTAAAGCAATATGCAATGCCATTTCCGACCTATTATTAAAGATCTGTCTGTTTTGTTCTTTTCGTAAGATCCGAAAAGTGTAGATCGTCATGGTTTTTTTTGGGCTTCTCCCACCAACCGTAACAATATAATAATATTTATGATGTCAAATAAGTATCATTAGATTCGTTATCAATTATATTTTCATAGTATATCTATTTGATGTTATAAATCTTTATTGTTTTGTCTATAATTTTTTGTCAAACTTGAGATGCTTTGACTCTCCGAAATGACTTATAATTTAGGATGGAGGGAGTATATCAAAGTGCTCCTATTCCATAATTTTTAGTAACACCCCTTCGCCGTGCTCTCTTTCTGTGTTTCTGCAGTATCGGGCTATCCGTCGCGAGCGCGGTTTGCTCCGACGGACCAAAGGAATCTGCCGCTGTCGATCGACGTTCCAAAGTTGTCGTCGATCACATCGGGGCCAACTGACCATTTTATCGTTTTTTTCTTGTCGTTGATGGACACGAATAAAGATCGCGATCCCCAAAAATTTGCGTATGTAGGATTCTTGTTGTTTCGTGAAATAAGGCATGGGTCATATCAGAACGCATGTTTTATATATATATATATATATGAATGTTTGTACGTACATATGTATGTATGGTATGAACAAATCCATGTTAATCCCATATGCATGTAATAAGTTTTATGTTCTACTAGTGGCGGTAAGTAAAGTAGTACTAAACCCTTCCCAATAAATATATATACTCCCTCCATCCCTAAATAGATGTCATTTTCGTTTTCTGAGAAGTCAATGTTTTTAAAATATCGATAATTATGTATTAACATATATAAATAATTATGTTAAGTAATTAGTATCATCAGAAAGATCTTTAAGTCTAATTTTTAACAAATTTATTTGGAGATATAAATGTTGCACGTATTTTTTATAAACTTAGTCAAAGTTGAGAAAATTTGACTGATACGTATCATATAACGACCTTCTTTTTAGCACGGAGAGAGTAAATAAGCAAACCGTGCAATGAATAACCGATGCTTCCGTAGCCCCTCAGCCAATTAGCCAATTGCGGATGAGATGGTACCGTGTGCTTTTCCTTTGCCAAAGGTACGATCGATTGGGAGAGTCTGAAATTTCGAAATGATCACACGCCACGCCATCGGCGCCACTGCTGTACTTATTACTCGTCTGGGCTCGTCGTTTCTCGATAAATAACTTTGCTTAGTATATATTAAAAAGATATTAATATTTAAGGTACATAATAAGTATTATTTTTGAATTTAGTTCTTCAATAAATTTATTTAGAGATAATTATTTAGTGACGGCGAAAATATTACTCTATTTGATGCCGGTGCCCAGGCTAAAATGAAGCGGTGGACACCTTTGTACATAGGGATGCAAGTGGGTACCCAATGAGATTTTTGGGTCAGTTAATTAATTACAGTCAACTGTCATTCTAATTCATTTTTCCACTTCTCTTAAACTACAAAAATATCATTCTAGTTTATTTGATTAATTTTTTGGATCGATCTAATGACCCAAAATAATTTGTGATCATATCGTATTGTATTGATCATCACGCCTTGTTGAAAGCAACAAATTAATTAAGTATATATGGCTACAGCCAGGCAAAGTACATCAGGCTATCTTGTTATAGCTGGGAGTACAACAATACAAAAAGGATGACAAAACTTTATAAAGATTTGTTTGGTAGAATTTTCATCTACTTTAGTTTTTCTAACGTATTTACTTTAAAAATAACTTATTTATCTAGTTAGATAATAAATTATTAGCCAAACAGGATCTAAGTATACGGTATGTGTGCACCCGGTAAGTCCTGCAGCAGTGACAAGGGTCTGTGTAAGGGTTAGTGTATCAGAGGTGTTTTTCCTTCGTTTTCGTTTTTCTTTTGTGGGTGCGGCGATAAGAAAAGATTATTCATGGTCGGAACAATGACAAATGAGTTTACGTGGTGGCTAGAATTAAACTATTACTCTCTTTGTTCTAAATTGTAATATATGTGTTTTGCTTTTTCTAGATATATGTTATATTTGCTATGTACATAACTACATATATAGATATACACTATCTATAGATACATATAGTAAAAGCACTATAAAAGCCAATATGTCTTATAATTTAGATGGATTTAGTACTTGTTTAGTAATTGAGTTTACAAGACATATGGTTGGTTTACACTCAGACCTTGTGCCTATATTATGTATTGTTCACATGAACAACAAGAATTTGAAATGAACAAAATAAATGTGAACTCGGATAATATAACGACAATGAAATAGCTATTTTGACCCTTAAACTATTGCTTGAGGATCTAATTTCATTGGTGAACTTTTAAAATGACTGTTTGAGTCGTCAAATTTTACTTTTGGACACAATCTTATCCTAGGACTATCAAAATGACCATTCAGTCCTTAAACTTGCATTCAAATCCTCAAACTCATTTTTAGCTCAACTTCGTCCCCCATTCCTAAGTGGAACGCTGCACTATCATGTTTGTTCAGCTCATCAACAGCACTGAAGATAGGAAAATGACATTTGTCCAAAAACTTTTTCGTAACCATTAATAATTGTAATCTGCTTTTTAAATGTTACCTTCTAAGCCTGCAGCCGAGCTATGTTATGGGGTGTTTAAAGTTGAAATCCATGTATGTCATATTGAATGTTTGTACACTAATTTGAAGCTAAACAAAGACTAATTATAAAATTATAGGGGGTGTTTAAAGTTTAAATCCCTGCCTGTCATATCGAATGTTTGTACACTAATTTAAAACTAAACAAAGACTAATTATAAAATTATAGTGTTGTGAGCCTGTACGTACGTAGTGACAGATCCAGGTGCGTCAGCATTCGGCAACGATATGGGCGATATGGGTACAGCAGCTAATAACGACCTACGACGGGTCGGTCACGAGAGAGATCTGATCAAATCCAAATCCCGGTAGAGATATATAGATCTTGTTACGATTAATTTGCTAATCATATATATCTCCCGTTCTGATTCATTTTAATATCCAGGATATCAATTAGCGCCAAATATAGATATTAGTACGTATATAGGCCTAGTGGCAGTACTAAACATGGAAGAAGCAAACAATACAGTGCAAGGTATCGATGCTCCTCGATCAGACAATAATAGTAGCCATTAGCCAATAAGGGACTGACTATAGGACGATGGTACCCGCCGGCCGTCTGCTTTTTCCTTTGAGGAAGGTACGATCGGGAGTGGAAATGATATGATCACACGCCACGCCAATTTGATGCTCCACTGCGTGGCCACCGTCGTCGTATCGTTTTGATGATCATGTCGGTCGCAAAAAAAGACAATGTTTTGTGCAGCTCCGGTCCGGTGTCCGTCCAATGTTCATCCACACACAAAAGACAGAACGAATGCGCGCTCCGTCCACGAGCACAAACAACCTACTCATATGCATGTCTACACAACTTGCATTGCTTGCTGGATGACCGATCAAGATGCACGCATGGTGTTGTGGGCCAACATCATATCAGAGGGCCGTCCGGGCGGGGTTTCCTTTTTTTTTTCTTCCCTAATTTCGCATTTAATTTGTGGGTGACAACAACAGAGTGTTCACGGGAGGAACAACAGTGGTGCGCGAGTTTACTTAGTGGCAACAATTCATTTGGTTTACAAGGCATGCTGCTTTGGTTTGTCACGACACTTAATTGATCATGCATGTATCGCTTCCTAGTACAACTAATTAATTATGGTACCCTCTCCGCGTTGTTAACTACTCCCCTATCCTAAATTATAAAAATATTTGAAAAATCTTGAAGAGTTAAAGCTCATCTTAAATTTTACTAGAGAAAAATTATAAAAAATTTATGATATAAAATATGTATACTATAAAAATATAATTGATGAAAAATCTATTAACACTTTGGTATCGTCATCATAAATGTTATTATATTGTCATCTTAAGTTTGTAGCCGGTTTGTGTTCATTAGTAATGTGATGAGCGCGCGATGCAGGTGCGTCAGCAAACCTACAGTAGCTAGCTAATAACGATCGATCGATGGGTCAGTCATGGGTGAGAGATCGAGATCAAATCCAAATCTAAATCCCTGTATAGAGATATAGAGATCTTGTTACGATTTGCTAATCTCCCGTTCTGTGGTTCACCGTCGCCGGCCGGCACGCTGCCCTGCGCCGCCATCATCATAGCGCCACGTCGGACGATGGTAGTTGCACTGGGGGAGCTAGGTGGGGCCATAGTGGGCCATGCCCCCCCCCCCCCCTTCCCTCTGATTTGCTGAAACTCCTACGCTGTAGTAGTAGTTAGTAACCGGCCAGAGTTGTATGATCTTCCTAGCTATTAGCATATGTATTTGTGTTTTTTATTTTCTGAATCCTCTTTCACTTGCCTAGCAGTGAGTCAGTGACATATATAACAATCGTGTAACATTCCCTTTGTCCAAAAAATAAAAAAACAATTGTATATCAGTGTTTTCACCACTCAGCTCAGCTGTTACTCTATTAGCACTACTGTCTATTAGCCATTGTGTTTTAAGCACCATTTTAACCCATTTACACACCGTTTAAACGTTATACGACGGTATACCGTTCATATTTAATCTGTTGTTTTGAACATTTAATCTGTTGTTTTGACCGTTTACATCCAGTTTGTCCAAATAATAGGCTAAATTAACGGTTGGTGATCGATTGTTTACAGTTTAGCGTTTAAAATAATATTGGTTTTAAGGGAATTTTTTATGCTCGGTTGTTTTATTGCCAGATGTATTTTGTATGTTATGACTTATTTATAAGTACTAATATTATCTTTTTCATTACTTGTGTATATTTAGATTTAATTGATAAATTGGCCCCCTATGTTTTACTTCTAGCTCCGCCACTAGGTAGTTGAGCTGTGCTGTGCACGTACACGTGTGACGTGACACGTCGGATGCGGTCGCGTGCGCTAGCGGGTCATTCTCATTTTTTTACATCCACACACTTGTGATCGATCGAGGTCAGCCGGGCAGCGAGATGTGCTGTACTCCGTGTCCCGGAAACCAAAATTGTTTTTTGTTTGTTTTCGTGCCTTGAGAGAAACGGAGCTGTCCCTGAACTATGAACATGCACGCAAGTCAACCAAACCAACGGCAACAACGACGACGAGGTCAAAACTCAAAAGCACCCGTGAGACCTGTCCCGTCATCCAACTGTTAGCAAAAGCCCACTGGCCGGCGTAGCTAGCGACATATAGCTAGGCAGCCACGTGCATTTGCGCGCGCGCACACACTGTACGTGACGACGTGGCAAATCTGGCCTCTTTTCAGAATTCCAACTTGCGAGAAGAAAAGCAAGGGCCAATTCGAATTCGAATCCAAATTTAAGTTACTTGATGAGGGGGTTCAATTAGACTGGTTTCTCTAATCGGGCATAGGGGGTGACGCTTGTACGTGGAGAAAAGTTTTTTTTGTTATATTTTGGTGGAGATCCAAATAAATTGCCTATGTTCAACAGATACAATAGTTGATTTGAATAGTGTTCCATGAGAAAATAAACTGAAATAAACTAAAACTAATTTGCGCGAACAGAGCCAGCCATGTAAAAAATAAGAAGCTAAGGTAAAAAACTAGGAAAAGGAACTATCCTCAGTAAGAAATAAGAGGGCATACAAGAATGCACTTTGGATATATAGCAGAATAAGATTAAAAAAATTTAAAAACAACTTATAATTTAGAATACATAGAATATATATCTACTGTACAAGGAAGTTTTTTTATAATCTCATGCATATGGTGAGACGACAGCATGGTGCCTCATGCTCATGCATGTTCGTGTTTGCATCATGCTCTGGGCATCTTTGCATGTGGCCCCACCCTCCAATCCTCTCCATTCTATTCTATTCTACTAGTAGTTGTACTGTATGTATGTTGCAGTTTAGACAATTGTAATAAAAAATGCGCTATCGTAGGGCGTAAATCAATGAAAGGCTCTGTGTTTTTTCCAACGAAAGAAAACTTATATTATATAATAAGTGAACACATGATCATGTTATAAACATTCTAGATTATAAAATAGTACATAATAATATAATTTTAAACCTAACTTATTAATCGTTTTATAGTGTGAATGACCGTACAGACAAACATTCAACAAATAACCTAAGAACAATCGTCCAACGAATGATGATCTGAGAACAATTACCCAACGAATAATGATCTAACATTTCTGATGGTTTTTTTCTTTTGCTACACTAGAAACACTAACTGTAGCGGCGGCCGGTTTTGTTGATGGATTTTATTATAATATACTAAGAAGAAACAAAGGAAATAGACGGGGTGTTTACTATTTAGAGATGCCCGGCCCTTGGAAAACTGTTGCTGCAGAAGTCGCAGTCTGTATTAGCTACAAAGAGATTTTTTTTCCTTTTAAAAAATCGGTAATGCAAAAAAAAAAACTAAGCTGCAGAGTTTTTTTTTGACAACAGAGCTCTGCAGAGGGAGTTGGATCGAAGCTAAGGCAGCGGTCGCGCAGCCGCCGGCGCCTGGAGACGACGAGTACGTAGAAAAAACGAAACGAAAAAACCGCGACCAGAGAGGAAACGGGACGGAATGGAGAGGGAGGAGACGTTTTTCACCGGAGAAGAGCAGAGCAGAGCAGGAGGGCCCAACGTCAAGGAAACAGGAGGCCGCATAAAACGCAGCCTCCCGCGGATCCCCCCTCCACTATTCTTCCTTTTTTCTTTCTTTCTCCTTCTCAGTTCCAGTTCCCCTCTCTCTCTCTCTCTCTCTCTGTCCTCCGTGTCGCCTCGCCGCGAGCCACCACCAAGGGAGGTGGTCCGTGGTCCGAGGAGCGAGCGAGCGAGCGAGCCACCAAGCCCGCCCGGGCCTCGGAGGCATCCACCGACCGACGGCGCCATGAGGCTGCTCGTCCCCGACGGCGCGCGCCGCCAGCGGCTCCTCCAGTGCGAGTCGCCCCCGTCGCCGTCGCCGTCGCCCGCGCCGGAGTCCCCGTCGCCGTACCCGTCCAGGACCGTCGTGGTGGGGATCAGGCGCGACGCCGCCAGTCGCGAGCTGCTCACCTGGGCGCTCGTCAAGGTCGCCAATGCCGGGGACCGCGTCGTCGCGCTCCACGTCGCCACCACCGGCACCGCCGCCGGTGCCGACGGTACGCCCCGCCCGCCCGTCCTCCACCTCCACCTTAGAGCATCTCCTGGCTAGTTAAACAAACACCACCCGTTTCGTTTGGGAAAACCGGTAATCCCTGGCTGGAGCGTTTCTGCTCCCTCCTGGGATTTGCTCGCTTGTGGAGAGGAGTTTGTGCTGGATTATTCAGCAGCTCCGTCCCGTTCATTCGTTTACTACTGGTACTTCGATTCGCTCAACATGCAAACTCGGAAACCCCGTTTCGTTCCCGATTTGACGATTCTGACGAGGTGAAATTAATCCCCCACCTTATTTCCCTTTTCTCTCTCACTCACACACTCTCTCTCGCGCGCTTCTTTCCAGGATTGCTCGTGGGGCTGGATGAGCGGAGCAGGGCCGCGGACTCACTCGCCTCCGTGCTCGCCGTCTACGACGGCTTCTGCAACCTCAAACAGGTCCCTCCCTCACTCACTCCCTCCCTCCCCTCCCAAATCAAATCTTACCGCGAAACGGGGAAAAAAATGTATCCCAATCCCCCCCTTTGTTCACACGTTTGGCTCTGCTTTTTTTTTTTCGCTAGCCGTTCCTCTGGGTTTCGTTTGATGCTACCACCGGCCGTTCAAAGCTCTGACCTTTTCTTTCTCCTCGATTTCGCTTTCAAAGACGCTCTCCGTGCGTGAAATTTTGGTCCGGTCCAGCACCAGCAGCCCGTGAAATTCTTCGCTTGTTTCAAAGTCTCCACTTCTCTGCCGTATCACTTGAGCTGCCGCTACTTTATTACTTGAAATTGGATGGTCACGTTTTTCCCTTTTCTTTTTTCTCCAACGCCTTCAAGTTTCCGGCACTTTGATTTTTTTTTTTTGACAACCACCGATATACTCATCTTTCCTACTCCTACTATCATCTTTCCTACTCCTACTACAATTGATTGAGCTGCAGATTTCTTTACTTGGTTTTATTTTGGCAAGACAGTTTGCCTGCAAACTTTGCATTTTTTTAAAAAAAAGGGGCAGCAGCCTCAAAATTCTCATCAATTTGTTCTTCCATTTACACTCACAGATTAATTTGGAGCTCAAGGTCTGTGGAGGATCATCTATCCGGAAAACTCTGGTCAAAGAAGCGGCTGCTTGTGGCGCCGCACATCTCATCCTTGGTGTCACGAACAATTCCCGGTCCTTCGGGTACAAATCTGATACATTGCCTTACCAAGTATTGCCATCTTTGTCCAAATACATTAAGTTCTGATGCAAGTACTGTTCTTTTCCCCCCTCAAAACATGTAGATCCTCCTTCACATCAGTTGCCAAGTACTGCTCAAAGAAAGTTCCAGCCAGCTGCTCCGTCCTTGCAGTGAACAATGGCAAAGTCGTTTACCATAAAGATGCTGGTCATGGGGTGCAACATGAACTGTACCAAAGCACTAGCACAGGTATGTCGCCTCGATAATTTCATTTGCATTTGTTCATTCAGAGCTGCTGTGAACAAATCCAGTATGCTCAAGTGTGGATTGTGAATGCAGCACCTGAGACACCAAGGAGGAGCTACCGGAGGCTCTTGTCGACCATGATAGGGGACAAACTCTGGGATGAGAATGGAAAGGACAGAAGGTGCATGTCTCGTGCCATCACCATGCCAATGAGGTCTCCCACGCGGCCAAAAGAAGTTTCACTGGCGATAGTCCAGGTGAAGGGTTGTCGACACGAATCGCCACAGGTAGCAACTGGCTGGCCCCTCTTGAGGAAGAAGTTCTTGCCAGACCGGAAAGCTTCCGCGCCTGACAAGTCGAAGATGTCTGTGGTGCAGTGGGCAATGCGGCTCCCAGGCAGGTATTCATCAGTATCACCAGTCCATTCAGAATACAGAACCACAAAACCGGACTCCACCAGCGCCAGTCATATCCTCTGTGACCGTGTGGTTGTTCCCTCGAGGAACAATTCAGGAAAGTCTTGTGTAGTGATCGAAGAATTGGAGAAGGAAACTCCAGAGGAACTCACCTTGCTCAAAGAGAAATTCTCATCCATTTATTCTTCATTCAGTTACAGTGAGCTTGCAGAGATCACCTCTCATTTCTCGCCAGGTATACATATCTGGTTTTTCTCTGTTATAACACCTAATTCTACATGTATCTCTGTCACTTCAAACTTTTGTAGGCATAATATAGTGTTAACATGACAGATTGGTTGTGTGTGCAGAGTGTGTAGTTGGACAAGGTGGCACTAGTCAAGTTTACAGAGGTTGTTTGGCAAATGGCAGGGAGCTAGCAGTGAAGATCCTGAAGTATTCTGATGAGATACTGAAGGAGTTTGTGTCAGAGATTGAGATTGTCAGTTCTCTCAGCCACAAGAATGTGATATCCCTTGTTGGTTTCTGCTTCAAGAATGATGACCTTCTGTTAGTGTACGAGTACCTGCAACGAGGCAGCCTGGAAGAGATACTGCATTGTGAGTTTAGCTGTTTCACTACCAACTAGCTTTCTGCCTATGCTGTTGCCATGTAAAGCGATCCTAACATTGTTATTGTGCAGGTGAAAAAGAATGCAAGAGCATATTTGGTTGGACTGAGAGGTTCAGCGTGGCTGTGGGAGTTGCTCATGCTCTGGATTATCTCCATAGTGATAACAACAGTCGCCCAGTGATCCATAGGGATGTCAAATCATCAAAATTTCTCATCTCAGAATGCTTTGAACCAAAGGTAACATTTCTGTCAGACAGCACAGAATACATCAGTTAGTGTGCAGTATCAAAATTAAGTGAACTCAAACTTTCAATATGTGTGTGATGATGCAGTTATCGGACTTTGGTCTCGCAGTCTGGGCTGCTGATGTGACCTCTCAGATGGCATGCAATGATGTTGCAGGAACTTTCGGGTTAGTTGTCTTAACAATTGTTTCAGAGTTTTGCCATCTTTAGCATTTGCCTTACTGACATAGCGACGTCTTGACAGATACTTAGCTCCTGAATACTTCATGCATGGCAAGGTGAACAACAAAATTGATGTGTATGCTTTTGGTGTTGTCCTTCTGGAGCTCATCTCTGGCAGGAAACCGCTTTGCACTGGTTGTCCAAAAGGGCAGGAGAGCTTAGTGATGTGGGTAAGTGACATTTTATTTCTACCAACTACCATTATCTGTCAGTTCATGTTTGATTTTTGTTAGAAGTATAATGGTTATTTTCCTTGGGTTGTAACAGATAATGAATTGTTGTTTCTTTCTGCAGGCAAATTCCATCATACAAGGAGGAAAGCTCACACAACTTGTAGATCCAAACTTGCCCACTGAAGGCCATACCGATGAAGTTGAGAGGATGACCCTTGCTGCATCCCTCTGCATCAGACAAGCACCTCAGAGCCGTCCTGAAATTGATGTTGTAAGTATCCCCCTTCTTGATCCGTGCTTTGTGCGAGTGTTCATGCTGTTTATATTTTTCTTACAAGCATCTGGATACACACCAGGTTCTGAAGCTTCTCAAAGGTGACAATGATATCCTCAAGTGGGCAAGATCACAAGTCGGGTTGTCATGCGAGAGCAGCGACAGCGATGAATTTGTGATGACACCACCAGCGCCGAGGAGCAATGCCAATATCCAGTCCTACATCAACCTCGCGTTCGATGTCGACGATGACTCCGCCTCTGTCAGCAGCAACGACTTCATTGCAGCCAACACCTCCTTGGAAGAGTATCTGAAGGGAAGATGGAGCCGGTCGTCGAGCTTTGACTGACCAATCCATGGAAGAGTTAACCCTTATTAGTGTATAGATCTTTTTCTTTTCTTCTTCTAATTTAAGTTTCAATTTTGCGCCTTGGATGAGAGTCGGCACATACAATGCCCTCCACCAGGAATATCCTTTGATTATGCCTTAGTTCTTTTTTTCTATTCTTTTCTATTGGGGAGGTCTCTCTTCCTCTCTGAAGAGGCATACCCAGGTAGTCTCATCCAAAGGGATGACAAATAAATAAAGTAGGAATCATATGAAACTGTGGGTTCCTTCCAACACCCAAATCAATCATCTTTGTTATGTACAGTGTCCTTGTTCAGGACTGTGGTTTATAACTTTACCAAGGAAGAAAAGACTGTTTTTGTGCCTGCTGTGAAAAGTGAATTCTGCCAGCGGTTTGGCTGAACATGTTCAGCTACATACACTGCCTTGAATTTTCATAAGTAATTTTATTTTCTAGAGAAAAAATATTAAATTGCTCGAAGATGATAAAATAAAGACAGAATCTGCAGAATGTAATACCTGTATGTGGGATGCCATCACGATATAACACAATAATAAACCATTATATTAATGTATAAGCTGCAGGCCATGACGATGCATGCCCAAGAATCATACACCCACTGTCGGTTTCACCGGTAATTGTCAACTGCAGCAGGACAGCGAGCGATCTGAGCAGGTCGGTCCAACAGATTCGTTGAAAAGGCAACGAAAGCTGAGGTTCATCGTCATATCATAAGAGCCAAGTTGGGGCATGTTACATCACATGGAGCACGCACATGGACAAACCCCTAGAGACACTGAAAGGGATCTTGAAAAGTACTATCGCGCGTGCTTGACACAACATGAGCAAACCGACATCGAGCCACGGTCGTTCAGTTGTGGACAGGAACGATCAGAATAATCGTTACACTTGCACATGGATAATAATCTACTATCTATCTAATCTTAATGGGCAAGTCACTGTCACAGGCCTCTCGCGACGGTGCAAGGACAAGTGATTTATGCAAGTCATAGGTCTCTCAAACGTGGAAAGGACAAGTAAATCAAAGGCAAATTCACAATAGAGCAGACGCATATGGATTACGGAGCATGAAGCTCTCCAGTTACGCAAATCCGTGACTGCAGCCTGCAGGAACAGAGAAACAATACCCCTAGAAAACAAAGCATATGGAGAACAATTAACAGAGCAGATGCATGCCAATTACAACACCCAATGATTCTTGCTAATTTGCTGGATTAAGTTGTTCAGAACCGGTCACATAGCAGAATGGCAGATCCCTGGTTGGACTCAGAAGTTACCGTCCTTCCATGTAAACTAATGAGTAGACACGTCTTACAATAGGAGAAAAACAGAACAGCAATAAGTTTGTCCAGACATGTAGGAAACACAGCAAACAGCATAACACTTGATGAAGGGTACTAGGTGCGACGGACAAGCAGTGAAGCATGCCAGGTTCGCTTAACTGGTAGTGTCAGGCGCCTTCTCCAGTGCTGTCAACGAATGAAAGTGTTAGTGCCATGCTGGGGGAAAAGATAAAACGAATCTTAGGGTCTGTTTGGTACAGCTTATAGTAATTTTATGAAGCTGTTGTGAGCTATTTTTTTTTGTCAAACACCTTTTTTCATAACAGCTTCACTCATGAAGCTGTTTTTCTTCCCCTCTCACAAAGATATGAAGTGAGATGAAGCTGAAAATAGTAGTTTATCATAGCTCTCTCTCTCATTTCTCTCATATTAATGCATAAAGTTGTTGGTGAAGCTGTTTTGCCAAATACTTTTTTCAAAATAGCTCAGCTTCACCTAGAGAGTTACTCATGAAGCTATTTTTTAGAAAATAGCTTCACTAGTGAAGCAGAGCTGTACCAAACAGGCCCTTAATGAAGACTGCACGCGACAGAACTGAACAGTTCGACTTACTGTTGTAGTTGAGGAGCTTCTCAATGAGGTCGACATGGGTCATCAGCATTCGCCTACAGCAGTAACGTTTCAAATTCAAGGCATCCAGAGCTTCCCTGCAAACAGATGTACAGGGAAAACATTGCTTAATTGGTATATTTGGGTAGAAGTGTCCAGATTAGCTGAACATTTTCGTATTTACGGGTTTGAAAATCCGCTAAACTTGTATAACCCTCACAGCTCTCCGTAAATCCATAAGATTGTACCATTCAAGGCCCACATTCAGCAAGTTCTTTTATTCGAGATAAACTTAACTACCACAGGTGATTCAATTCAGCACAATCTGCAATGAATTCAACAAGGAACTGCATACAAAAAAATGTGAAGCTTTTTGTTAAATAAATTCATAGCACACCCATCGTCCATCTTTTCAAATCATCGAGCATCTCAGGCCATTTACTACTGGACCAAAAACAAAGCAAGCATCAAGCATGGTCATTACTTATGGGCCAAAAATAAAAGGCCAAGTGCCCCAGGCCCAACTGAACATCTAACAACTCTCTCTCCAGGCTAGTCATCCTAGAGCTAGTCGGACAACCAATCATGATTAATCACAAATTAGTTGGACAATCAGATTTCTAACAGCACCACTCGCCCCAGAATGCCTGGTCCATGGACTGTAGGCTTGACCAATCATGATTAGAGGGATAACTTAATAACACTGCCGATTGTTAGTGTGATGGGATAGTTAATTGTGGAAGTAGTAATTGTCAAGTTTGTAGTGCATTCTTATTTTTAGAAGTTTAATGTTAAATAGCAGTGCCTGAAAAGGGGATTTGGCTGCAATACAAAGAAATTACTGTTCTTATTATAAAAGATAATAGCCTCCTACATATAATGTAAAAGAAAATACTGTTGACAAAAGGTTCAGAGGGCATTGCTAAAGAAAACAAACTGCATATAAGTCCACATTATGGAATGGTTTAAAAAATGATCCAATCTCAAGCATGGTTTCCTAGAGATGATGCATGAGAAGAGCTACCACACCTCAACAATTTCTACAGCAGCTTCATCTTCTTTTATTTGCCTTCTTAAGTGTGCATCTTCTCATTATTTTAAAAATGAGAAAAGTGCAAGTATGTTTACTCCCAAAGATTTTTGCACAGGCACCTCTGTGAATCTGTAATGAATTACTCCAGTTGACTGCAAGGATTTATTTGCTTTTACCTTGCTTTGAAGCCAGAAATAGATTTGGATGATCCTAATTCCTAACAACATTCAAATCTACTAAATAAGAACACCATACAAACATGCGAGACAGTCAGATCAAACATGTGTAGACCACCAAAAGCTACAGAAGCAGGTTATGTGTGACGTTCCCTATCATTTACAAGCATCAGATTACACGACAAAAGGCACTTCAGAAATACTATATTACTCCAATTATCCTACACTTCCACAGGAACCAGTACAGAACCCAAGTTGGATATGTGGTTCATGTAAATTCACCATACATCACGACAGAACTAGTAGATCACCAAAGCTATGGCACACATTGCATCCTCCCCCGCCCCCCGCCTCAACCAACCAATCCGGCGCTGTTAATCAACAAACTAACTGAATCCATGCATTCTACAAGGATTTGAACATATAGAGAAAAAACGAGAGCCAACATAAGGCTGTACAGTCCACATCCACAAACACCAACAAAACCTAATTATCTCCAAACGCATTCCCACTCCCGAACACAAAAAGATGTGATCCAACGAAGAAACAAGATCACATAATACAGATATAGATTCTTAGAGGCGGTATCAACTGGTTGGGAAACCTTAACCTACTTCTCGGAATAGTCCGCCTGGACGAGTTCGAGGTACGAATCCCATTTGTCCCCGGTCACCTGCGCCACAAGAAACCAAAAGAAGTAGACGGATTAGACGCAATTGAGAAGACGACGCTACTAAACCCTGACGCGCGGAACAGAGAACCCGCGCGCAGGCGCGCCTAGGCACGGATCGGAGGGGGGAAGGTAGGGGAGGAAGGGAAGGGAGGAGCTGCGATACCTTGCCGCACGTGAAGCAGCGCACTGGGATGATCATCTTCGCCGCCGCCGGACGGATGGATTCGCCGGTTGCTGGATGGGGAACGAGAACGGGAAGAGGAAGGGCAGCGACGGGGTGGGGGTTTTGCGAGGTTTTCCTCTATTTATTACTTTTCGTTTTAGAGATGTTTTTATTTTATTTTTAGTATCTTTTTAGAGGGTCGGTAATAATTGCTCCACAAATATTTTTTGTAAACTAGTATCGTAAAATTTTTATATTAATACTAGCAAAAGTGCCCCTGCGTTGTAACGAGTGATTAAATAGAAATATTATTCACTCTGTTCAACTCACTGATTCTACGTCGGACACTAAAGTCCGGCGTCCAATTTGTTGCCGTCTCAATTACTGCTTGTCTGATTTTTTAGTCCACGGCCACTACGATTTCTTTTTCGTCTTAGCCACCGTTTGAGATGCCTCACGTCTAATTTTTTTCGTGTGTTTTCCCCCTTAAAGATGTTTTCACAAATGATTTTTTTTTCAAATCAAATACTTTATCTTTGGTTGTTCATTTAAATCATGTGTTGTGGATTAGTACCGACAACACATGATTGCATAATTTCTATTCTTATTACCCTATTTCAATTTCGATTAGAATTCATTTTTATTGCTTAATTTCTATTCTAATTATCCTATTTCTATTTGGATTAGAATTTTTTTTATGTTTACTTGGAAGTCTTACGTGTTTGATATAGGATTTAGAGATCTATTTGGATTACAATTACAACTTATAACTGAACTATGTTTCATGCTAGATACAAGATCTATTCTAACTCGTATATAAGAACGTGTTATATATATAAGTCCAAACGGAAAGAACTCTTCATTACCGAGTAGTTAGAGGGAGACAGATCTAAAATGAATGGATGGACGAAAAAATGAGGCTGAAATTTTGTCTCTATTATTATACTAGCAAATACGCCCGTGCGTTGCAACGAGAATTAATTTTTTTCTCTCTCGACTTTGATAATGTCGCCGCCCCATGCATAGTCATAATAAGATTCACATTTAAAAATATCTTACTTGTTTGATTATATATGCTTAGTCATGGATGTCAAACTGGTGTCCTTTTGATTTTGATTTAGAGCTTTTTTGTTTTTTTTTAGTACTGATGGCGCGAAATTTCTATTCTTGATATCCTATTCCTATCTGGATTAGAATTTCTTTTTATGTTATTTAGAAGTCTCACATGTTTCGTAAGGAAATAGAATTTAGAGCTTTATTATTTTGATTACAATTAGAACTCATAGATTTTAAGATTAAATTAAGAAACTCTATTTGTAATCGAACTCTAACCGTGTTAGACAAGAACTATTATAACTCGTATACGAGCACCGGTTATATATATATAGTAACTATCTATTATCCATTAGTTGGAGAGAGATGGACCTAAAAAGAATGGATGGACGAAAAAAAAGAGCCTGAAATTTTGGCTCTTTATTATTAGGTATATAGATATAGATTAGGTATAGATAACAATATTATAAAATTAAACATATACATTAAAATAACATTTTAATATAAAAAGTAAAGATCCTAAAATTGATAGTCATGGCACAGTACATTGGCAACTGAACTATCTATACTAATAACTAATACCCATTATTTATTCTCAGACTTATCGATCACCATGACCGCAAGACTTGTGTAGGTGTCATGCCTTTAAAAATTACAAAAAGAGCAAATAGAGGCTCCAGTAGATAATTTTTAGTAGTATATATAACATCAATAATTGGTTTCTATGTGTAGTGAGCAGGCCCGTCTTAGGGGGGGTGGGCAGCCAGTACGACGGCCGGGGGCCCATGACACTGGAGGGCCCATGAGTATAAGCATGTGCAGTATAGGTATTTGTCTATTTAGGCCCATGAGTATAGGCATGTGTAGTATAGGTATTTGTCTATTTGGCCACAGCGGACGATTAATATTCACACAACCATATGCAGCGGACAAGTCCCTTCGACCCTTCGACTCTGCTGCGGCCGTTTCGCACTTCCACCATTCAAAAACTCGCAACATCAAATTTTTCACCGGTAGGCGGCAGATAGTGCGGTCCCTTCCCTTGGTTTCTATTTCGCTGTACAAGTGATTTTATACTTCAGACTTCAATTTATTATTTTATCATGTATAGCCATATAGGACTTAGGGTATGGTGGCCTGCACTTGCAACAGTTTTAGTATTTATTTGATCTCCTTTTTTTTTGCGAAGAGTATTTATTTGATCTCCAATTCAGGCATCAACCGATTGAAGTGAATAGTTGATCCATTATTTATTTGTTTAATTCATCTAGGCATACAGGCTGCATGTAATCTCCTTCTCCTACAACTAAAAAGAGCAAAAGGAAGACCGTCGCTTGAACCCAGAAAAATTTCGGTCTACGCCTCCACCCACGTGCGATTTGCCGGACGTACACGACAGAAAGAAAGAAAACGCGATAGAAAGAAATCGAGAAAAGGAAAGAAAATATTTAATTTTTGCTCACCGTAAGTCTAATACTTCAAGCGGCCCCGCCCCGTGTACCTCGTGGAGTTCGCGTGCTACAAGCCCGAGGAGCAACTCAAGATCTCCAAGTCGATCGACCTTCCTCGAGATGACCGAGAGCACGGGTTCCTTCAACGAGGCGGTGCTGGACTTCCAGACCAAGATCACCAACCGCTCCTCGCTCAGGGACGAGACGTACCTGCCCCAGGGCGTCCAGGCGCGCCCGCCCCCAGGCTCAACATGGCGGAGGCGCGCATGGAGGCGGAGGCGGTCATGTTCGGGTGCCTAGACGTGCTGTTCGATTCCACGGGGATCGATCCGCGCCGCGACGTGCGCGCGCATCCTCATCGTCAACTGCAGCCTCTTCAACCCGACGCCGTCGCTGGCGTCCATGATCATCAACCACTACGGGATGGACGAGGACGTCAAGTCGTTCAACCTCGGCGGCACGGGGTGCAGCGCCGACCTCATCGCCGTCGACCTCGCCAAGGACATCCTCGAGGCGACCCGAGCTCGTACGCCGTCGTGCTCAGCACCGAGAACATCACCCTCAACTCCAACTGCATCTTCCGCATGGGCGGCGCGGCTGTCCAACAAGCTCGCCACCGACGAGTGTGTTAATAAAGTGAGACTCAGAATTGTGCTGCTAGGGTTTAATCGCCTCTAGTCTTTGTTCCCCTTTATATACACTGCAGCTCAATAGAGCTTTCGTGGGATACAAGTTTGCTTTAGGAGCATATTTCTAATGCTGTAAAGTAAAGCTAGTCTAAAGCATAAAACAACTGTCCAAAAACTGAAAAAAGGGACTAACAACTAAAGTGCACTAAAAGTCAAGACTTATCTATCAATTCTCCCCCTAAGCCTTGCTTCAGCCAGTCTTGATGATCTTCTTGAGCTCAATCTTGCTTCTTATGGTTTCAAACTTGGTTCTTCCAAGTGATTTGGTGAGAATATCGGCAAGCTGCTCATTTGTGTCGATGTGATCTGCCTTGATGCTCTCCTCTTCCATGCAGTCTGATGAAGTGGAACTTAGTCCTTATGTGCTTGCTCTTGTCATGGAACACCGGGTTCTTGGCAAGTGCAAGTGTCGATTTGTTGTCCACCTTCAACTCCACAGTTTTCACTCTCCTTCCTAGCAAATCGGCAAGCAACCTTGATAGCCATAGTGTCTGAGTTGCTGTTGTAGTTATGGCCACATACTCAGTCTCACAGCTAGAGAGTGCCACTACCTTCTGCTTGACCGACTACCAACTGACCAAGCTGTTGCCTAGGAAGAAAAGGCAGTCAGTTGTGCTCTTGCTGGAATCAATGTCTCCAGCTAGATCTGAGTCACAGTAGCCCAAGAACCTTGTCGATTCTGGTGCCTTGGTGAAGTGGAGGCCTAGTCAAGGGTACCAGCCAAGTACCTGAGAATTCTCTTGACTGCCATTTGATGTTCAGTGGTTGGTCTCTCCAAGAACCTGCTCGCAAATCCCACTGAAAAAGTCAGGTCTGGTCTAGTGTGGACCAAGTACCTCAAGCTTCCAACCAATCTGCTGTATTGTGTTGGATCCACTTCTTCTGTTGTGCTCTCCTTGCTCAGCCTCAATCTTTCTTCCATTGGGGTGGCAGCAGGGTTGCAATTGACCATGCTCCCCAATTCCATAATCATCTTGGCATAGTGGCTCTGCCTCAGAGTGATCCCACCACTACCTTGCTGCACTTCTACTCCAAGATAGAAGCTGAGTAACCCAAGGTCACTCATCTCAAAGATGGACTGCATCTCTGTCTTGAAAACCTTCACTTCTTCTTCCTTGACTCCAGTGATGATCAAGTCATCCACATAGACTCCAACCAGTAAAACGGAGCCATTTGAGCCTCTTCTGTAGATGGTAGCTTCATGCTTGCTCTGAACGAACCCCATCTTCTTCAAGGTTGAGTTCAGCTTTGCATTCCATGCCCTGAGTGTCTGCCTCAGCCCATATAGTGCTTTGTGGAGCCGATAGACCTTGTCTTCTTCTCCTTGGACAACAAACCCAGGTGGATGCTGCACATAGACTTCCTCCTTGAACTCTCCATTGAGGAATGTCGATTTGACATCCATGTGATGGACCTTCCATATTTCTTGAGCAGCCAAGGCTAGCAGCAAACTGACTGACTCCATCCTTGCCACAGGGGTAAAGGCATCCTCATAGTTAATCCCTTCTTGCTTCACAAAATCCCGAGCCACAAGCTTTGTCTTGTGCTTGATCACAACACCCTCCTCATTCTTCTTCAGCTTGAACACCCATTTCAGGGTGATTGGTCGATGACCAGCTCGGGGTGGCACCAGCTCCCAGGTGCCATTAAGCTCAATAGCGCCCAGCTCTTCCTCCATCGCAGCTTGCCAAGCTGGATCATCGGCAGCTTCAGCGTAGGTGGTCGGCTCGCCCGAGCAGGAGATGTTCAGCTCGGCGAACAGCCTCTGAGCCAGCGGCGGGGTGGCCTCATGCCCGATGAGGTCAGTGATGCGTCGGTAGCGCGGTGGCTCACTTTCATGGTAGGCATCCACCCTTTCTTCATCGTCCTCCAGGGGAGTCACGTGCTCGACCCGAGGACTTGAGCCGCTTGCCGTTGCCGATGGTGTCGATGCCGATGGTGCGGCTGTCGATGGTGTGGCTGCCGATGGCGCGGTTGCCGATGGTGCCGATGGCGCGGTTGCCGATGGTCTCGATGGCGCGGCTGCTGATGGTGCGGCTACCGATGGTGTGGCTGCCGATGGCGCGGTTGCCGATGGTGTCGCTGCTGATGGTCTCGATGGCGCGGCTGCAGATGGTGCTGCTGCCGATGGTGTGGCTGCCGATGGCGCGGTTGCCGATGACGACTCCGGTGTATTGAAGCGCGGCAGAGGAGTTGGCGATGGTGATGCCGATCTGGGAGCTCCAGGCACCACCTCTTCCCAGGGATACTCGACGGTGAAGTCGCTGCTGCCTTCCTCCGATGTGCTTGCCGATGCCGATGTCCAGTCCCAGCCGCGACCCTCGTCGAACACGACATCGCGGCTGACACGCACGCGCTGGGACACTGGATCATAGACCTTTTAGGCCTTCGCGCCCTCCGCATAGCCGATGAACACACTGGCCTCGCCGCGGTCATCCAACTTGCGAAGCTGGGTCAGGCGCCTGGTGTAGGCGACACAGCCAAACACCTTGAGGTGGCCCAACGTCGGCGATCGGCCATGCCATGCCTCGTAAGGGGTGATGCCCTCTAGTGCTTGCGTCGGGGCACGGTTCAGAAGGTGCACCGCCGTCATCACGGCCTCCCCCCAAAATCTTACCGGTAGACCGCGCTGCTTGAGTAGAGCTCGTGCCATGGCCACCACCGTGTGATTCCTGTGCTCAACGACCCCATTCTGCTAAGGGGAGTGAGGGGCACTAAAATGCCTTTTGATACCTTGATCGGCACAGTAGGAGCTGAACTCAGCGACTGTGAACTCGCCGCCATTGTCCGTGCGCAAGACCTTGAGCTGGCAGCCGCTCTCCACCTCTGCTGCAGCCTTGATGCGCTTGATTGCCTCCCCAACAGCATCCTTGGTCGGCAGCAGCACCGCCCACATGAATTGGGTGGCGTCGTCCACCAATAAGAGGATGTATCGGTTGCCTGTCGATGTCATCGGCGTTACAGGTCCGCAGAGGTCGCCGTGCACCAATTCCAGGTGCTCCTGGGCACGGTACGTCGTTGCCGATGGAAAAGCTCGCCACTTCTGCTTGGTGGTGACGCAGACGTCACAGACCTGCTCCGCGTGGTCGATCTTGGGGATCCCATGGGCCATCTCTCCTCTGCTGAGACGTCGTAGTGCATCAAAATGCAAATGGTCGAGCCTCTCGTGCCATTGTCATGCCTTGTCATCCTTGCGCATAGCGAGACAGCAAGGCTGCACAACTTCCAAGTGAAGGATGTAGAGGCGGTTAGCTCCTCGAAATACCTTGGCAAGCAGGCGGTGACTGCGATCCCAGATGCGCAGCACGCCATCGGCAATCTCCACCTTGGAGCCGCCTTCGTCCAACTGCCCGAGGCTCATGATCGAGTTCTTGAGAGCAGAGATGAAGTACACACCGTGCAGCACCCGATGCTCGCTGGTCTTGCCTTGGAACACGATGGTGCCGATGCCACGGATGTCCACCTTGGACGCGTCCCCGAAACGCACGGTGCCGCGGACGTCCGTGTTCAGATCGGTGAAGAGCTCGCGGCGCCCCGTCATGTGGTGCGTTGCTCTGATGTCGAGGTACCAGCCTCCCATCTTCTCTTCTTCTTCATCGACGTCGAGGAAGGCTCGAGCCCTTGGCTCCTCCAAGGTGACTTCTTGCGCGGCCAGAGAGTAAGCCGAGGCATCCTTTTCCAGCTCGACGAATGCGTGTGCCATGAACAGCGCGTCGTCCTCTTCGCACTCGGCGTACTAGGCACGCCCAGCGTATCCACCAGCACCGCCGGCGCGGCCTCCACCTTGATCACCTCCTGGGCCGCCACGGTCACCTCCACCGCCGCGGCCTCCGCCGCGCTCTCGTCGTGGCAGGCGGCAGTCGCGCGCCCAGTGGCCCTCCAAGCCACAGTTGAGCCAGGTGTTCGGCCCACGGTTGTCACCCGGGGGGCCGCAGTCACCGCCGCCATCTCCGCGGCCAGCGCCGCGCCCTCAGCCACGCGCGCCGCCACAGCCTCGCTGGAACCTTCCTCCGCGACCATGCTGCTGCCTGGCAGCAGAGCCATCGGTATCGGCAGCGCCCTTCTTCTCCTTCTTCCAGCGCTCTCTCCACTACTCCTCAGTGTACATCAGCTTTCCTCCGATGGCTATCGGCCCGATCGGTGCTTGCTTCTCGCACTCATCCACCGCCTTGATCTCCCGGTCACCTCCTCGAGCGTGAGCGCCTCAAAGTCGAGGAATTGCTCGATGGCAACGACGATCTGCGCGTACTTCACCGGCACCGTTCGAAGGTACTTCTCCACCACGCGCTCCTCGGTGATGTTCCGGTCGCCGTGGATGACGAGTTGCTAATGCAGAGTCGACAGACGGATGGCAAAGTCGTCGACTTGTTCATCGGGCTGGATGCCGATGTTCTCCGAGTCTTGGCGAAGTCGCTGCAGCGTCGCCCGTCGGACCCTGTCCACACCGATTCTTGCTGCAGTGATGGCGTCCCACGCCTCCTTTGCCGATGTCTTATCCATGAGCGGGATGTCCATCTCCTTGGGCACAACAACCACGATTACCTCGAGTGCCCGCCGATCGTCGCGGTACTGGACCGGATCTCCCTCGACGGCCTCCCACATGTCGCGCGCCTGCATCTGCAACTTCATAAGCTGCGACCACTCATGGTAGTTGGTCTTGTCCAGCATCGGCCACGCCGTGCTGCTGCCAGAGTCGCGGTAGACCACCCTGTCCCGCAACTCATGGCGACCGCCGCCGCGGCCTCGCCTGCGGTCGCGCGGGGACTGAGAGCGGCGTCGATCCCTCCGATCGCGCGGGCTCTCAGAGCGCCTGGCGTCCCTCTTCACCTGCTCCTCCTCCTCTGCAGCGATCTCCGCTTGCAGCGCCTACGCGGTCCTCGTCGCCTGCTCTGCTGCTGCTGCTGCCTGCCTCGCCGTCTGGATCGCCGTCGCCGCTGCTGCCTCTGCAGCCAGCAGGCGCGCGGCCCGGTTGTTGGGGTCGCCCAGTGCTCCCTCACCGGTGAACGAGGCACCATCGTCGGCGGCCAAAGCCTTGGCTTTAGTGGCGGCGGCGGCGGCGCGCTCTGCCGATGCAGACATGCTGGTGGGATGGTGGAGAGGTGGTGTTTTTGGCTCTCTAGCAAACCGAGCTCCGATAACAATTGTTAGTAAAGTGAGACTCAGAATTGTGTTGATAGGGCTTAATTGTCTCTAGTCTTTGTTTCCCTTTATATACATTGCAGCTCAATAGAGCTTTCGTGGGATATAAATTTGCTTTAGAAGCATATTCTTAATGTTGTAAAGTAAAGTTAGTCTAAAGCATAAAGCAACTGTCCAAAAACTAAAAAAAGACTAACAACTAAAGTGCACTAGAAGTCCAGGCTTATCTATTAGAGTGCTTCAACTGCGTGTACCAGCGCGAGGACGAGGCCGGCTAGGTGGGCGTGTCGCTGGCGCGGGAGCTCATGGCGGTGGCCGGCGACGCGCTCAAGACCAACATCACCACGCTGGGCCCCCTGCCCCCTGGTACGGTGCTGCCCCTCACCGAGGCGAGCAGCTCAAGTTCCTCAAGTCTCTCATGATGCGCCGCGTGTTCCGCGTCAAGGGCGTGCGCCCCTACATCCCCGACTTCCGCCGCGCGTTCGAGCACTTCTGCGTGCACGCCGGCGGCCGCGCGGTGCTCGAGGATCAGGTGCAGCGCAGCCTGAGCCTGCAGGACACGGACATGGAGCCCAGCAAGTGCTCCCTCAACCGCTTCGGCAACACCAGCAGCAGCTCGCTGTGGTACGAGCTGGCGTACGCTGAGGCCAAGGGCAGGGTGCGCCCGCGGTCACCCGGTCTCCGAGTTCCTCACCAGCTCCGGTACGTCCGCCGGCGAGCGCGAGCTTATGCCCACCATTCAAGACGAGCTCAACCGCCGCCAGCTGCTCTACAGCCTCCAGATGCCCGTCATGAACCTGTAAGCTTTCTACTGCTACTCTCCAGTACCAGTAATTGTTACAAACAGCACACACGTGCGCAAGTACAGTCATTGATGGCCTTGAATGTCTACTGTGCCTGGGATGGACAAGGAGAAGGCTCTCCATTTCCTCTTCGTCAAGTCGGAGACGAAGACGCCGGGTGGCCTCCGGCGAGGCCCGTTCTGACGAGCTACTGTTAGAGTTTTTGGCTAAGACCCAAATAACGATTCCAAATAAATCTCAAAGGCCTACTCATACATATATAACAAGGTAGGAGACTTTAGTCCCACATTGCCTATCTAAAAGGAGTGAGACCTCCTTAAAGAGGTAAGCTCCCTTCTTCTAGTTGAGCAATGGATGAGGAGAGGAAAGGAAGAAACCCTCACTCACCTCGCCTCATGAGGCGGCCCCAATGGGCACAACATGCGCGTGAATAGTCCGACAATGGTGTGCAACTTTCTTTTGCTGCTATAAATTTTTGCATGCATGGAAAAAATTGCGCTGACTAATTTTGGCAAACAATTAATCTCATATTATGGTAATTACACTAATGGCAGGTCAATTACCGTAATGCTGTGGTTGAGCGGCTAATTGCTTTGCTTAGTCGTGACGCGTGTATAAATAAAGGGCGAGACGTCGCCGCTAATTTTGGTAAACAATTAATCTCGTATTATGGTAATTACACTAATGGCATGTCAATTACCGTAATGCTGTGGATGAACGGCTAATTGCTTTCCTTAGTCGTGACGCGTGTATAAATAAAGGGCGAGACGTCGCCGCTATTTTTGGCAAACAATTAATCTCGTATTATGGTAATTACACTAATGGCATGTCAATTACCGTAATGCTGTGATTGAGCGGCTAATTGCTTTCCTTAGTCGTGACGCGTATATAAATAAAGGGTGAGACGTCGCCCTCAGCATGAGATCAATCTCTTCCTGTCCACTACGCTGCGCTGCTGCCGTCTTCCTCATCCCGTCGCCGACGTGTCATCGGTACCGGGAGAGCAGGCTCCGAAGTCGGCGTCTCCTCGCGTCCCTGCACGGGGTAGGGGGGCGTATCAGGTTTTGGGAAGCGCCGTCGCGACTGCTCGCTGAACGTCTACTTCCCTCTACGCCGCCGACGTCTTCTTCCCTCGACGCCGTCGACGTCTTCTTCCTCGACGCCGTCGACTTGCACCATCGCCCACGTCGTCGAACCCCGCTGTAATGATGTACTCTCTTTCTCCCTCTCTCGTTCTTGTCTTCACTGTGTTACTAGCGCTAGAAATTATGAACTTGTCTCAGATCGTAGCGCTAGTAGTAGATCGACATGCTGTTGTTCCTTCTATAATTGTCGAAATTAATTTATGGATCGCTAAATTACAATTATTTCCAACAGCTACTACAAGAGCAACCACTTCAAGAACCGCCCGTTCGACGCCTACAACAACTACACCACCTGTGCGCTGACGCGTTCCAGAGCAGAGCATTTAAGCGCAGATGGTGTGCGGGTTGTGCCAGCGCCAGGACGTGTTGCGCGTCGGCGTCGTGTTCGCATCGGACCTCCTCCGCGCCATTCGCTTCCTCCAGCTCAACTGGGAGCAGCTCGCGAACGACATCTAGGCCGGCTCAAATCGGAGAGCTTCTGAGCTGAAGGACCGATGTGCATCACGGCTCGAGTGTACCCTGAGCACGTGAAGACGAGCAATAACCACATATTCGTGCTCAATAATGGCACGAGCATGGTAGAGATGTCCAAGCTCGAGGCATGGGAGCTCGTCGCGGCGACCGTGAGTGCTGTTGGGGATGACGACTATGGTTGTGTCGTAATCTAATGACGAAAGCGAATCCTATTAATTATGTTCGGGTTATTATATTGTACAGAGAGATGTATTTCAAATAACAAAACACAGGTGAATTATTATTGATAAATGAATATTGGTTGATTTGCGGAGGCAAAAAAATAAATCCCGCGCACTCCTAAAACCGAACAACCAATATCTCCTATCTCCTACAACTAAAAAGAATCAAACTAAGACTATGTGTTGTTCGTGACTATATTAATATCATGAACTTAATTTGTTTTTTAGATTTGTCATTTTAACGTGTGTGTATATATATATATATTTAATTTTACAAATATTGTTATATTATGGTGCGATATATGTGTTCTTAGTATAAAGTTTTGTTATCCCGTAGCAACGCACGGACACGATGCTAGTTTGTTCTATATTTAAGTCATTCATATTACTGTGATAGAGTTCTAATTTTCTAAATTTCTAATTTAATCTAAAGCTTCTCCAAATAAAAGCTACTCAAAAATTGGTTGAGGTCAACTAAGCTACGAGAAAAATTGAATGGCTTGTCTATATACAACATTGAGAACTATATCTTGAATAAAACTAAATTGATCTCGATATTATTCTTGAATATTTTGCATCAAGAAACTTCAGTACTTGTTGTATTTAGCACACATTTTCCATATGTGGAATTTTCCATTTGTGCTACTCCTGGCATACCCTTTTTCTGTTCTAGCCTTTCTTTCTTTTAGTAAGGTTTTCTTAATGTAAAAACCATATATTATACTTTATTAAAAGCTTTGAGCTACCTAATTGTGTTGTGAGTAAAATTAGTGCTTGCTTGTGGAATTTAGCCCATTAAAAAATGACCTGCCAGACTAATAGGACCATGAGGTCTAACACCATCTAAATGGAAGTCTGGTACCCTGGGGCATTCCGTTCAACTGTCGCAGTGTCAATGGTAGTTGTGAGATTTAGTAGCGTGTTTGCTTCCTGGGATTGGGAATCGATATTTCTGTTTCACCTTTTTAGTTGCCTCTGTATAAACCATGCTATGTTTTGTTTGTTTTCTTGGCATATTGCCTTCATCGAAGCCAAAATATACTTTATATGGAGTGTAGAAGCATCCTATAAACATATGCAGAAATGTGTAGGCATTATCATACCTGATATACGCCAAATATCAATTTAGAAATGTGCCTCGATCTCAGAAGCTGTGTTCCAGTCTTT
This sequence comes from Microstegium vimineum, assembly GCA_022036555.1. NCBI lineage: Eukaryota > Viridiplantae > Streptophyta > Magnoliopsida > Poales > Poaceae > Microstegium > Microstegium vimineum. Next base: position 47,435,927 of record CM039132.1, read on the forward strand.
TCAGTTGTACAAAAAAAAGATGTGCTTTCTGAGTTACTGACGATAATTTTGGTATATTAATAATGGTGGTGAGGATGAAAAACTGTTGTTCCAACTGTTGGCAACTGTGTTGGTGCTTGTTGATGATAATTCTGGGCTGCGTTGAGGAGTTCATGGTGTGGCCAAAACAGTTGTATTGTAGCAGGAATAAGTCACTCTTGAAGATTTTGATTTCATCGTTATTGTTTAGTAATTCTTTCTATACGTAAGTCTAGGTTCTTTGCAATGTGCTAGCCAATATGCAACAAAAATCGCCAACACATGATTGATCCACATGCAGAATAAAGTGGTTTAATTATGCCTTTTTATCCTTATATATATGCCTTCGTAACTGGTAGGTATCTCTGGTAATCAAGTGATGATCCATGGAGATTTAGATAAGCAATTTCTTTATCTAATGCTCATACTTCCAGAGTAAACACTTTTTGCTTGCCGTCGTTTTTTCTCCTGTGAAATCTTCAGTATTTTAAAGCACAATCGATTTTTGTGTATTTCATGGTGGTATTCTTGGTATGTCCTTTCTTTGCTGTTCTAAGCTCTTTCTTTCCTTAATATGTTTTGGTTTTGTTATTGTGATGTGCCTAAGTTTTGAAAAAACAAATTGTGGTGTGAGCAAAATTACTGATTGATTGTGAATTTTACCTCATCCATATATAAACTGCTAGACTCCAAGGATCATGAGGTTAATCAGTATTGTGGTACTGCTCTAAAATAATCCTTGATGGCTTTATGACCAAGGTTATCATCAGTCTGTTGAAGCTGTAGTTTAATCTGTATTGTAGGTTGGATCTGTTATTTGTGTTCTTAATAAGCAGGGTTTACCTCCGTAAAAAAATAATATTTGGATCTGTTCATAATCGTTTGTTATAGCAATGAATAGAACTAACATACACAGTTACCAACTAGTAGATTGAAAAAAATTGATGACAGATGATTGCTTGTCTTAGATCCTCTTTTTTTACTAAAAAATAACAACACACATCATTATTTACCTTCATTGCAACAATAACTTCAAGAAAAATAGATGGATTCATTCATACTACAAAAGTGAGAATCCTTTGATTCATAGGGTTTGTTGCAAAAAGGACAACTAAACTTTATCATGTGCCTTCTGAAAAGATCAAGATGCCCAAGAGGGGGGGGGGTGAATTGAGCTCTTTTTAATTTCTAAACAAGAATTAAACCTATAAAGAGCCAATTAACCCATAGTGCCTACCGCTTGTGTGTCCTAGCTAGAAAGCGGTAGCAAGTCAAGAGAAAGCAAAAACTTCCTACATAATTCTAGTATGAATTGAAAGACAAGTGCGGAAAGTAATACGGTAATAAAGAGCTAGGGAAAGAGATGCTTGTGAAAGGATCAAGATGCCCAAGAGGGGGGGTGAATTGGGCTCTTTTTAATTTCTAAACAAGAATTAAACCTATAAAGAGCCAATTAACCCCTAGTGCCTACCGCTAGTGTGTCCTAGCTAGAAAGCGGTAGCAAGTCAAGGGAAAGCGAAAACTTCCTACACAATTCTAGTATGAATTGAAAGACAAGTGCGAAAAGTAATGCGGTAATAAAGAGCTAGGGAAAGATATGCTTGACACGACGATATTTTGCCGAGGTATCGAGGAGTCGACACTCCCCACTAGTCCTCGTTGGAGCACCTCGCAAGGTATAGCTCCCCCTCAATCCCGCGCAAGGGATGAGTGCTCTCTACGGGCTGATTCTTCGCCACTCCAGCTCGGTGAATCGCCCACAACCGATCACAACGTCGATGGAGAAGGGCCGCCGACAATCTTCTGGCGATCACCTTCCTCCGAGCACCACCAGACCGTCTAGGTGATGTCGATCACCAAGAGTAACAAGCCTCGATCTTCTCTTGACTCACTCAAGCTTCACAACTAGAGGATGCACACTTGAACTCTTGGATGAACTAGAGAGAGGATGGATGGATTCGCGAATCACTCTCTCTCTAGGGCTCTTGCTCTCTTCCCAACCTTCTCAACAAACTCAGCAGCAAAGGCAAGGCGGGAGAGAAGTGGGAGGGGCTATAAATAGACCCTCTGAAAACTGCCTCGGGCTGGCAACTTAAGTTGGCGACGGACGCTCTGTCGACTAGGCGATGGACGGTCCGTCGCATGCCCCAACGGCTAGTTTCTGTTCATAGTTTGGGCGACGGACGCTCCGACGCCTAGGTGACGGACGCTCCGACGCCTAGGCGACGGACACTCCGACGCCCTGCCCAACGGCTAGTTCTGACACACTGTTCCCAGCGACGGACGCTACGTCACTGGGCGACGGACGCTCTTCCCAGCGTCCGACGCCTGGCCGACGGACAGCGTCCGACGCACCCTGAAAATCTTAGCCAAAAAACATCTCCACTGGAAGGTCGACGGATGCTATGGACTCAACCACCCAGCGTCCGACGTCTCTGTCCGACGCGACGGACAGCGTCCGGCGCCCCCGTCAGGAGCGTCCGACGCCCAGAAAACAGTTTTAACAACTTCGTTTTTCGTCGCGATGAATATGGAAGTTGTTCTAGGCTATCTTACGGTTACCATAGGCTTGCTTAGAGCTAACGAAGTCAAGTGTGCACCACACCTAAATCATGAAGCTTTCCTAAGTCAAGCTACTAGTCTCAACCCCTCTTAATAGTACGGTCAAAGATAAAACGAGAAGCCCTATCTATTTCTAAGTGCACTTCATCACCTTATGGCACTTAGCCTATCATTCTAGGGTCTTCATCATGTCTCCTTGAAAACCGAAACGATATCCATCTTGGGGGCTAAGTGATGACCATTAGTGCCCATTCTTCTTGATCACTATGGCTAAGCTACGCATAGCCTCTGCAAAACACACGTTAGCTATAATAATCTCTAATTGTCGTTAATCGCCGAAACCAACTAGGGCAATGATTCTTCAATCTCCCCCTTTTTGGTGATTGACGACAATAAAACCTCGATTATGGATAAGAGTTATGGTTTAGACTTTATGGTGACTTGGAATGGTTGAGCAAGGGTTAGTGAATTTGTAATGAAGCATACTTGCTCACCCAAACCAAATCATAAATCATGGTACTTATAGATATGAATGAAAAAGAAGTACCTCATGATATTCTCAAAAGACGTATCGGAGTATAGCGCGGAAGCTCAATTAACGTTTAAGCATAGAGATATATCATGAAACATGAGACAACTCACAAGATATATTAGTGAAAATCGAGAGTTTGTCACATCCAACCAAATAAACATCAACCAAAGTAATCATCACATCACACATATAAACAAATGCATAAAAATAGACATGATGAAACAGTACGGGGGAAATATAGCATACAAAGATCCAAATCCCTCCCCCTATCTCTATACTCGACCCTCTCTCCCCCTTTGGCGTCTAGCACCAAAAACTAAGCGTCTGGGGCTGGAGAAGAGGGTGGAGGAGCAGCAGTCTTGCGGTCAAGCATGATGAAGTCCTGAAGGTCTGACTCGTCTGACTCATCATCCGCCTCAGTCTCTGCAGGAGTAGGTGCAGCTGGAGTAACCTCTGGAACTGTTGTCTCAACTGACCCCCCCTGAGGCTCAGCTGGTGCCTCTGACGGTCCTGTCTCAGTAGTAGCGGGCCTGTGAACCCGACGAGTAAATACTCGAGGCGAGGGGGACGGTGTCACGGCTAGAGCAACAAGTGACACTGCTGCTGCAACCTCGGCTGGCTGAGTCTGAGCTGGGGAAGACACTGCCACTGTAACTGCCTCATCTGCTAGTGATATGGCATCTGTCTGAACTGCAGCTGGAGGAGTAGTGACTGTCTGAGCTGACTGCTCAGGAGCGATCTCCGACGAGGCAACTGAAGACAGGTGGGTGCTCGTCGCCGGAGGATCCACTGCAACTGCTGGAGCTGGTGAGACCGGCTGAGCTGCTCTTGGGGAGTCTTCTCCCGTGATCTCCAGATAAGAAGCAGAGAGATCTCGCGAGGCCTCTGCTATGGTAGTTCCCCGGGTAGGAGTGAATCCTGTCTGAAACTCTCCGGGTGAAGCTAGCCAAGAGGACACCTGGGTCCTCGGAGTCTGGTACTCAGGAGAGGCTGGTGGCTAGAACGGAGGAGTAGCTGGTGCCTGACTCTGCTGTCCTCTGGACGGTAATGCTGGAGTTGGAACCACAACTACTGGGGGCTCTTGTGGAGGTGAGGTGAACTGCTGCTGCTGTGAGGCGCCGGGCAACTGAAACTGTGGAGTGGAGGTCTGCCTGGAGCTAGAGGCCAGAAGACGCTCAAGTAGCAACGTATGGGTCTTCTGAATCTCTGCCTGCTGCAGCTGATAGGCCAAGAACTGACGCTGGAACTCGTCCTGTCTGGCCTGTGTCTGGGCCTGAGCTGCCAGCTGCTGCTCAGTGAGCCTCCGTAAATCTGCAGTCTGTCGTCTCTGCTCCTCTGCCTGACGAGACTGCTCCTCTTGCATCCTTGACAGAATCGTGAGCAAAGTAGCCTTAGAGGAGCTAGAACCTGGAGCTAGAGCTGCTGCGGCTGTGCCTGACCCTCCTGCCTCGTGGTCATGAGGCATCGGTGTATACTCACGCACCGGCTAGTAGTCCTCGTCAGAGCTGTCGGAGTCGAGGTCCTCTCTAAAGACTGTCTCAACAGCTGTGTCAATATCTGCATTTAAGTCTGCCAGCTCTGCCTGAGCAATCTGCTCAACTGTAGCATCCGTGACCTCTGCCGACTGTGGTGGCACACCGGCCTGCCTAGTGCCTGGTCTGTAAGCTCGGCTAGGGCGAGGCAAGTTTGCATGGATCACCAGCTGACTCATCGAATATACAGGAAACTCTGTCGCTGACCTCGTGAGAGTGACTCTCATGGCACCTGACCTGGTCTTGGCAACTATCAAATAAAAGATCCAATGAGCAAACTGCAGCTGTCAGTGACCCCTGAACCCAACGGCTATGATATCCTCAAGCTTGCTCACTATCAAATCCCAAAGGTCGAACTTCTCTTTCCGAACAATATGAGCCAGGAGCCAAAGCTGTAGATGAGTGATAGTATCCCGAGCTCCAATTTGAGGGAGGATAGTACGTCTGAGTACCTCGTGGAGGATCCGAGCAAGTGGAGTGAGGTCACCTGGTGTACGGCTCGAACCCTCAGTGAACAGCTGCTGAAAGCACGGCCTCACGAAGTCTGTAGATGGACTATACCATCGTGAGGTCGGCGAGGGGCCTCCTGATCCCCATAGCACAAACTATGGATCCTCGTAGGAGAGGACTCTAGGTGGAAGAGCTCTTTGAAGAGTGCTACTGTAACCCTGAAGTCACGTCCCTGGAATCCAAAGTGTAGGAACTCGTGATCAGGTGAGATCCACAGAGAGGCGTAAAACTGATATACCCAATCCTTCTGATATGCCCCTGAACGTCCCATCAAATCTGTCAGACCCTGAATATACTGAAGATGTTGCAAGATCTCTGGACCACCGATCCCCTCTATATGGGCAGATGGGCACACTCTGTGGGCCCTAAGAGGAGCATCAGTGTCGATATATGCTCTGTAGAAGTCCTCGTGCACTGTGGTGTAGAAGTCTCGTCCGGCACGGGGGTCCCTCTGAGGTGGGAACCAGGACTGAAAGTCGACGAAGCGAAGTAGCTGGACTTGCTTCGCTATAAGCACTCTAACCTGGTGCCTCACTGGGTCTGGGAGCCGGGGTCTTGGAGGGCTAGGTGGTGCACCTGAGCCTCTGGATCGGGTAACACGGCGACTCATCAACTCACCGATGGAAGAGTGGCCCGCGGCCTCTGTCGGCTCAGTTTCTGGGTTTGGCTCTATCTCCTCTGCCTCTGTAGCCTCAACGGGCTCTGTCTCAGGACGTGGAGGAGACTCACGACGCGCTCCACGGCGAGGCGAGAGCCTCAAACCGGCGCGACGTCCACCTCGCTCAGCTATCTCAGCTGCCTCGGCCACTGCTAGCGCTGCTGTCGAGTCAGGATCCATCAATGGCCTCTTGCGCTTCCGAGAGATAACCTTTTGCTTTCCCTTTCCACGGTCAGTGGGTGGACGCGGTGGAGGTGGAGGGTCACCACCACTACCGGGAACGGGACCGACATTCTTCGTTCTTGACATCTCTCAACCTTTTGCAATCAAACCTCTGACAAACTGAAGCCTCAAGAGATCACACCACAGGCTCACTGCCCCAACTGTCACTGAAACCACTGACAACCTGACAATCAACTGCAAGAATGGCACGCCGGCCCTAGACTTTCCTTGCGAGGCTTTGCCTCGATCCGTACTCGCGGGCTTTGCCCCGAGTTCACTGTCACTGTCCAACTGACACGCTGACCCTCTGATTCTCTGATCAACTGACCCTGCTTGTGAGAAATAGATAGAAGTATAACCATAAGCATATAAGCTAGAGAAGAGAGGGTCTATAGAAGCATGAATCTAGGTAAGAATAGATCGAAATTTCAACTGCCATTTCATACCTTGAAAGCTGACCAAAACCAGAAAAGATGAGATCCCCCGATCGATCAACCGCAATTCGCAATCCGCAATTCGCACTCCGCAATCTAATCAAGGCAAGGTAGGGTTTAGGGTGATGATAGGGAATGGCGAGGTGATTTGTAAATCAAAGTGAGAGTCACAGGGGTTGAAATTGAATTTCACCTTGGCACCCAACTGAGATCGATTGACCAACAGAGCCTTGGAAAAGAGCTTCCTCGGCAAACAGAGGTTTGAATCACGCAGAGGAGCGGCGGTGCTTGGGGAAAGACTCTGGCGCGGCGGCTTGGGTGGCTAGAAAGGGTGCCGCGGTGGTGCAGAGGGCTGGCGGCGGCACAGGGTGCAAATGGCGGATCTGGAAGGAGTAGCGGCGCAGGGCAGCGCAGGGAGGAGCGGCGGCGCAGGAGCAGTGGGGGTCTCGCCGGCGGTGAGGTGGTTTCGGTGCTCAGCGGCGACGAGACAATTGGCGGTTAGGGTTACGGCAGTGGCGGCGGACGAAAGGCGGATCGGGAGAAACAGAGAAGAGGACGAGGTTTTTTTTAAAAAAAATTTGCCGTTAAGTTCGCGACGGACGCTCCATCGAACTGCGACGGACGCTTGGAGAGCGTCCGACGGCATCGTCCGTCGGGCTTCCAGAACAGATTTGAAACGCCCAATCACATTGACCGCGATGGACGCTTGGGGGAGCGTCCGTTGCCCTGTAAACGGGCAACTTTAATCTCCGGACGATCGCGACGGAGGCTGAGGCAATTGACACCGAGCGTCCGTCGGCAGCGTCCGACGCCTTTTAAATAGAATTTTTCAAATTTTGTTTTTGCGTCTTTCTCCCAACCAAGTTCCAATCCCAATAAGATCCAAATAACACCTGATTGGACTTGATATGGGAACCATCTCTCAAACACTCATTTTCAAATAGTTTGCCATAGGCTTAATTTTAGTTTTAGCTCAAAATATTCGAATGGAAGCATCAAGGAGTCATCATATGGCCACAAGAGGGGTATAGAAGTGTCTTGAGCTTGGAATGCTCCCCTAAGTGGACGAACACAGAGGATGCTCAAAAAACTTAACCAAAAAGGAATGGCAAACAACACACATGCATATGCTATGCAATACGAAATTTGAATCTAGGTTGCTTGCAAGTTTAAACCGCGGTTAAGCTTTGTCACACGCTTTGAGGGCGGTTATCTTAACCGCGTTAGCCAAGCCTATGTGCATTACCAAATTAAACATGTTATATTACATATGAATGCATGGTTCACACAAACTCATCTTTTAGTGAAATTAGAGTGATCAAGCACATTCAACTCGCTTCTCAACCTACAAAAGGTTGTTTCATCGAGTGGTTTAGTGAAGATATCCACCAATTGATCTTCGCTCTTAACTCCAACTAGTGTTATGTCTTTCCTAGCCACATGATCTCTAAGAAAGTGATGGCGAATATCTATGTGCTTGGTGCGAGAGTGTTGAACCGGGTTGTTTGCAAGCTTTACTGCGCTTTCATTATCACACAAAAGTGGAACTTCTTTTAAAAACACGCCGTAATCAAAGAGTGTTTGGGCCATGTATAAGATTTGTGCACAACTTGCTCCCATGGCGGTTGACAATGCCACACTATTTTTCTTCTTTGAGGACCAAGAAACAAGTGATCTTCCTAGCATGTGGCACCCGCCGGAGGTACTCTTCCTATCAACCTTGCACCCGGCGTAATCCGAATCGGAATAGCCAACTAGTTGGAAGGGAGCTCCTTTGGGATACCAAAGACCCATGCTAGGGGTGTGCCTTAAGTACCTAAGGATTCTTTTAACCGCACAAAGATGCGACTCCTTAGGGTTTGCTTGAAACCTAGCACACATACACACACTAAACATGATATCCGGCCTAGATGCGGTGAGGTAAAGTAAACTACCGATCATAGAACGATAGAGAGTTTGGTCAATCGGTTTACCTCCCTCATCGAGATCGAGATGCCCATTAGTAGGCATTGGGGTCTTGATTGGCTTGCAATCCTCCATCTTGAATTTCTTGAGCACATCATAAGTGTACTTCTCTTGAGATATGAAGGTGCCCTCCCTCAATTGCTTCACTTGTAAGCCAAGGAAGAAGGTTAGCTCGCCAATCATTGACATCTCGAACTCCTTGGACATCAATGCACCAAATTACTTGCTATGACCTTGGTTTGTTGACCCAAATATAATGTCATCGACATATACTTGGCAAACAAAGATCTCTCCATCTAGCACCTTGGTGAAGAGTGTGGTATCCACTTTCCCGATCTTGAAGCCCTTCTTGTGTAGGAAGTCCCTTAGCCTCTCATACCAAGCTCTTGGAGCTTGCTTCAATCCATAGAGTGCCTTGGACAACCTATACACATGATTAGGACAATTTGGGTCTTCAAACCCAGGAGGTTGTGAGACAAAAACAAGTTCATTGATGAAACCATTTAGAAAGGCACTCTTCACATCCATTTGAAAAAGTTTCATTTTGTGATGTGAAGCATATGCCAAAAGGATACGGATGGCTTCTAGTCTTGCAACTGGTGCAAAGGTCTCCCCAAAATTCAAGCCTTCAACTTGGGAGAACCCCTTTGCCACCAATCTTGCCTTGTTTCTCACAACCATGCCTTGATCATCTTGCTTGTTCCTAAACACCCACTTGGTGCCAATGATTCTTGCTCCTTTGGGCTTTTCTACTAGTGTCCACACTTCGTTCCGGGTGAAGTTGTTCAATTCTTCGTGCATGGCGTTCACCCAATCCGGATCTGCAAGTGCATCCTCCACACTAGAGGGCTCAACAAAGGAAACAAAGGAGTGATGTTCAACATAAGAAGCAAGTTTAGATCGAGTTGTTACCTCCCTTGATGGACTCCCTATGATGAGGTCTTGTGGATGAGCTTGAAGCATAGGTGTAGATCTTCTATTAGTCACTTGGGGAGGAGGTTGCGGTGCTTCAACATTGCATGCTTCGGCCTCGGCTTGATCTTGAGGAATGTGAGTGTCTTCTTGAGCTTCCCTCACTTGATCTCCTTCATCAACTTGAGGCGTGTGGGGTGGAGAAGAATCTTGATTTGCTTCATCTTCAACTTCTTCCACCTCTTGCGGGTTGATAGCACCAATTGGCATATTCTTCATTGCCTCCCTCAAGGGTTCATCACCTACATCATCAAGATTTTCATGCTCTTCTTGAGAGCCAATAGTTTCATCAAACTCCAAGTCATAGGTTTCTTCAACTAAGCCGGTGGCTTTGTTAAATACACGGTATGCCTTGGATTTAAGTGAATATCCAACAAGGAAACCAATGTCACATCTTCTTTGGAACTTGCCCAAGTGTTGGCGCTTCTTGCAGATGTACACTTTGCAACCAAACACTCGGAAAAAGGATATATCCGGTTTCTTCCCATTCACAAGCTCATAGGGGATCTTCTTGAGAAGCCTTTGGACAAATAGTCGGTTGGCCGCATAGCATGCGGTGTTGATTACTTCGGCCCAAAACTTCTCGGGGGTGTTGTATTCATCAAGCATTGATCTTGCAAGAGTGATAAGTGTCCGGTTCTTCCTCTCGACTACACCATTTTGTTGAGGAGTATAGGTGGCGGACACCTCATGTTTGATCCCAACTTCATCACAATAGTCTTCAATCTTGATGTTTACAAACTCGGTCCCATTGTCACTTCTTATCTTCTTGATCTTCACATCAAACTCATTTTGGGCTCTAGTTGCAAACTTCTTGAATATTGATTGAGTCTCTCCCTTGTCTTGAAGAAAGAACACCCAAGTGTACCTAGAGTAGTCATCAACTACCACCAAGCAAAAGAGATTGCCACCAAGGCTAGCATAGGTGGTAGGTCCAAATAGATCCATGTGAAGTAGCTCTAGGACTCTTAAGGTTGACATGAAAGCTTTGGTTGGATGATTGTTTGCCACTTGCTTGCCGGCTTGACATGCACTACAAAGTTTGTCCTTCTCAAACACAATATCCTTCACACCTCTAACCAACTCCTTGACAAGCTTCTTCAAAGTTGACATTCCCACATGAGCTAATCTTCTATGCCATAGCCAACCCAAAGAACTCTTGGAGAATAGACACGTTTGCAATCTAGCTTCATTTGAGGTGAAGTCCACTAGGTAGAGATTGTTGTGCCGAAACCCTTTGAATATCAATGATGAATCTTCAATCTTGGACACAACTACCTCATTTGGAGTGAAGAGACATTGGAAACCAAGATCACATAGTTGTCCCACCGATAGCAAGTTGAAGCTCAAAGATTGTACTAGCAAGACATTTGATATAGATTGATCATTTGAGATTGCCACTTTGCCTAGGCCTTGCACTTTGCCTTTTGAATTGTCCCCAAAGGTAATCTTGTCTTGCCCTTCACAATCTTCCTCAAGTGTGGTGAACATCCGGGAGTCACCAGTCATATGTTGAGTGCATCCACTATCGATCACCCAATGACTTCCACCGGTCTTGTAGTTCACCTACACACAAGCAACTTGGAGTTAAGCTTGTTGTTTGGGAACCCACACTTGGCGAGGTCCCATAGCCTTGTCCACCAACTCTTTAGCAACCCATAGCACTTTGGGCTTGTTCTTCATCTTAGGACCGAGAAACACAACTTGTGGTCTACCCTTGGAGTCCTTGTTGATGATGAAGTGTGCATCATGAGCGAAAGGCCTTATGTGCTTGGGCAAGGTCTTGGGAGGTGGAGTCTTGCATTGGGATTCAAAGTGACCCTCTTGACCACATCCAAAGCACTTCTTGGGCTTGGGCTTTGGTGTGTCATAGTTGCTTCTCATGGCCTTGTTCTTGTAGTAGTTCTTAGCTTCTATCTTGACCTTGGCCTTCATGATTTGGTTTTCCTTGAACCCAATGCCGGACTTGTCGGTCTTCATGATAGTGTTCATCAAGAGCTCACTTTGGAGGTTGTGGCCCTTGGTGAACTTCTCCAATCCACTTGCAAGCTTGATCTTTTCAACCTTGAGCTTTGCATTTTCCTCTTTGAGAGAGTTAATCAAGGTCATTGCTTCTTTGTCATCTTGCTTGGCCGACTTGATAGTGAATGGCTTGCTTGCCTTGAGGTTGGTTAGCTCTTCCTTGAGCTTGGAGTTTTCTTGCCTCATCTTTACATAGTCATCATGCTTTTCGGCCTCAACTACCTTCTTGCCCTTGCACTTAGCATTTTGCTCACTAGCAACTTCATCAAGAAAGTCCTCACAAGAAGTAGCTATATGACACTTAACAACCGGGTTAATAGCAACATGTGTAGCAAGATCATTTGAAAGCAATTCATTAGCTATCACAAGTGTACCATGTTCATTCTTAACTTGGTTGTAGTCATCTTTTAGCAAGTTGTATCTTGTATGGAGCTCTTGTGTTGACCTCTCAAGCTTATCATGTTTCTCATTAGCTTGCTTGAGTGAGGCTTTGAGCTCCCTAGTGCTAGATGAGAGAGTTTTGTTCTCAAGCTTCAAATCATCATTAGCACTAGACAATTCATCAAGTTTAGCATGCAAGTTATCGTTGGCTTTCTCTAGTGATTCACTTTTACCTTTATACTTCCTAATGAGCTTAGTATATTTGTTGCAAATTACAATTAGCTCATCATAGGAAGGTGCCTCAAACTCATCATCACTATCATCACTATCCTCTTTTTGTACCTTTTTGTCACCTTTAGCCATGAGGCATAGGTGTGTAGAGGATGAGCCCGGAGATGATGGAGAGGAGGTGGTGGAGTAAATGAACCAATCACCAAGGCGGCCACCTTATCTTCTTCACTTTCATCTCTGGATGAGTCACTTGAGTCTTCAATGTCGGTGAGCCAATCACCAACAATGTAGGCTTCGCCATTCTTCTTCTTCTTGTGGAAGTTGAAGTTCTTCTTCTTCTTGAATGGCTTGTCATCCTTCTTCTCCTCATCACTTGACTCAACTTTGTTGCCCTTGTTGTACTTGAACTTGTTGTTTGCTTTCTTGTTCTTGTACTTGTCTTTCTTCTCTTCGGGGCAAGCATGAGCCAAGTGTCCAAGTTTGCCACAATTGTAGCAATCCATCTTGGAGAGAGGCTTTCTTGAAGAGCTTGTGAAGAATTTCTTCATCTTTGAGTCAAACTTGACCCCATTCTTGCTTAGCTTCTTCAATATCTTGGTTGTTTTCTTCACCATGAGAGCGAGATCATCATCATATTCTTCATCACTTGCACTCTCATAAACAAGTTGCATCTTGTGCTTCTCCGAGGAGGATGCCTTGAGTGCCAAGTCCTTCTTCTCCTCCTTCTCTTTTTCTTTCTTCTTAGAGGAGGAAGAAGAGCCACCATCACCAATCTTCATGTACATCTCATGGGCATTGATCTTGCCCAAGATTTGTGTCGGTGTAGCGGCGGAGAGATCTCCTTGGTGAAGAACCGTGACGATGTGGCCATACTTCTCAATTGGCAAGACACAAAGGATCTTGCGTACCACATCGGCCGACTCCATTTGGTTGAGACCGAGCCCGTTCAATTCCTCTACAATAATGTTAAGTCATGAGTACATTTCATTTGCATGCATGGAAAAAGAATTGAGCTTAGCCATAACCAAGTGATAGCGTTCTTCACGCTCACTTTTCGTGCCTTCGTGAAGAGCACAAATAGTGGTCCACAACTCAAATGCGTCTTTGGCATTACGCACTCGGTTGAAGACATCCTTGCTAATGCCACGAAAGATAATGTTCTTCGCCTTGGCATTGTGCTTATCAAAGTTGAGGTCCTCCGCGAAGAGGGTGCCTCCCTTTGTGGCGGCTTTGAGCACGCCCACGTCAACGGCCTCTAGATAGGCCTCCATACGAACTTTCCAATAAGGAAAGTCGTCTCCATGGAACATGGGAGGTGATCCATCCCCATGGGACATCTTGCTCTAGGCGGTGAAGCCTAATTTAGAGCAAACCTCGCTTTGATACCAATTGAAATGATCAAGATGCCAAAGAGGGGGGGGGTGAATTGGGCTCTTTTTAATTTCTAAACAAGAATTAAACCTATAAAGAGCCAATTAACCCCCTAGTGCCTACCGCTAGTGTGTCCTAGCTAGAAAGCGGTAGCAAGTCAAGGGAAAGCGAAAACTTCCTACACAATTCTAGTATGAATTGAAAGACAAGTGCGAAAAGTAATGCGGTAATAAAGAGCTAGGGAAAGATATGCTTGACACGACGATGTTTTGCCGAGGTATCGAGGAGTCGACACTCCCCACTAGTCCTCGTTGGAGCACCTCGCAAGGTATAGCTCCCCCTCAATCCCGCGCAAGGGATGAGTGCTCTCTACGGGCTGATTCTTCGCCACTCTAGCTCGATGAATCGCCCACAACCGATCACAACGTCGATGGAGAAGGGTCGCCGACAATCTTCCGGCGATCACCTTCCTCCGAGCACCACCGGACCGTCTAGGTGATGTCGATCACCAAGAGTAACAAGCCTCGATCTTCGCTTGACTCACTCAAGCTTCACAACTAGAGGATGCACACTTGAACTCTTGGATGAACTAGACAGAGGATGGATTTGCGAATCACTCTCTCTCTCTAGGGCTCTTGCTCTCTTCCCAACCTTCTCAACAAACTCAACAACTCAAATGAGCAAAGGCAAGGTGGGAGAGAAGTGGGAGGGGCTATAAATAGACCCTCTGAAAACTGCCTCGGGCTGGCAACTTAAGTTGGCGACGGACGCTCTGTCGACTAGGCGACGGACGGTCCGTCGCATGCCCCAACGGCTAGTTTCTGTTCATAGTTTGGGCGACGGACGCTCCGACGCCTAGGCGACGGACGCTTCGACGCCCTGCCCAACGGCTAGTTCTGACACACTGTTCCCAGCGACGGACGCTACGTCACTGGGGCGACGGACGCTCAACCCCAGCGTCCGGCGCTGCACTCTGGCTCGGGCTGAAAAACACCCTCTCTGAAAGGTCGACGGACGCTCTTCCTAGCGTCCGACGCCTGGCCGACGGACAGCGTCCGTCAAACCCTGAAAAATTTAGCCAGAAAACATCTCCACTGGAAGGTCGACGGACGCTGTGGACTCAACCACCTAGCGTCCGGCGCCTTTGTCCGACGCGACGGACAGCGTCCGGCGCCCCCATCAGGAGCGTCCGACGCCCAGAAAACAGTTCTATCAACTTCGTTTTTCGTCGCGATGAATATGGAAGTTGTTCTAAGCTATCTTACGGTCACCAAAGACTTGCTTAGAGCTAAGGAAGTCAAGTGTGCACCACACCTAAGTCATGAAACTTTTCTAAGTCAAGCTACTAGTCTCAACCCCTCTTAATAGTACGGTCAAAGATAAAAAGAGAAGCCCTATCTATTTCTAAGTGTCCTTCATCACCTTATGACACTTAGCCTATCATTCTAGGGTCTTCATCATGTCTCCTTGAAAACCGAAACGATATCCATCTTGGGGGCTAAGTGATGACCATTAATGCCCATTCTTGATGATCACTATAACTAAGCTACGCATAGCCTCTGCAAAACACACATTAGCCATAATAATCTCTAATTGTCGTTAATCACCGAAACCAACTAGGGTCATGATTCTTCACCTTCTCAAAATCAACCATAATAATGGCCCTATTTATTTTCTTTCTCTATAGTTAAATTGTTTCGATGAAAGATTTGTGACGCCTTCCAAATTATTCCTACTGTGTAGGACGGTAGTGTGTGATGGTCGTATCTTGTTGATCCTTGCTACCTTGTTGATCCTATTTGTTGAAACATTTGTGAAGATTTTGAAACTCATATTTAGTGATACATTCTTATGTTTTTGGCGGAGATGTTATAACCACAAAGTTGAGACTAAAAGAGATAGATTTCCTTCATGGAAATCCTGAAATATATCGAACAAATCGAATTTAATTACATCCCAAAACTCACGGACCAGGTTCTTTGTAATGTTCCAATTGGAAAATGGTTACTTTAGTCCCATTTTCAGTGAACAATACTGGTGGGGGTGCAATTGGTGGGGGCGAGGACGAGGATGACGGAGCTCACTGGTGCCGTCGGGTTATGGGAGGGTGGGGTCGTTGGTCAACCGGGGCATTTGGTTCTCGGTTCGATTTCGGTTTAGTTCTTTGGTTTTTGAAGAAATTCAGTTTCTAGAAAATAGGAACCGATCGATTCCCAAAAATTCTCAGAACCAACCATTTCGGTTCTCGGTTATTTTGGTTCGGTTCCGGTTCTAACCAAACTAACCGAAGTTTCAGAAAAGGTCAAAATAGCAATAAATATATAAGTTCTAAAGCAAATTTATGCAACACCATATCTATTTTTAATAATGATAATTAATTAAGGAACATTAGCAATATAGTAACACAAATATATAACAGTTTAAATATGGAGCACCACACATAAAACAAATATAATTCTTACAAAATACAAGTAACTGAGGTATAATTCATGTAATTCGGTTAACCGAGAGTAGGAACCAAATTTTTTCGGTTATTTTGGTTCTCCAATATCAGGAACCGAATAAGGAACCAAAATTTTCGGTTTTGGTTCTTTCAGTTTCGGTTTCGATTATTTCGGTTTGATTTTTCGGTTTCGGTTAATTTTGCCCAGGCTTAGTCGTTGGGGTGGATAGGTGAGGGGTGAGAGAGACGATGGGACCTGCTCTGCTCTCCTTCGTATCTAAACTATCCTTGTGTGATTATGATCTTTTGCTAGTACCGTCTTCGGTTTCCTCCTCCCCTTGTTGGTTTGTGACAACATTGACGGCTGAGGCAGGCATATTCCCAACCACCACCCTGTTCGTTTGGTTTATCAGTCATCAAAGCAGAGTTTTTCTCTCACAACAAAATAGTCAAAAACAACATCAGCCGATTTATCAGCCATCGAAACAATCACCTGAACAAGGCGCACATCGGCTGCCATATGGGATGGGAATGCAGCAATGGAGATGGTGCACGGGCACTGCATCAATCAGTCATTAGTGGGTGTTGTCTCTCTTTTTAAGATTTACTCTCTCCAATTCAGATTATAAGACGTTTCGAAAATTTTGGAAAATCAAAGTACATCAAGTTTAACCAAACTTTATGATGTCAATTGAGTATTATTAGATTCTTTAACAATTATATTTTCATAATATATATGTATTTGATATTATAAATCTTTATAATTTTTCTATAATTTGGGATAGAGAGTATTTGGAATGGAGGGAGTATTTGTGAAGGAGAGGCCTGATCCGAGTCTCCGACGACGGTAAGCTGCAGCTTGCCTCGATGAGTATTCAGCCGACTAGCAGCTATTGAAGCTATCCAACGGATGTCCCGACTTGACAAACGGGATCCTGATCCGAAGGGGAAAAAAAAATCTTACCGACCTGGTCAGCCGGGTCGGGGCTGCAACGCTGAACGCCTGGAATGGAACTGAATCGACCGTTCTCCGAACGTTAAAGCCAACAAGCTGTGATCTATTGACTGCACTTAGCCTAATCGTTTACCCGTCCGGTCATCCAGAACTACCGTTTCTAGCACCACCATTCAACCTTCATCCAAAGATGACCAATCGTAATAAGGGGGCAAACATAACTCACCACAAATTCAGATCGCATTAGCGAATACTAGAACTTAAGTGTTACAACACGTACATTGTCTTTGCACATTATTAGTCTACTATATCACATCTCACGCAAACAACTTTGCAGTTCAAACTTTTTTCGTTTAAATTCTTTTGGAGTCCCAAATATTTATTTCGAAATTCAGAAAAGAAAACAGAAAAGGAATATATACCCACCCGTTTCGCACAACTGAATTTTGGCTATAGTGGCATCGGACGTGCACATTTTTGCCAGAAAAAAGTGTGGGTTACTGTGGCTGTCTAGTTGGGTCTTTTTTAAAACTTGGTTTTGTTATCTATCTATCACATCGAATATTTAGACACTTATATAAACGTAAATATC
This sequence comes from Microstegium vimineum, assembly GCA_022036555.1. NCBI lineage: Eukaryota > Viridiplantae > Streptophyta > Magnoliopsida > Poales > Poaceae > Microstegium > Microstegium vimineum. The sequence goes on from CM039132.1 coordinate 47,453,327, forward strand.
CTGATATCCCGATGACATGATGCATAATAATATAATACTATGTATGGGTGCGATAAGACATGACAGTGAAGATCAAGAAGGACATAAGTATATAGATCCTACAGTTTAAGCTCATCATATGGTGAAGTCCATCCTGATATTGAGTATGGTGGGTGTGTAAGTCATGGTCCTGAAGCGCTTTACATCTTCACTATTGCTTGTCCTATCACTACTTAAATAGAATAGATTATATCATAAATCAAAATTACTATTTTATTTGTAAGTCAAACACGTACATTGGCCCGGCCACTAGTTATTATAGTCTCACCTTTTTTAAATTATAAAATATTTTAATATTTCTAAGTATATAGTTTTTTTATATACTTAAATATAACTTATATCTAGATACGTAGCACGATATATCTAGATTGGTACTCCCTCCCTCCTAAATTATAAGTCATTTAAAAATTATTGGAGAGTCAAATCATCTTAAATTTAATCAAACATATATGAAAATATAATAATATTTATGATATCAACCAAGTACTATTTAATTTTTCATCAATAATATTTTCATAGTACATATATTTAATATCATAAATTTTTATAACTTTAGTTAAACTTGAGATGTTTTAACTCGTGATTTTTGAAATGCTAAGCTATGAATTTACCAATTTTTTTTATAACTTGAGGCGGTGTGTGCGCGGATACGGTGAGGTGCTCGCCGATGGGAGAGAGGTGTGCGGGCGGACCCATGGCGGACCCACCACAACATGTACGTTTAGACCCTGTTCGTTTTGCTAAAATTTAGGTTATACTGAATACTTATGCTAATTTAATTTGTTGTGTGAGAAAATCACTATTCGTTGACTGAAAAATAGAGCCGGAGTAGTACTGATGAATAGGGTCATATTTGTTCGTCCTATTTACCGGTGGAAAGGTTAACTGATTGAATAGCGTTGTTCTCTGGGAGAAAATAAACTAAAATAAATTAAAAATAGTTTAAGCAAATAGAGCGGTAAGTTTTTCCTTATAATTTGAAATGTCTTGCAACGTCTTCCAGTCTTCCAGACTGTCAGTTCGCACAAAAACTGCGAGAAATAATAAAAAAAATCCAGTCCCCCGCCACTTCCCGCCTCCTACTCTTCCAAGTTTCGACCTCACCGTCGTCGGCGCGTCCACTTCCCGCCGCCCGCCGATGACGCCTTCCTACAGCTCCGGCCCCGCAGGGCCCGCCGGGGGCGGAGGGCGGCGACCTTCGCCGGCGCGAGCGTGTTCCTGTCGCGGAATCTGGTTGCCCCCGAGGTGTTCGACGCCGTGCACGACGCGCTCCGCCTCAACGGCGCCGAGGTCCTCCTCTGCGCCGACCCGAGCCGCACAGGCCCCCTCGACTTCCATGTCATCTCATCCTCCTCCCACGTACGCACAGCACCATTTCCCCTACCTCGAATCCGACCGCCTCTTCGGTTTCCCCAATCCCCAATAATGTTTTTTTTTTGGTCTCAATTTCTGCAGGAGAGGTTCGCCGATCTGCGGGCCAAAGGCTGCAATTTGCTAGGTGAGCATCTGCACAGTTCTGGAATTGGGCCCTATGGTTGCGCAGTTGTTTTGTTTGTTTTCTGACTAGTGGAAGTATTCCAGATGCAAGTTAAATTAGGCTCAGTTGTTTACAATGCCTTGATGATTCGAAGCTGCATTAATGGATTTCAGCAATCTGTGAATGTATGGTCCATAACTTTAACTGTTAGGGTTAGATTGGTTAAGTGTATTGTTAAAACTTGTACTAATTGTATGGCACTAGAGATTAGTGTGGCAGATTGTTAAAAACTAGATAGTCTACTGCTATCATTTGAAAGTACTTCGGTTGTTAAGACTGCTTGATTAATTTGATAGGTGGATTGTGCTGAATTTGCAACATGGCGCTAAATTTGTTAAATCTGGGTATCTGACGTGCCAGCCTGATCTTTATTAGACCTGTTATTAGGATAACAGTTGCAAGAATGGCAGTAGTAGCACTTTGCCAGCAAATGTTGGGCTTAACCAACATAAAAATCCATAAGAATCCTAGGTGATGGCCTCCTGTCAACCCTTTTGTGTGAAAATGAAAAGATGGAAGCTCATGTGGGTTGTGTATATATCGTTTGTACTATGTGTGGGTAGGCTAGAGCATGATGGGATCTTGGGGCACTACAGATAGCCATCTTATTTATCACCTCAGTTTGTGCAAAGCTTGCTGTAATTCTGCATTTGATTTGTTAAGACTTAGAGTTTCTTCAATTGAGAATTTAGTTGCACAATATTCTGCTTTCTATGAACTCTAACTCTGTTAATGTCTTGGGAGGATGTTCCTGTTTAAGGTATCTTGCTTGTTTGAGTTTGTTGCAGCCAAAGGGCCAAACTTTTAATGTTTTAGTGCTGAAACTTGTAGACAAGATTATTTGTGAGTCTCTAGGGACCTGATCATGAAAATGGTTGATGCAATCTATGTAAATTTTCTCTCTACAGAACATGCCAAGTGAAGCTATGATCATGTACCTGTATATATCTTTTTATCTTGAAAAAGTATCAGGCTTTCTTGTTAATTTGGACTCCAAAACATTACTGGTCTTTGCATAAGTTTTCTCTGTGGTTGAAATCATAATAGCCAATCTTCTAATAAGTTCCTCTGACTTTTGTGTTTAAGTGTTTAGTTATGAATGTTTTTGAATTTGGACAGGACCACAGTGCATTCTTTCCTGTGCTAAAGAACGTCGCTTTCTACCTAAACAAAGTTATACTTGTTGCCTTGCAATGGATGGGGTTAAAACACTTTGTTCAGGCTTTGAAAAATCTGAGAAGGTACATGTATCAATGCTTCCCCTAATGTTATAGTTTTCGATAGTTAATACGTTAATATTTATCCCAAGTTTGTTTTTGTTCTTGCAGATTAGGATTGAAGAACTAGTGACAGCCATGGGAGGTCATTTGCTACCTAAACACTCCATGGATGTGAATTTTGTAATTGTGAAGGATGTCACAGTTGCCAAATATAAAGTAAGTTAACCAAGTTTTGAAAATCCCTGCTAATTCAACTGCGGCTAATGTTGTGTGAAATGTTCTACATGCTTATCCTATACTTTTAGATCCTATATAGCAAATCTTTTATGAGAAGTAGTCCCTTGTTCCAGTTTAATGGATTGATGCCACAAGTGCCAAAAGTCATTTCAAGTCTTGTTTCTGTTTTTTTGATAGTAGTACTTCTGAAGGCTTCTTAACCTAAATAAACCCCAAGTTAGCTTTGTTAATTTGTCCTTAACAAGCCTGAAAATTATGCTTCCAAGTCTAGTCGGTCAAGATAACTTTAATCTTTTTTTAGTAAATATTTACCTTTTGACTATTAAAAGAGCTCACCAGTTATCTAATGCAGTAGCAGCAGCAACAACAACAACAACAACAACAAAGCCTTTTATTCCCAAACAGTTTGGGGTAGACTAGAGTTGAAACCCAACATGAGCCACCAACAAAACAGGAAAAGGAAATAACTATATAAATATATAGTGAAATTATCTGGATCTAAAGCATGCTAGTGATTCTAGCATGAGAATAGCAGCTTTCATGCGCTCCTATCCATTATTTGGTGGAGTAGTGCCATCAGAAGTGTGCCCAAGTATTTGAAAAAAGAACTCAATTCCCTCATCATTCTGGTGGCTTGGGAGATACAGGAACACTGAATGTGTATTTAAGGGTGCTAATCATTCTGTGTCCATTAGTGTTATAATCGATGGCAAATGATAGTAGCTTGTGGTGCCTCAGTCCTCCTCGAGTTACTCATCAGGTCGCTTATCCTTGACTGTTAAGTCAGGGTGTGTGGTGGAGTTCGAGTTTGTTAATTTAAGTGATGGATCTGTAACTAGACATGTATGGGAGCTGGCCCACTAGCCTCTTGTATGTTTCCTTGATGAAATTACATGCAGCTCTCCTGTGTCATTTGAAAAAAAAGTTCACTCATTTTACCCAGTTTCATGTATTTTTTGCCTACCTACTCCCTCCATAACTTTTTATTAGGCGCACGGCAATTTCTCTGTTTTGAGGTTATATTGGGCATGGGGTATGTTTCTAGGCATGGTCCGGTGGATTTGAAGCGGCGTCCAATCGAGCATACCGCAGTTACTTGTGCTCAAATTCCAAGCGTTTTTTGCATGCATGCATCCAATCGCGTGCTTGCTTTTGGCTGTCATCCAGGGCTACGAAGCCTTGCATGCATGGAACCAATCAACTGTAAAGACATGGCCTCTGCAAGCCCAAAGTTCCGTGCTTCATTAATCTTCCATCTCGTTTCCTGCAGATCCTTGGTATCTGTAAAAACTCACATGCCTAAGAAAAGATTATGGAGGGAGTATTATGTAGCTATGAGTTGTAGTAAAGTACTGAGGCTGTTATGCTGCAGCTAAAAAGCATAACTGTGCGCTGCATTAGTGCTGCCAAAACTCCTTTGAACATCTCAGATGGCATTGATGCAAGAATGTACTTTCATGCTCTTTCAGCATTGGTACTGGTTTTTTTTTTCTTCCGAAAACTGCATTGGTACTGGTTTATCTATTGGCCTATGACTAATCTGGATGTGGCTGCTTCTTTTTGTGTTCGCAGTGGGCTCTGAATATTTTGAAGAAGCCCATTGTCACCATGAAGTGGTTAGAGCAATGCTGGATTGAACATCGTGTTGTTCCTCATGAACCTTACAGGATTCTTCCCTTTACTGGGTTGAATATCTGCGTCACTAAACTGGATCCAGGTTGGTGCAGTTAAACTTTATTCAGCTTGGTGTTGGAAGCGAGTTCTGATTTTCCTCCCTTCAGAGCATGTTTTTTTTTTCTTGTATGGTTACTGAAAATTGAAGGCCTGTTTGGAAGAGTAGGACTACTCTAGTAACTTTAAAAATTTATATTTAAAGTGAATTCTTAGGATTTGGAGCCCAATCCTCTGAACATGCTTTTATGGTCGTTGATTAAAAGGTTGATACTTCCAAAATAAAATATCAACTATTGCAATGCTTTATATTATTATTACATCATTGAATATGCCCATGGATTTGGTAATTGCTACCTGACCAACTTGTGCAAATGCTCTGCTTTCCATAAATTACTGAGGTTTCAGCTTATTGTGTGCTAGTAAGCAAGCCAATGTTGATGTGGCATATTATTGTACTGTGGGGATGTAATGCCAATTGCCAATAAAAAACACAGTTGTTTAGGGCTAGGGGTGTCTTTTGCATGATGTTGATAGTTTAAGGTGTCAAGTGCCTTGTTTTGAAGTTGAGATGTAATTTTTTAACCTACTAGGAAATAGTTGAGGATGGTAAAATCAATTTCTTTCGCCTTTTATCTTCTCACAACCATCAGTAAGCAGTTAAGAATGTCATTTCCTGTTTTCACCTTGAAATTGGACTAGGTTTTTGGCAGATTATTTTGTGTGGCGTGCATGTACTGTTTTTTATAGACAGGTGTGTGGGTGTGGTATTGTACTCTTTGGTACGTTTTTTCTTTATGGAATGACATGTTCTACGTGTTCAAGAATTTTTTTTGGCAGATTTGTGATTGGGTTTTGTGGAGACTGGCTATGATTTGTGCTATACCAATCCCTGTGGAAACTAAACAGTAACCTTTACTAGATATCAGCCTGCTATCAAACACTAAACCTTCAGGAATTTGACCTGTCCATGAAAGTATTTGGATTTACGCGAAAATGATATTAATGTATTTGATGTCAGTACGTGAGTTCACTTATAATATAGTATATTCTAATGTCGAACATGTATATTGGAGCTGTATATGATAGATAATCCCTGCTGCATTAGCATAACAGTAGCATAGCTTAGTCATTAGACAACATCTTTCTTGTTCTACTTTAACCACTTCTTTAGCCCTTTATCTCTTTTGTAAGATACTTTAGGTATATGCTCTAGTGAGCTTCTTGTAACCCAAGTTTGCTTTTGCTACATAATACAAAGGGACTAGCCCACCAAGACTGCATTCTGCAGCACCAAAACCCTCACCTTTGCTTGGTTCCATTGCCAACAATTGGTATCGGAGCCTTGGAGAGAGCCTAGGGTTAGCCACCAGCCATGTCGACCTCTGCAGACCGCGCCGCACGCGCCGCCGCCGCCGCTGCTGACGCCGCCGCCATCCCTGCAGGCGATGATCGCCGTGCACGTTTGGCCGCCGCAGAGGCCGCCGCCGCAGCAGCCGTAAGAGCTGCCAGGCAGGCCGCAGCAGCAGCGCAGGCCGCCGCGCGTACCGCAGCGGCACTCAGAGCAGAGATCGATGGAGAGGTTGAGGGAGAGCGTGAGCGGGCGCAGAGCCTGGCGCGGAGGCGTGCAGCGCGCAGCCCGCAGAGGCGCCGCGCTCCGTCTCCATCACCGGTGCGTCGCCGAGAGCGCGGAGGAGGAGGACGACGCGAGTCGCCCGCGGTCCACACGGTCTACCGCGACTCCGGCGCAGGCACCACCTGGCCGATGCTGTCGAAGAGCAACTACCACGAGTGGTCGCAGCTGATGAAGCTCAAGATGCAGGCGCGTGATCTCTGGGACGCCGTCGAGGGTGAGCCGGTCTCCTACCGCGACGACAGACGGGCGCTCGAGGTCATCATCGCCGCCTTGCCTCCGGAGATGGGGATTCCGCTCACTGACAAGGAGAGCGCGAAGGAGGCGTGGGACGCCATCGCCGCAGCTCGGATCTGCGTCGACAGGGTCCGCCGGGCGACGCTGCAGCGCCTTCGTCGCGAGTGGGAGCACCTCTGCTTCCGCCCTGGTGAGCAAGTCGAGGACTTTGCCATCAGACTCACCACTCTGATGCAGCAGATGGCGCTGCACGGTGATCAGGACTTGGATGGACAGCGCGCGGTGGAGAAGTACCTGCGCGTCGTCCCGGCGAAGTACTCCCAGCTCGTCATCGCCATCGAGACCCTCCTTGACATGGAGAACCTCAGCATCGAGGAGGTGACTGGGCGCCTGAAGGCTGTCGATGATCGGGAGGAGACGCCCCCCACCGAGCCGATCACCGTGGGCGGGAAGCTGATGTACACGGCCGAGCAGTGGCGGGCACGCCAGAAGAAGAACAACGACGACGGTGGGTCGTCATCAAAGGACCGCCGCCAACGTCCGCGAGGTGGCCGTAGGCAGTGGCCCAGGAGGAACGCGACCGGTGAAGGAGGAGAAGAAGATGGTGAACGCCGAGCAACCCGCGATGACATGTGCCTCAATTGTGGCCGCACTGGTCACTGGGCACGCGACTGCCGTGGGCAGCGTCGCGATCGCGGAGGTGGCCGTGGCAGAGGACGTGGCGAATGCAACGGTGGTGACCGTGGCGACTGTGGTGCTGACCGCGACGACCGTGGTGGCGATCGAGGAGCAGGACAGCGCGGCGATCGCAGGCAGGGCCGAGGCGGTGGCCGCGGTGGAGCCGCGCACGTCGCAGAGGCAGAGGAGGATGAAGCTGCTCTCTTTTTCGCCCACGGGTTCCTCGACATTGACGACGGCGTGCAAGCTTGCGCCTTTACCGCGCACAACCTCGACCTCCACGAGCCCAGAGCTCGCGCCTTCCTCAACACCAGCGCTGACGATGGCAAGCTTGGCGGCTGGTACCTGGACAACGGCGCCACCCATCACATGACGGGTCGTCGAGAGCTCTTCTCCGACCTCAACACCGACGTTCGCGGGACTGTGCGGTTCGGCGACGCATCCCGTGTGGAAATCCAAGGCGTCGGCTCGATCATCTTCCAAGCCAAGACCGGCGAGCAGCGCGTCCTCCAAGGTGTATACTTCATCCCTGCCTTAAGTAACTCAATCTTGAGCCTTGGACAGTAGGATGAGGGAGGCTCGAAGGTGGGAAAGAAGGTTGCTATCTAGAGCCTTGAGCCTTGAGCGTAACTCAATCAGCAGCAACACAAGCACTATGGCTATCTAGATTGCTGGCTGAGATGTTGGGAAAGAAGGTTGACACAGTGGACTTGAAGGTGGATAATCAGTCTGCACTTGCTCTTGCCAAGAACCCTGTCTTCCATGACAGGAGTAAGCACATCAGAACCAAGTTCCATTTCATCAGAGACTGCATTGCAGAGGGGAGTATCCTGCCTGATTTCATTCCTACTGCAGATCAGTTGGCAGATATCCTGACTAAGGCCCTTGGAAGACTCAAGTTTGAAGAGATGAGAAGTAGAATTGGGCTTGAAGAGATCACCAAGACAAGTGGCAGCAAAGATTAGGGGGAGAATTGATAGATAATCCCTGCCGCATTAGCATAACAGTAGCATAGCTTAGTCATTAGACAACATCTTTCTTGTTCTACTTTAACCACTTCTTTAGCCCTTTATCTCTTTTGTAAGATACTTTAGGTATATGCTCTAGTGAGCTTCTTGTAAACCAAGTTTGCTTTTGCTATATAATACAAAGGGACTAGCCCACCAAGACTGCATTCTGCAGCACCAAAACCCTCACCTTTGCCTGGTTCCATTGCCAACAGTATAAACCAAAATAATGGGTAATCCAGACTGGTGGAGGTAAGGAGTTAGTCCAAGTGCAAGGTATGAACTGCGGGGCTTTAGACACAGAACTTCCAACCCTCTGCTAGTGCAAAGCTATTGTTGATATATATGGAAAATTGGAAACTACATGTAACATATGCTTTAATCTGTTGAATGATCATAGTGACGCTTTATGTTTCTTCTGTTTGATCAGATGAACGGAAGGAATTGGAGAAAATGGTAGTGCAGAATGGTGGCCAGTTTTCTCCCTGTCTCACACGGAAGTGCACCCATTTAGTCGCAAATATATCCTTTGATGCTTTCTGAATTTACTATTTTCTGTTTGAGATTTCAATTTTTTTAAATGAGTCAACTGGAATAGATCTGAAGATCTCAGCAAAGTACCGGATTTGTTCTTAGGCCAAACATATCTCCATCCTGTATTCCTTTTCCATAGCCATAGTGCAGGAAATGAAATATAGAGGAATGAAAATATGAGTAGTCTGTCATGTCGTTAAAACTGGTGATCAATGGATGCATACCACAGTTGTGAATTCATGAAAGCTGTGTATCCATCTTTCAACTGTCAATATGACAAAAATAAAAAGAAAAGATAAAATCACTGAAAGAAATTACCACTAGGATTCCAGGATTTATTTAATGTTTGTTCCAGTATTTGGGGAACATTTGGCTTGACATTTATTAAAATATTGTTTATTTTCCAAACAGCTTTAAGGACAACACACTCTGATTACTATATTGATTTCTTAACATATTATTACAATCCTGGAGGTGACAAATATGCCGTGGCCCAAAAATGGGGTAATATCCACATTGTGAATCCAAGATGGGTTGAACAATCTGTTGCTCGAAGAGGTAGAACATACCCAGGAGCTTTTGCTGCTACTTTAGATTGTTCCTCCTGCAAAAGTTATAAATCTAGTAAGATCAATCTAACTTCTTGAATGCATTTCTTTATTGAAATGAAGCTTGTCAAGATGAAAGTAGCTACCTCGTTTGTCAGAGTTCATCTGCTTTTAGTGGTTCAAAGAGTTCCCTTAAGGAGCAGCAAAATCCAGAGATCAGTAGCACAAGTGCAAGCTTTCAACCTGTTCCAGCAACATCAGTTGATGATTCAGTATCAATGTCACAATATTTGACTGCTTCATTTGGTGATGCTGGACGGATCAGCAACGTTGATATTGTTGCCGCACCTATTGTCCAAGAGGCAAATGAGATGCAGGTTGATAGTCATGTTGCTGAGGACTCGGAGCTGGAAAATGATGATCTATATTTATCAAATTGCCGAATTTCTGTGGTGGGTTTTGAAGAGAAAGAGTTGTTAAGGCTCGTCATGATGATACGCAATGGAGGTGGATCCCGGCATATTTTGCTAAGTGAGAAGCTTACTCATATCGTTATTGGTACACCTTCAGACGAGTAAGTTCATGCAACTCTTTCTCCTGTATATCCTAGTTCTTTTCTGGATGGTTTCAGTTGTAGGTGATGGTGCCTATTTGTCTTGACAGTGAAAAAAAGGAGGTACGACGTCTGGCTGCATGGGGTGTAATAAACATAGTGAAAGTAACATGGTTAGAAGACTGCAATAGAGCAAAAAAGGAAGTGAAAGTATCCCCAATGCATATAGCTACTGAGCTCCTCTTGAAGGGTATGGAACCATCATATTTTGTTGTATCTAGAAGTTAAAACAGATATTATCCATGCTTGACTTAAAGTTCATTGTTATTCTACCTTTTGAACATAGGATTTTCACAAGTGAGCATGGAAAATTCTGCTGATACACGTGAAACTAAGGTAGGCAAAAGCTCAGGTGGGATTTTTCATGTTCCAACTGTCAATGACTTACACGACAAACATCATGAAAAAGATGTGTCATCTGAAAGAAAACCAAAAAGAGGCAAACATGAAAACAGTATAAGTAAAACCCAGTCAGCAGCCAGGACTGCAAAATTAAGTCAACAGAATGGAATGGTCAATGCTAGCGAGTACCAGCCCCAATATCAAGTAACATCCGCAATGAATTCTGGAAGTAGCAGATCAAATATATTCAAAGGGAGGTCATTCAGTTTTTCAAATTCATTTTCTCATGACAAGGTATGGTACTTTGCTAATATTCCATCCATTTCCTGTATTAGTATCACTTGTGCCACCCCCCTTTTAAGATGACACATGGTTTAAACTTCAATGTTCATTTGACCCCCTCTTTTTTTTTTTGGTGGGTGGTACAAATAGCAAGCAGGTCATGTTTTCAGAACTTTCAAATGCTTTTGCTGACGGATCAACTTGTTGAGACATTACTTTACACTGAAGTTACTGTACATAGTAGACTAGATTCGAAAAAGCCTATTCTTATTCATCTAGAAGCCTAGTTTTCTTTTGTTTATGTATAATTATTTGGCTCCCACTTGTTTAGATTTTTGTTGATGAAGTGGTTATGTTCATATGAATCAGAGACCTGAGGTTGTTGATTGGGTCAGAGATGGTGGAGGCATTATGGTGGAGGACATACAATCAACTGTTGTGGATTTCATTATTGAGTGCCATGGACAAAACAGCTTGCCTTGTGCCTTCTCTCATTCAACTGTTGTTTCAACTCAATGGATACGATCATGTTTGGAGGTACATGCTTCTGTGATTGAGGTCACTTTGCTCCACTATGCTTTTGAAGTGTACATTCCAGTTCTTATACATTTAAAATTTGTATAGGAGAACTGCTTACAAGATGTGGGGAGTCATCCTATCTTCTCTCCTTTGCGCTGTCGCATCCCGTTCCCAGGATTCGAAAGATTCCGTTTCTGTATTTCACTTTCACAATATGGAGAGAAAGAAAGACATCTGCTGAAGAATTTGTGCTTTCTACTGGGCGCTAAGTTTACAGAAAAAGCATATAAGGGAGTAACCCATCTCATCTGCAAATTTGCATGTGGTCCCAAGTATGAAGTTTACTGCAAAAGAGGAACTCCAACCATTACTTCCGAGTGGCTCTATGAGTGTGTAAAACAGGTATTTATCTTCAATACATAATGTTGAGCATATTCATGTCTTCCCTTTCCCCCTGACAATGGCTTTGTGCGCGTGAAATGGTTAACAAGATAGCGAATTGTCATTGCAGGATAAACTTCTCCCTGTTGATCACTTTCAGCCGAAACCACTTGCATCACAGGATCAAGATGCTTATCTGTGCACTGTCAGTCAATATTCCACGCAGGCAACCAGATTTGATTCCTCTGAGCTGCTTAGTGGTTGTCAAGTAACAACAAACAATGCAACACACAATTCTGGTAATTGTTCATTTCACAAGTTCTGCAAAGAAATTATGTTCACTCAAACTCATTGTGCTCGCATAGCTGGTGCTGCTATTTCTGCAGTTAATGAAGAAACAACTATGCCTGCTGTTAGTAGAAAGAGAAGAATATCTGTTCCTGGCAAGGTTAAAGATACGTGTGGAAATATCGGAAGATCTGAGAAACACCTTGACAATTGCTCTGTCCCTGATGTCGCAGATGCCATAGAGGTTCTATCATCCAAGGTAATACTAATGCAATCCATACACTTTACTCTTACAAAGACTTGGGACATCGTCTAAATGCAAAACATCCCATTTTTTTAAACTGCAGATTCAGGACGTGCAATCTCCCAGGAGCGTATCCTATTTTACTGGTGATAAAAATGCTTTGCTGTTCTTAGTCCATACTGTACTTTACAAATGCACTAGTGTAGTATCCTTAACTTCTGATGCAGATATTTGAACCTGACAATTCTGCTGTTCAAGAGCAGAAAGATACACACTCCTTTGGCATTTCAAGGAGCTGGTTGAACATGTAAGTTGGTAATTTTGTATTGGAATGCTCAGTTTTTCTGTAGAACTGTTTAGAGCCCTGACATATACTCTTTTGGAGCATATGGAACTTTCATCTTAACAATGAAGCATTCAATCATCATTTCTGATTGATAGAGCTTCCACTTTCTCACACAATAACAAAATGAATATTAACACAAAGCATCATGCTCACTATGGCATCTACGTAGCAGAAAAGTTTCATCTGGCAACTTGTTTGCAGTAAGGGTGTGTTTGGTTCTGGGATATAGAGGATGGGATAGTCCTGCTCCTGCTTTGTGGGATGGAATCGTCCTTGCTTCACGTTGGTTTGGTTAACTGTTATTTATTTTCTCTAGGCAACAGAAGCAAGACAACACCCCTGGCACAAAGGTTCAAAACTTAAACTCTGCACCAGTCCCCTCCCCAGCTCCCACTACTTACTACCCTTTCAGTGAGACGCAGACAGAATCTCAGGTGTGTAGTCTATCCAATATTATTTTTAGAAAGGCGGAGTCTATCCAAAAATCAACATGCTCAACTCGGCAATCGGCAAAAGCATTGTCTGACTCATTTAAATATTGCGTTTTCTGCAGATCGTTGGATACGAAGAAGATTTAACAGGCAGGCAGAAGATCATAGACAGGGTTCGGTCTCAGAGCATTAATGTGACTCCGTCGAGTGAGATTCCTTAGCTAGCTATGGAGGCGAAGCAGAACATCTTGCTTGCAGCCAGATCTGACTGTCAAATTGCGACAGGGAAGATGTGTTCTGAAATCTGCCTGTCCGGTCATGTTGGCTTCAAATTAAGCACATCAGGGATGGAGTCCAAAAATATGGAGGCTTATTCCTAGCCAGAGGATCCGCGTAGCAAAATCAAGAAGATTGTCATTGTATTGCATGGCATTCGATGGACGGAACCTCGCGCTTACATCGTGAGCTTTTGGATGTAACGCCCTTGTTTGTAGAACACAGACGGACTCTGAACTGAACGCTTGTGATCCGTGTGATCCTGTACATTAACAATCTTGTACACTAGATCCAGGAGTTGCTAAAGGAGTCGACAGAAAACACAAATGCTCGTAAGATATAATAATGTGTTTCGGTGTATATGGCGAGCATGAAAAGAGGAACATGTACAAATGTAACAGTTCAGTTTTGATTTGATGTGATGCTTGTGTATGCATGCTCAATTAGCTCGGGTAGCTGGGCATGCAAGTTCCCATTTTTCTGTGGCTGTATGAACCACAAATTTGCACACTCAATGTTGTTAAGTTACACCTCACACGAGCAATTTGACTTCAACAGTATGGAAAATACGAATACATTTTGGCAGCTTGACCCCCAGTTTTCTAAGCTTTATTCATGGCTAATTGGCTCATTGTAATATCATATTAATGCAGGGAGAAATGGTTCTCATCACAAGCAGGGCCTTTGACACTGATTCTACAGTTCATACTAGAGACTTGCACACAATCACTTTTCTTAATCCAGCGGCACACATGAACCGAAATTGAAATTTCGTGCGCTTCAATGGGGCTCCACCCTGACCGACGGCAGCGCGCCGGTGCTGTAGTCGAAGGGACTGTCGCTGTCGCCGCCATAGGGGTGGCGCGGTGACCGGCTGGGGTAGCTGACCAAGGAGCCGGACACCGAGCCCGCGCCGGCAGCCTTCACGATGCGCTCGATCTCGCTGACCACCTCGCCCATGGACGGGCGGTCGGCGCCGGCCTCCTCCACGCACCGCAGCGCCAGGTCCACGTACTGCTCCAGCCCGGCCGGCGCCGACGGCGACGCGGCCAGCACCGGGTCCACCAGCTCGTGCAGGCCGCAGAGGTGGTCCTTGTGCCGGTCCGCCGCCGCCGCCCTCACCTCCCGCACCACGTATCGGCCGTGCTCCAGCGGCTTCCGTGCCGTGATCACCTCCAGCATCAGCACGCCGAAGCTGTACACGTCAGTCTTCTCCGACAGCTGCTGCGTCATGTAGTACTCGGGGTCCAGGTAACCCTGCAACGTTTCGAAGAATCGGCGACACGTGTTATATATATATATATATAAAATAAACTTGATCAAATTTGTTTGTTATAACCATTGTGCCCTTGACTTGAGTGGTGACTTGGCCCCTGCCGTCCAGCCCCAGCGGCTTGGAGAGGCCAAAGTCGGAGACCTTAGCGTTGAGGCGGTCGTCGAGGAGGACGTTGCTGGACTTGATGTCGCGGTGCACCACCGGAGGGTCGGCGAGCTCGTGAAGGTAGGCGACGCCCTTGGCGGCGCCGAGCACCACCTGGAGCCGCCGTCGCCAGTTGAGGCGCACGCCGGACTTGCCTGCAGTGCATGCACTATTTGCTTTGCTTGCTGTTCTGTTCGACCAAGAAAGAAAGAAAGGAAGAAGAAAACCTCACCGGCGAGGCTCTCCCTGAGGGTGCCGTTGGGCACGTACTCGTAAACCAGCATCTGCTCGCCCTGGTCCACGCAGAAGCCGACGAGGGTGACCACGTTCTTGTGGTGAACCCTGGAGAGGAGCTCGATCTCCGTCCTGAACTCCAGGTTCCCCTGCAGGGACCCCTGCTGGGATCTCTTCACGGCCACCAGCTGCCCGTCCCCCGGGAGCGTCCCTCTGTAAACCTGCATACAGAACAGAACAGGCAGCAGCTGATCAGAACACACTATTATGACTGCCATTGCCCTACTGTTATGTTTCTTGATCGATCAGTGTCAGTGATGACTTCACCTTCCCGTAGCTACCGGTCCCGATCTCGTTCGTCTCAGAGAAGTTGCTGGTGATCTTCTTCAGCTCACTGAACGTGAACATGCGCGCCCCGCGTAGGTGGGGAGCACTGTTGTCGTTGCTGCTCTTCATGCCCCATGAACCTGCAGGCGACTGATGTGCTGCACAAAGGACAAAGCCTCCGTCAGCCAGTGAGCTGACCTCTATGCAGAGGCAGAGGCAGAGAGGACTGGAGAGAGATAAGAGGTGAAATGAGATGTTGATCTGTGCTAACTAACCAAAAGTCTGGCTTCTCTCTTCAGTCTGCTTCGATTTTCTCTTCCTTCTGGCCATGATGATCACAACAGCAAGGACTGCTGCAGCAACGACAACTCCGCCACTCACCGAAACTCCAACAATCAGGGGCATGTGGTTTGTCTTCTTTGGTTCCGATGCTAATGCCACCCCTATGTTGAAGAATTTAGTTGTTATTGAACAGACAAAGACTGAAAGACATGAACGACAATGCTGATCAAGCTTAAGCATTCAAGTGTAAATCATAGCATGGCATGATATCTAATTAATGTACTACAGTCCCTTTTCATCCAAAAAAAAAAGAGAAAAGAATGTACTGTCTCTGAACCTGAATGAATGAATGATCTCACCATTGGCAAAAGGGTACGCCTGTCCGATGAAAAAATATGGGCCATAGCCGATTGGTTTATACGTCTGGTTGCTGAGCATGAACCCGATATCAGAGACGTCTTGTTCGCTGAACCAGGTCTTGCCACTAGGAAACAGTTCCAGGCTCATCTGCAAGTTGTTGTGGGCATTGAAGAACGGATCATGGATAGAGACCGAGTCCAGCGGGATGCTGCGTTCCAAGAATTTGCTCTTCATGTCTTGCTCTATATAGATGAACTTTGAGCTGTTGCTCAGGTCAGAAAACGGCGGCGATCTGAAGAATATGATGCCCTTGTACGGCACGGCACAGATGCAGGTCGGGCTCAGCATCTGGTCTGACGACAGGCATGGAGCTGGCAGCCAAGAACAGTTCTTGGCAGTGGTGTAAGGTGGCATCTCCGGATTAGCCTGTCCGGTGGCAGTGCAGTATTTCCTGCTGTCGCCTTGTTGACAAATAGGATTTCCGGCCAGTCTGTGACAAGACGGGTAGCTGACGTCAGAAGTGAATAAAACAGAGCTACTAGGAAGCTAGCACAGGCTAAAATGTTCTTATTATTACAGGAGTATCTGGTTGTATGTTGATCCCCCAACAGCGTACTCTTCGATCTGGTTGCCTTGCAAATCGATCAGTTGGAGCTGACTACTGAAGTCTGATCTGATAGTCAAGGTGCCATTGAAACGGTTGCCCCGGAGCTTCCTGCGATTGTAATAAGGATGTTGAATCCAGGAGACTGTACGTAATCATAACTATTTTGCATACTCTTCACTGTGCCTGACAGATGGCAACTCTTATTTATTAGTATAGTCTTCTTCACTTCCATCTATCAGGTAGCGTAGTTTGTTGCAATGTGGATAGTTTACTCACAGTGTCTGAATTACAGGGAGGCTGAAGAGATCTGGTGGCAGTAGCCCGCCAATGCGCAGATTCTCAAGGTATCTAGACTCGTAAAAATTCAGACGAAAGTAAAGGATTAACTGAAGTTTTTTTATTTCTCGAACACTCAAGTGTTAACTGAAGTAGTTTCAGACAAGTAGTGTTGCATTTAGAGAATTTAAGACAAAATAAAGCTTATGAGATCAAAGCTGAGAGGGTCACAGTGAGGTCAAAGATGGCAAAGTGTTGAACCAGGCCGGAGCATCAGATGCATTGAAGCTGTTGTTGCTCATGTCTCTGTAAAAATTGCAAAACATTCAGAAGCTGGATGCTATGTCTTATTTCAGAATGGAAAAGGTGAATTCGTACTTACACAAAGCTGAGCGAAGTCATTCCAGTTAAATTTGGCAGTGGGCCAGTAAGCTGGTTGTTTTGTAGATGGCTAGTGATCAGATGAAAAAAAAATATAATACAGTGTCATAAGCTTAACCTGCATAAGAAAAGTAGAATTGATAATGATCAAGAGTGTACTGTGCTCACAGTTCTGCAAGCTTGGTGAGATTGTTTATGTTTGCTGGAACTGCCCCAGTCAAGTTGTAATTGTTATCAAACGCCTGCATCAATAAAATTTCATGATCATAAGCAAACCATAAAATCATATATCTAAATTTTCATTATGTATTTTTTTGAACAAGCTAAACAATTGTTTTCTTCAATCATGATTATGTAGGTGAAGTACTTACAGGACTTCTAGAGTATTAAGGAGACCTAAAGTAGATGGAAAGCTGCCTGAGAAGTTGTTGTTGTCCAGAAGTCTGAATACATGTAACAAATCAGTCACCGTTTCAGATTCAGAAAAGGAGAATGTCAGGGTTAGTCATACAGATGGATCAGGCTCATATGTGAGTTGAAAATCTGGACAGGTATGGTTCCTGAAAGCTGATTGCCCCCCATGTGGCTGCAACAAAATGGTGCACACATTTCATCATCAGCGGTAGGGAAAAAAATCATATACCAGGATTTAACAAGAACTCACTTACAAGTGCATCGTATTTGTCAGATTATCCAGTCCAAGGTTTGTTCCATCAAATATGGGAAGTCCACCGGTGAGTTTATTGTCAGCCAGATCAAGCCAGTATAGCTTTGATAGGCTGCCTAGAGATGGTGGGATGGTACCACTGAGCTTGTTGGAGTTCAAGGATCTGCAGGCAGAGTACAATAAAAATTCCTTCTATCTCATTGTGGCTGTGAACAGGGACTTGCATATATCGCAAGTGATGACTGGTGACTAGGTGAAGCATTGATGAATGGAAAAAGTCTACTTACTCCCTTAACTATTGGTGGTTGTCTGCTTCGCCTTTCACCTATAACACAAGGTATTCTATCCTCAAACTATTGGAACCTGCTAAATAACTCTCTAAGGTGTTTTTGAAGGTGGTGGTTTTGCTAGCATCACATTTTAAAAAGTCCATATAACCCCTTAACATATCAAGCGCCGACTACATGATCCCCTCAACTATTAATCGTGATATTATAGCACATAAAGCATCAAATAATATTCAAATAACTCATTGAATTTTCTTTAATGTCGTTTGTGGACGCCCACACTAGTCTAAACACATGCTTGTATGTAGAGGCTATCTATTGCCTCCATCTTCCTACTCTTTTTAGACTGACACCGACCAACAGGCAGCATGTGACATCATCTTGTCTCTTGCTCCACCACCTCCTATCACTCGTTGATGGCATTGAGCTCAAGTACGTTATGCCTACATCATCGTCATTCAGCCCCGTCCACATCCTCCATTTGGTCTTCCTTCAATTTTTAAGTAGCCATAGGAGGAGAAAAAGTGAGAGGGGGAAAATGTTTGATGAGACTACTGACAAAGTATAGTGCATGTGCTCAATGCCGTTGATGAGTGCATAAGGATGGCAACGGGTCGGGTTCGGATCGGGTGGAGTCTCCGTGCACCCAAAACCAAAACCCGAAGTCGAAACCCGAAACCAAAACCGAAACCAATTCGGGTGGAAATTCATCACCAAAACCAAACCCGCGGATACCCGAAACCCGAACGGATAACCAAAACCCGAATGGATATCCGAAACCCGCGGATATATATACACATTTCACATGTATAAACAAGAGACAACAAATAATAAATATTTTCATGAGTTAACTTTGAATAAATTTAATAATCTAAGTAAACAAATTATTATTAGCATATTATAAAATATGAATTTTAATTCCAAATGATTTATTTTGGATATCCATTGGATATCCACGGGTGGAAAACCAAACCCGATCGGTTTCGGGGCCCCGAACCCGAAAACCGTGGGCGAAAAACTACCACCAAAACCAAAACCGTTGGACCCGAAACCCGCGGATATCCGAACCAAAACCGACCCGTTGCCATCCTTATGAGTGCAGGAGGTTGAATAGAAAACAAGGTGGTGCTCATTGGGCGGTAACAGGCGATGGACCTGTGTGCAAGCATGTGTGCTTAAGCCAGTATGATGGGGATATGGTGTCAAATGACCTATATGACCATTATTTGAACATTATTAGATGGTTTAAAGGCTACAATATCATATTTTATAGTGAAGGATTATGCAGCCATTGATATTCTAGGGGTTATGTAGACTTTTTTAGTATGCCACGTCGGTAAAACAACCTCCAAAACTATCTTAGGGTTATTTAGACAGTTTTCAATAGTTGAAGAGGTTGAAATAGACAACTAGAAACAGTTGAGTGGGTTAAATAGACTTTTTCCATTGATGGATATACACACAACAGAGCTGAAGTCGAAGATTTTATTTACATGATGCTGAATGCATTAATAGGCATTTAGTTGGAGAAATTCCCTTTACATTATGTTCAAAGGAACCCTCTTGTAAAAAAGAAGAATCACAGTGTTTGATGAATCAATTATGAACAAATCAAGAAACCTATATACAACAAATTTCATTAATTTGCTTCCCTTAAAGAAGGCGTCTATCCTGCATTACTGCAACAAAGGAATTGTTGTTGCTGCACCTTGATCGTGAATTGGAATATATGCTACCATCTTGAATATTTTTATTATAAATCATTAGTTTTTATAAACTTAATACTTGTTTTTTTATAAAAATTAATTCAAATTCTTATATTGTACATTTTTAATACAAAATTTGAGAAATTAAATTTGCAAGCTTTTTTTCAAATATGAGTTTTTATATTAATATTTAACAAACAATTTCATATTTTAAATTGTTGGAAATCAAATTGACTTTAAATTTGTACATAATTGAAATAGTTAAATTATAGTTTTGAATCATAAATTTATAATCACAACTTCACAGAATTGTTTTTATCTTTTAGTAGATTGAATTTAAATGCACATACCTAAAAGTTATAGATTCAAAATTTAAACATATAACTCCAATATAAATCTTAAATTGGAAAGTATGAGATACTACATGCTTTTAATTTTTTTTTCAATTTTATTGTTCTAAATTTCAAATTTTCATTTACAAACTAGATTTGTGTTTTAACTTTGTAAATTTGTATATGAAATTTCATTTCCTTATAATTAATGCGACACAAAAAAAATCTAAAAAATCTACCTATTTACTTGGTTATGGAAACTATTCACCCTCCAAATCTGCTTTCACACAATTCATAAAAAAAATTCTGGTGAAAATAATAAGGAAAAATTCTTAGAAACCAAGTGTGTGTGTGAGTGTGCATTGTAAAGGTTTTTGCTCCCTTTTCTTCTTAATTTAGTGACACAACTCTCCTGCATGGTCGAGGAAAAAACAAGAAAAATTGTATTTTTTAAGAAAGAAATGAAAATTTCAACTTGACATTGGTGACATATCAAAGTTAGTATAAATATCAAAAGGTGGACCACAAAAAGTTGATTAAAATCTAGGAAGAATTATGTCATTTTCTTGGTACTTTATTTTGTGGGACTCATCAAGAAAACTTGATACCATCAAATAATTAATGGTTTGTATCTTGTTGGGCATGAAAAGCTTGTTACGCTGATTAAGATACTTGGCCAAATGCTTCATGCAAGATATTCTTATTAAAAAATATTCCCATGCTTAGTGATTTTTACAACCTAAGGACTAATATGTTTAGATATAAGTATATAACACATAAGTTTCAGTTATGAGCTCCTTACAAAAAGTTGAGTTTTGATAATTGTCCAATCTCTTTTGGTATTCCACCAGAAAAGCTGCAGCCAAGAAGAATCCTGCAGAGAAATGGGACAGTGAATAAGTCAAAGATCAACCTATGCACTGAATGCTAAATCTTGTGAACCAAGTTTAACTACCCACAGGCCTGAGAGGTTACTCAAGGTCCCAATGGATGAAGGAATAGGGCCATTCAAGTCCTTGTTGTAGGATAGGTCCCTTCAAAGAAAAAAGATAATCGAATCTCACGTTAGATTCAAATTCATATTGCCAGATTCTTGAAATTTAGAAACTAGAATTGCCTATGTGCAGTTTAGGCCTGACCCTGAGTTCTTAGTTGACATTTGGTGAAAATACCACTTAGTGTTGCATAAAGAAGTATTCAGAATCATCCATCTTGTATCCTTTTAGTCTTGTTCTGTTGTTTTAACTCAATCAAGCAACCTAGAGTATTCAAATGATGCAAGGGAAGAATCTGCGTACAAGTACTGCAATTCTGACAAAGACTGAATGTCCCCTGAAAGAGTCCCGGACAGCCCAAAACTTGAAAGTCTTCTGCCATGACATCCATCAGAGGATAACAACAACACAAGTGTCATAACTGTGTATCTAAATAATAAAATTAGAAGGTAATGCCCACACATATCTTGATGCTGATACTAACATAGATGTGACCCGATCCCCGTTGCAAATTATCCCGATCCATTTATCTCCACATGGGTCATTGCCCTTCCAGTTTGATGGCTTAGTATTCCAGGAAGATGCAATTGCAGTGAGGCCAGCAGCTGCAGGCATAGACAAGCAGTGAGGAAATAAGCACTTCAGTATCAGATAGTGAAGGAAGAGCTCAAGCAGAACATACTGTCTTGCCCGTATGTTTCAGCCGAGATGACAGAAGCCATCACAAGAACACTGAGCAACAAGACGAGCCAAGGAGAAAGATCCATGCTTAGACAGCTTCTTGGGGTGTCTCTGAAAATTCTCTTACTAGGTGCTCTTCTTTTGCAAAGTCAGAACTCAGAAGCTCTGCTCGTTCTGAGACATGCTCTTATATGAGGTAGGAAAGTAGGATTCAGTTGTATATTCATTGATATTTGGTCAAGATATTGTTAGATCAAGTTCATGTCCTATGAATTAAATCAATCATTGTCTTAAATTATCCAGCATGTTGATTGCTAGGCTTTTGGAGAAACTTTGAGGAAAAAAAATATGGGACCATTAGATGGAGTCAATAGTTAAAAATGACAGAAAAACCGAGCTCTTGTTTAGTTATTTGCAATGGGTGTCAATAGAGGCGGAAGTTGATCTGGATAATCCAAAGTATAGTTGGACTCTAGTTGATTGATGGGGTTATTTGATTTGAATGCCCATCATCATTTGATCCAATAAAAAGTCTCAAATCTAATGGAGATTAAAAAGACTGGTGTCCATTGGGTTTAATTAGACTTGAGAATTAAACTAGCATTTAATATCCTTGAGTTTATGACATGAGGCTTACATAAATATTAGTCACAACAATATGAACAAAGTATCTGATGATTGTACTTAGCCATCTCCAGCAAATTTCAATCCATTTTGGTAAAATTTTTGAGGTGTGAACGATGTTTTTCAATGCTGTTGTCCAGCTTTCGACTTGAGCTCATGTATATATCTAGTAAAGTAGCAGGCAATTATACTGAATCATTTCTAACAAATTTCGGTCAATTCACTAAAAGTTAAGGTGTGGACGTTAAATTTTTAATTTTAGGGTCTCGCTCTTGATGTCGAGGCCACTTATAGATATCTAGTTACAACAATCTACACTAAGTAGTGATCAATTATATCTCTAACAAATTTTAATCCATGCTGCTAAAATTTTAAGCCATGAACTCAAAGGATCCAAATTTTGATATAAAATCAACAACATGTAGTTGTAATAGTTATGTTATTTTTGGATGGTGCACAGCAGAAACCAACAGCCTAATAAAAAAATTACGGACCCACATTGCTGGGTATGATCAATTCTCATTTAAGTATTAAAAAAATACTATAACAAAACATGAATGAACCAATGCTATCCCATGGTTCATGGTTGCACCCATTTGTAGTACAACATATAGACTCCAAGCTTGGGACCAATGTAAGCGGATCATGTGGCCATATGTAACAAAATCTATAATGACATCTACTTTAGGTTACAAAAGTTCTTGTCACCATTTCTCCAAACTAGTAGTTCTAAGATAGGTTCCTTCTTCATTGACAGCGGTTATTTCCTGGAAAAGTAAACTATACCCAAAAAGCAAATAGAATGCAGGTCAGCTTACTCGTGATCCCTTATGCTCTCAGAACAAATTGCTACATCTCACCATCACATCAGAATGACGACACTAAACACTTACACAAATCTATTCATATTCAAGTATTATATGATCAGTTGAAGTCAATACACATAACCGGGCCCAACATGCTTAGATTGTTACTGGAAATACACATTTATCCCATAGTAGACTTTGTAGCATTACTCCATGTCCAACCAATGGCGTTAAACTATCATTAGCTTAGTTTTCTTAGTAAGAGAAGTCATTATCTCGAAAGAAGCAAGGGTAATAATTTGTAGGATAAGTTACCAATATTATATTAATTTAATTCGTCAAGTCGTCATGCTCTTGCACGGGTTATTATCTAAAAAAATAAGCATTATTTTAGAAATTCATATTTAATATCTATGATAAAAATACTTATCTTTGTCCCTCTTTATGTTTATTTTTAACACAATACATATATAGATACCCTATAATCTCTATCTAGTTGTCATAAATTTATCAGTTACTCTATGTTTTACCCATATTCACTACCAAAATGGTGGATTTCTCCTAGTGTTTTTAAGTAGTAATAAAACACTACCACTAGTTATAGCATATAGGAATCTCACTAGGAGTCATTTAGTAGAGAAAATTTATACTAAATTTTGAATGCCAAAAAATTAGGAGAACCCCACCTCACTAGGAGAAATTGAATATTCTGGTTGTGATTCATAAATTTTCTCCTTCCACATGGCACCTTATGTTTTTGCATTTACTTGTTTTTTTGGGGAATCTGTTTTTTATTTAATTGACACCTTATCGTAGTTCATGGTTGTACTAGTTGCAACACATGTCTTTGACGCCTAAATCCAAATTTTAACTTTTAACATTTTTATCTTATTAGTTGCTACAAATCTTTTTTATCCACACACCAACTTGATAGTTTTGTGGTTTTTTTTTACCATTTTTCAAAACTCTTATCTTTTTACTAAAAGTAAGAATTTTGGCTTGTAGACTGCACTCTAAATTACTACCATGACATAAGTCGATATTTAAGACTTTGAAGCTTGAAGTGAAATATAGGATGGTTCAACTGTGTTAACTAAAGATGATATTAATATTTATGCTTAATGATCACTATATAGTACAAAGGAATTGAACACATCTAGGCCCCAATGTGGTGACTTTGGGGTTTTGGTGCTTGATGAACATAGTATTGTGACTAACTTGTGTTTTGCAGTGGTGTATACAATTGAGTTATTCACAATGAAAGTGTCCACAAGTGTATTGGCCCCAAGACTTTGTTCATTGATTGAAACATGCCACAATGGATATTTGTGAAGACCAAGGAAACTATAGGGTGAATGTAAGTTGTGTGCATGAAGACATTTGCATAGTGTGTATTAGAGCTTTATTTTCCTTTGGTCATATTATTAAGGGAGATCTCAACTTGAGAGAGTTGAAGCATGAGCATGTGGATGCACAAGAGGCTATATCTTAGTCGAGTCAATGATGGTAAGTAGCCCTATTTAAATGGTCTGAAGTCAAGGATCTGAAGAAGTTGAATTGGTCAAGATTGGACTTGAAATACAACATCAAAGTAAGGACTAGCGATAGGAATGACCCCCTTTAGATCGTTTGATGTTGTTGTTTCCCATGCAAAAGTGACTTTGCCCCATGAATATGTGAGCATCATATGATTTGATATAGAGTGTGTAACCCTAATGGTGAGGCACAACTTGAATATGTGACTTGTTCGCAAACCCATTTTTTGACGTACGCCATATGATCAGGTAGGGATTATGTGACCTAGGCATATTGTCATACCAAAGTTCAATTTGACTTAATGATTTGTTGGTATGGTTACTAGAGTGCACTGCATCATCTAGTGTTGTCTATGTGACCTCGCAGAGGATCATCTAGGTGGCCTAGCTTGACTATGTGACAAGTTGACCAAGTCTCTATGGTGCACTATATGATCTAGTGGTATTGTGTGACATACCAAAAAATCATACAATAGGGAATATTCTATTATACTCCAAGCTAGTCCTTATAAATCAGCTAGTGCAATGGCACCATATGATCTGGTGTTGCTAGTTGAAAGTCCAATCAAGCCTTAAGTGGGTTTTGGTGACATGACAACGCAATTAGAGAACGAGCATCCTATAAAAATCCTGAGGAGGTGCTAGTCAGAGACCCTCAGGACACTCCTGGCAGAGTCAGAGCAGTCTATAAAAATCAGTGGAGGACAGTCCAGGAGCAGAGGGCCTTCAATCCCTATGATGAGCCAAAGGACATGAGTGTGGATTACAGGTTTTGGAATGTTTTCCATTCCGACTATTACACCACAGTCCTTCTTCAAGCTGATAAACCCAAGATCATAAAGATGAAATATGTTGATTGGGAGCACTTGGAGCTCAAAAGGGATCCTGTGTTTGACAGAGTCATTGACCAGTGCAGGCAGCTTGGCATGTATCACTGGATGGGTTTCCAGAATGGCTAGAACACTGAGATCATCTACCAGTTCTACTCCACTTACTATCTTGACAGGGAGAACTTTGTGATGCACTGGATGACAGAGGGCAGGCACTATAAGTTGGACTATGTGACTTTTGCCTGTCTCCTAGGCTTTGGAAAGGATGACAGGGAGTGCATGAACATTCATGATGAGAGAGGCTTGACCAATGAGGAGATCTCACAGCTTTACATTGAGCCTCATAAGGCAGATGGTCTGGTGAAGGGTTTGAGGAGTAAGTATTATATCTTGAACAACCTCTTCAGGACCACTCTCTATCCCAAGATGGGATCTGCTTCAAATCTCTATGCTACATCCAAGAATGTGCTTAGGAGAATGAGAGGTGGAGCACCACCATTCTCAGTGGCTCGGTTTTTGTGGAATGAGATATGCATTGCAGCAGAGGATGCCAGCAAGGGGCTTCCTTATGCCCCCTATCTGATGTTCATCATTGAGATGGTGACTGACCGGATCTACAACAAGGATATAGCTCATGGGACTTTCAGGGCAGAGAAGGCCATTCACTCCTCTGCAGTTCAAGAAGTGAACACTCCTCCCAGAGAGAGCACCAGAGCAGACCCAGACTACCCTGAGTCTTCTAGCAGAGCAGCTAGCAGAGGAAGGAAGAAGGGTAAGCTTGGCAGGTTGTTAAAGAAGATTCTTGCTGGCATCTGCTATGCCAATGACCATGCTTACCAGACTAGGCTGGAGATCAGGCAGCTCAGATAGGAGCAGGGCCTCAGTCAGATTTCTCCACCTACACCACCACCACAGCTCAGTGAGGAGTCTACTTATGATGGTGATGACTCTGAGGATGAGGATGATGATATGGAGGAGGAAATTCAGCAGCCCCAGACTAGGAGGTTGAGCAAGAGGGCCTCAGCTCCTGGTATTCACTTCTCTTCAGTTCCAGATGATGATGATGAGGAAGATGAAGATGCAGATGATGATGATGAGGATGACATGGATGAGGATGACTAGCTTGTATTCTCTTTTTCTTTGTTCTTTTCTCTTTTTGGTGACTTATTGCCAAAGGGGGAGAATTACTAAGTGAAGGGGGTACAACAAATCTTCGATGGTCATGGAGGAGCCGAGGAGCAGCAGCTGCTAGTTATCTTAGTTTTTCAGTTTTTAGTTTGAGAGATGAGAGAGCAACATGCAAAACTTTTTTTTGTAATATTGTCACTTAAGTACTTTATTTGTGTCATTTGTGGACATGTACTCTCTCATATATATCATTCTTGTCTTAGTGTGCATTTAGTTTATATATATATATCTCGTTGTGTGGCCGTGCTTGAGCTTCTGCAGGGTTGCTGGTTGCAGCCAGGCCGGCAGTGCCGGCCTGCTCAACAGCAGCCCCTCTGATTCTTTTTGAGACAGGTTCATATGCATCACGTATATTCTTGTGACACCTTTTTCAGCACCCCACAGCAGCCATGGATGTAGGGGGAGCCCTATTTCACTCCAATGTGTGAATTTTGGCCTTTTTATGCCAAATTTGGAAATTCAAATTCTCACTCACACATTTAGGGGGGAGATCCTACACCCATGACTTGCATTGTCTTAGATTATACTTCACTTTTGTAAGCTCTAAGTGTGTTGTCATAAATCACCAAAAAGGGAGAGATTGAAAGTGCAATCAAGCCTTAAGTGGGTTTTGGTGACATGACAACGCAATTAGAGAACTAATGAGACTTTACAAGTATGACAAGCAGGTTAAACTTAAGGAGGTTGATGAACAGGTTGGTGGATCCCTCCAATTACAAAAGTGCATGGCAACAAGCTCAAAGGAGTTTAAATTCTTTTATACTTTGAAATTGAGTTAGGTATGCCGTACTATTAAGAGGGATTCAACACGCATGCCAACAAGTGAACCAAATGCAACATCTATCTATATACTTCACACCTCCACATAGAAAGTGGGCAAATCAGCCAGCTTTTTGAAGATCACACCTTTGCTGTTCTGCCTAGGCCGGTAGTGCTGGCCGGCACTGCCGCGACTTGTTCTGCCCGTTGGCAGTGAGGGGTACTTAAACACCTCATCATTCCCCCCAATGGCTAGTTCTGCCACTCACTCATTCACACTTTGCAGAAACAGAAAGAGAAGCTCCTTTCTTGCTCTCCCTTCTCCCTTGGTGCTCTCTCCCTCTCTCCCACTTTGATTCCAATCATTCTTGAGAGATTGAGCCTCCAAGCTTTGAGAAGAAGCTTCTCCCTCGGATCTTCAACTCCTACAAGCATTTGGCTCGCGTGGTGGCCGGCGGTTTGAGTTTGTTACTCTTGGAGCTTTGCTCCTAGCCGGTTAGGCGTCGCCCTTGAGCTTGCCAACTTGTGTGGCAGCCAAGGGAGGTTTGTAAAACCACCATATTGCTAATACATTGCCCCTCATCTCAAGAGTTCATTCTCTTGACTTGAGACCGAGGAAAGAGCTAGCCTTGTGTGGCGCGCTTGAGCCTTGTGTGGCGCACCTCAACAACGTGGACGTAGGCAAGCCTTGGTGGCGAGCTGAACCACAGGATAAATCCTTGTGTCACCGTGTGCTTGTTACTTTACTTTGTTATATATTGTGTGCAAGGTGATTTCTAGGGTTTGGACCCGATCTACTCCAAGGGTGTGTTGCTACCACTTTCAAGTGGTGCTAGAGGTTTCCTACACCTCTAGGAAGGTTTTGATTCAACCACAATTCACATTCAATCTTTACTTTTTGAATTGTGTTGAAATTTGTTCAGGTGACCAGCACTGCTGCTCTTAGCCCAGCAGTGCCGGCCCTGAGCCCGGCAATGCCGGCCTGTGACTGACAGCAAGTGTCGAGTTGATTTTTAAACAGGCCTATTCACCCCCCCTCTAGGCCAATCAGGTCCTTACACTAGTGGAGGCCTACAAATCATCTCATGATGTCTATGTCTACCAGCTTTTCCCAATGACTATCAACCTCTTCATCTTTGTATAAGTGCTACCCCTATCTCATTTGAAGCTACTATTGCACCTTGTGTTTCCAACACTTATAAAAGGGATTAGTGAATGTATTTGGAGAGCCACTCAAGCCAAGAAGTGATATTTGATTGTTAGCCTTGACTTCTACAGTGTTCTTATTAGTTGGGTTTTCTTGAGTTGAAGATTGAAGATCTATTAGTCTTGGTAATTGCAATAACCTACATAGCTCAGTGGAGGGCTTGGTGACCTTCCTTGGTGGAGCTATTATGAAGAGCCTCTAGAATTTGTTCATGGTCTTAAAACACACCATGTTAGAGTGCAAAGAAGCATTCACTAGTGGATAGGAGCTTAAGTGAGTTTGTTTCACTCTTGGTGCTCCAATATGGAGTAGGAGGTTGTGGCAACAACCTAAGAATATCTCTTTCCTTGCTTTTCATTGGCTGTACTTCCATTTATTGAAAGTTTCTTGTCAGACAACTATGATTCATTTTAATGTGATCCTTGCTAGGATTTATAGTTGCTTACCTAAGGACCTTACTCTTAATTGGATCCTTGCTAAATACATGATTAGTTTTTCAAACCTAATGACTCATTAGTTGCTTTTGTAGAAGAATTTTGGTGCCAAGGTGGTAAGGGGTTTAGAGTTTGCATAGGGTTTAGATTATTGTATTAATTTTTTAGATCCCAATTCACCCCATCTTGAGCCATTCGGTTCTATAGGAATCTCAAATATTAGAGTCATCTGTAAGGAATCTGGCACTATGAAATTATATTGTAGTATTGGTGATTGCAATGACAACTAAACAAATAAGATCAACATGAGGTTTACTAGACATGTTCATAACTTTACATACTTACGTAAGAAGTGCAAGAAGCCATGATGAAATCTAATAAAGGGAGTTGTTAACACCTGACAAACCAATGGTAAGGAAATATTATCATGTGTTTGTTCATTGATGAACAAATAAGAGGTACTATACTGGAAACTTGATCGAACAGTCTAGTGATCAAGGAACGGTGCAACCAATGAACAAATGTTGATTGTTGATGTAATTTCATCACACGTTTACATAGTCAAAACCATCAACAAAACATCCTTTTTGGGAGATAGCAGGCAAAGAAGTAGTGATTTTGGTACAAATAAAATGGTTCCACTTGTACATGTCATTATTTGTTTATAGGTGCACATTTGAGCAATATTGTGTAGCACTGTACCACATAGGGGTTAGCCGACCACCCTATAGGACCACTTACCCTCTCAACTCTCCCACAAGCTCCCATGATCCTCCCAACACCATATTGAGAAATATCAACCATTGGATCAAATGTGTGTTTTCTTTCAAGGGCTCACATTCATGTCACATGGAATCATGAGATACATTGTTAAATCTCTTCATCATTGTTAAATCTCTTAAAAACAAAGATCATGAAATCGCGCACACCATCCTCCATATGTTCCATGCTGAACATCCTACTATTGACCCAAGATCTGTCCATCTACACCAAATCATGAGATACATTTACTTTAAAAAATACATAGGATGATTGACCAAAGAAGACTAACATTTTACATGCTATGCATTTATTTGAAACCTATATACAGTATGTCAACATAACTTCTATCTAGTAATGGAGACAATAAATTTATACCAAACTTTATCATCACAATAACCAATTATTACATGTTTTATTTCTTGCCTAGGAACATACAGAGAGACCAAAATTGGTTATAACATCAACTGTTCACCTTGAATTGACACAGATCAAAAAACAACTCCTAACATATAAGATTATTTCACTAGATAGAATGACGACCAAAACAAATTCATACCTTCTTAGCAGGCAGCCGCTATGAGGAGATACAAATCAAGCTTAATGGGGGACCCAAAATCCCACACAGCAACGTGTTGTCTGATGTGGACTGGGGATCCGTTGCCGATGGGTGGAGCAAAGTTGGAGGCAGTAGGCCGGTGAGCAAGCTGTAGGACCAGACACCATTGGTCGTCCACATGAGCTATGCCTCGGTTTGTTGCTGCCCTACGCACGAGGAAGATGCACGTGCGGAAACAGGACAAAGGGCAGTCGGTGTGTAACACATCCCAGAGTGTTGGGCTACCGATGGTGCTCCTAAAGTGCTCGGCCATCAGCGGCGCTCCTCAACCACTCAACATCGATAGGCAGTGGCGGATGTCTAAGTCAAGCGAGCGAGTCCGTGTGAGACTATGAGGGTGTACTTCGCCACAAACTGAGCAAATTTGATAAAGACAATATAAACAACACCTATAAACAAAAGTGTCATCATAGCTCAGTGGTAGAGGTTGTTACTTCTGTTTGAGATATCCATGTTTCAATTACACAGATGATGAGTTACAATAGAAATAAAAATATATGGGAAAAGGAATTACATAGATGATGAGTTACAATAGAAAATAAAATATATGGGAAAACACTCGATTCTATCACAGATCTTGTTGTAATTCAGTGGTTGCGACCATTGCTTGCTAAGTCAGAGACCCAAGTTCTCGAACAGGATCTATGTCATACCCTAATCGTCATAAGATGCCACATTTCTTGTAGTGATGCGAGCTTCATTGTAAGTAAACATATGAGATTCTTTATGCTATTTAATATCTGATTCTGGTATAGTATATATAGATAACTTGTATTCATTAGCACATCACTTTAGTTTAGTAGAGTGCTCTAATCTTGATAAGGGAACTTAGTGGCACAAGGTTAGAGTAGTGATTCATAGTGTAAACGTGGTGTCTAGACTATACCTTACCTATGTAGACTACTTGTTGAAAGGATTATTTGTGGTCGCTAGCAGGTGATGATAGTACTATCTAGTATTTTTATTCCACCACATGTTCTAGACAAGTTATTAAAAGGATGGGCAAGCACCAACTATGTAGCCGCTTTGGGTAGGGGTTACATCCCCTACTGTCTCGCCTACTACCTGTGGGCAAGGATTATGATAAATGCCTTTATATCTATCTTACCCCCACCAATATCATAGATATGTAAATTCTCTCTATCCTCATAACCCTATGTAGTATCATAGGATGAACTTGATCCTTTGTTAGTTCATTTCTCATTCCCCATGAAAATTACGATACTTGGAATACTCCAAGTGAAGGCTACATTGACAACCGTACGCTTGCAGTTTACTCATTTACCACTTTAGGTGTCAACATTGGTCAAGACAGTTGATAGGAGCAAGGTTCAAAAATTTTCTTTAACAAATAATCTAGTAGTTAGAACTAATAGAATGTTGCTCTTGGTCCAATGATATCAGAGATGAAGTCACATGCTAATGACTTAATCGTATGGTCTAGCAACAACGATGAATAATGCACCACACAAATGATGTTAGTAGAAAAGGCAACAAAAAGTACCTATCGGAAGGTTAGGTAATGGCAAAATGTTACACCAGATGTTTCGATATCTAAAAAAGATGCTAACCTTCACCAACACCTAGATATTGGTTGAGAAACTATATATGCCCCATGCATACCAATGGCCATTTAAGGGGTGTTGGATTATCTTGAGGCTAGAATCTAGAGCAATATGGAACACTCCGATTAGCCAAATTGTTTTCTAAATATAAATTTAGATATTCTTAAAGGAAAATCATCTCCAATAGACTTTGTATATGACTCTCTAAATTTAGTATCTCTCCATCCCACCTTATTTGCTCTCTATTTTTGGATAGCCTATCTCACTAGTCATCCATCCTGTTTATTTTAAAGTCTGTTGGAGTACTCTAGTATTATCTATTTTAAAGAGCAACTAAATCAGCAAATAAATTTAGCTAATCCTTTTGGCTAATCTCTTGGAGATGCTCTTAGTGATCATATCTAAGGCTAGGATTGTGCTTACTGCATCATTAAGCCTTATCTTAAGAGCAAGATAAGGTCAAGCCATGTGTCCTAGTAATCTTGGTATTCTAGAGCACTTGGTGCCCTACTAACTATACAACAATGTTGATGATTCTTAAAGCTTTGTGTGAAGCAGCAATGACTTGGTGTATGATCAATTAGGAGACCCCTTCCTTCATGGAGAAACTCACGGAAACAAGATGGCCAACAGAGTTGCGGACAACGATATGCCTTAGTGACTTGCGATTCTTGCCCGAGTTGGCGGGAGCCTTGGTGGTGAGCCTAACAAGATGACCATGGGAAGGCTTGGCGATTGAAAGCATACCTTAGTAAAGCCCCAACATGGACTAGGGTTGCGATTTTGCAACTGATGCCACAACATACACTGCGATCTTGGAAGATTACACCTCTTACTTGATTTCTTTACTAACCACATTTATGTTTCCATGTGTTTTATTGTGTATCTATACCTTTTCTAGATTAGCTTAACCTAGTTGATATAATCAACTCTAGATCACAAAGATCTTTGTGTATTTTAGTAGGTGGAGAACATGAGATAAATCATAAGCTCAAATTTTGCTACATATCTTGTTTATGTTTATCTAGTGTGGAGTATAGCATGAGTCATAGGTCAGAGAAGTGTTTAGTGATCAAATTTTCCCTCACCCTTCTTGGGACATAATTTTTGGATTTGTCAAGGACCTAGATTCGTTCAAGCTTATAGCCACCTGCCACCTTTGTTGCACTAACCTCTTGATAGGTTGAGATGGTAGACTAGACGGGGTGAATAGTCCTTTCTATAACTTAATCATGCTAACTAACCAAAATTAATGCATAATTAAAACTATTGGTCTAGCCAAGACTACAACCCTCTATCTATGTTTTAAACACCTTATAAAAGTACCTAATTGAGCAACTTGTACTAGGTAGAGCTCACCTATTTAATTCTAGTTGGCAACGTCACATAAATCTATGCAACTTGTACTCATACAACTAGGGAGCTCCTACATATGCTAGTATGTGAAGCACCCAAAGCCTAAGATCACTAACACTACTCAATATCAAGGCTACACAAGCCAAACTAGAGATCTCAACAATTACTTAGTTACACAAACTGAGGAATGTAACTAGCAAGGCTACACAAGCTAACTAGTTACTAGAGATCCCAACAGTGGACTTCGCATGTGCCGGCACCTCAACATTTGTTGCCACATTGGACGCAACAATGCCTAGCATCTGATGTGTTATAGAAAGCATTCAAAGGTGCCCATTTCACATCAGACACGTTCGATGCCTTGCATCGAACTCTAATTAATGTCTGGTGCAACATTGACTCCACGGTCATTGAGTGAATAGTGGTAGCATTGCGTCTGGTGCACTCTTCCTTAGCATCTGATGCAGCATCAACCATCAGACGCTAAACCTTAGCGTACAATGTAGACAACAATAGCCTTCGATGCTACACATTGAGCCTTTCTCCTCCTTTTCTTCAACCCCTTTTTCAAATATGCTAACACTCAAGTGATACACCACCTTGTGCAAGCGTGTTAGCTTTTCACAAACATTTTTTTTTAAAGGGTTTTCACTTGCTCTCACCATGCCACTCGTTCCTAACATAAATGCAAAGTTAGATTGCTCAAGTTGCACTAGATGATTGATATGCACACAAGTTTGCTCCTCTTGATAGTATGCCATCTATCCTAAACCCGACCACTTTTATACACAACCTTTGACCGGTGAAATGAAATGTCCTACAAGTCATACCTTTGCCTTGAGCATTCCATTTTATCTTCTCCAATGTTGATGCAGCACAAGTACCAACCTCTATCAATCAATTGATATGATCTACTTCATATCATCATGTGATCTTATTGGTTAATCGATCTTGATCTAGCTTGTTCTTCACCGTTGCCCTTGTCCATCAGCGCCAAGTCTTTGCTCAAGCTTCCCTGCCACATGCGATTTATCGCTTCAAAGCCTCCAACTTACCCTTCACACTTGCAACCGGTCCATCGAGCTAAGTCTCATCTTGATCTTCTCCACCTAACCACATGACTCCATGTCATGTACCATATGCAATAATTTCCTCTATTTGCATCTAGGTAAGCATTTCAAGATGTTCAAGCCATTTTCACCTCCATAGTTCAAGTTGCTCACACTAACATACTTGTGGACTAATCACATGTGTATCTCACGTAGGTTGTCACTCAATTACCAAAACTAAACAAGGACCTTTCACCTCATCCATTAGTGACTATGGAAAATTCTATGAAAGAATTATAAGTGTAGTGATATTTTTTAAATAAAAGATGTCATGTTGTTTCGATTAGGATGTATATATATTATCTAATGTAACAAAAATTACCTAAATTATCATGTATAATAATATAAACATAAGAATTTGTTAGTGTCATTGTATATGGGTTGTTGTGGGAGTATTTTTTATATCTATTAAAACATAAAATATATTTATTGCTCATGCATGCATATATAATTTATTTAGAGATAAATGCACCGTAGGTCAATCAACTTTTCATGGTGTGTCATATAGGTCCATCAACTTTCAAACTGAATTTCTGAGTCCTTAAACTTTTTAAGTGATTTACCGGAGGTCCATACCCTTTATTTAGCCCATAGATATGATGTGACATGTCAACTCAATAGCCAACGTGGCATGTAAATCATAATAATTAGCCCCTTCAGTCTTTTTCTAGTCCATGATCGCTCGACGCACGTTAGCCCAGTCGCCACACCACCTCTCAGCAACAACAATAATGCTGGCTTCTTGCCATTGACGTGCAAGCGCCCACCGCCGCGAGGCAACGCTGTTGATGCATGCCCGTCGCTGCAACGCATGCGCTGTCATGTGATGGGCTTGCACCTCCATGGCCTCCTCACTCGTCTCTCTCTCTCTGGCCTCTAGCGCCACCATCATCGCCATCCATGCTTGCGCTTGACGATAGTGCTCCTGCCCTATATGCTAGTGCTCACCGCCGCCCAAATTTCTTTTGCTCAGTTTAGGACAGCGGGAGCATGGGTGCTTGGTACACGGGCAATTCCTGGTGGCCGCCGCCGTTGCCATTTTTGGGGCCACGATTGGGCCAGCCTTGCTGCCTGTGCTGAGTTCGGCATGACGTTCGCTCGCCGCCGGTGATGGGCGGAGCCCGTTCACGACTGAGCCAGCACCCGTGGTGCACTTGTCAGAGCATGCCGTAACAACACTGCCGTTGTGCGATCCACTCGCCACGCTGCTCGAGACACCATCATCGACCCTGATCACAGTGCCACCGCCATGGGTGCCATGGTCGCGGTCGCGCCTGGCCCGTTTGCACATGGTCACGCACGTTGTTGCAGCAGCCATACGAGCACGACTTGCTCGCCTTGCACCCAGTACCGTGGTCCTGCTCACGATGCATGCTGATGCGCCGCTAGCGCGTGCCATCGTTGTATGCGCACATCGTTGCCGCGAACACGCGGGACACGCTCGCAGCGTACCCGGTCTGTATGCGCACCGCCCATAGCGTGCCCGCCAGCGTGCGCCGCCGCCGCACACCTCTTGCCACGCGGTCACGCCCCTTCCAGCACGCGTGGAGCGGAGACAACCTCGTCTGTGGCGCGACGTGGCTAAGGGAGAGCGAACGGAGACCGGCGACTCTGGGCACTAGCTTGGCTAGGCTGGCCAGGACAACACGATGGTTTAGCGTGACGAGCGCGGGCGACTCTGGGCACTAGCTTGGCTAGGCTGGCCAGGACAGCACGGCGGTTTAGCGTGACGAGCGCGAGAAGCACCACCGAGGTCGTGGCCAGGCCACCAACAGGTTGCCATGCAGCTCCTCATAGCCTCTTGTCCATGGCAGTGGCTGCCTGGCTGGTCTCCTCCACACAAGCCCAGAGAAAAAATGGCCACTTAGTGCTGTCATATGACACAGATGAGTGTACGTTGGGATGCTTACATGACTTGCCACATCAGATTTATTCTTCAAACGATGAGGAATGGACCTCTGATAAACCACCTAAAAAGTTAAAGGACTCAAAAATACACTTTGAAAGTTGATGGACTTGTTTAACACACCATGAAAAATTGATGGACCTACGATACATTTATCTCATTTATTTACATACTAGCATGCCATGTATGTTTACTTTAAATTAGCTTTTTCACATATTAATAGTAACGCACATATGGGCATTTATTTATTATTATTTAAACATTTTCCTAACAGCATATGTTGCTAACTTAGATGTAGACTTGAGGATATATTAGTTTATTTATTAATGGCACAAGTGCTAATTTAGATTAATAACTACGATTTACTTAGATTATTTAGGGCGAGTAATTTTTTTTTTGCGAATTACACACAAGTACAGACACATACACTTAACACACACGCACACTTACCTCTATGAACACACATACGCAAACTCTTCCTCTATGAGCACATTCGAAAAATTGTGCTGACACATCTTGAAATTAATAAAGTCACCATAGACGTCTCTCTGTCGACGGGAAACATCGCCTACCACTGAAAGCACAAACACCTATAAAATCCTGAAATAAATCCAAAAAAACACGAGCACCCATGCCAAGTCGAGGACTTAAACCTGGGTGGAACCCAGGTGAGCAGGTTCTACCACAAAGAACCTAACCAGCCGATCTATGATCAATTCTCTAGAGTGAGTAATTTGATACAGATTGAGGGTGTTATTATTGTTTATAGTGTCATATGTGGGTAATTTAGATGTGTATTTTATGTTGTTTTCATAACGACATAGGTATGTAGTTTTTTAGAAAACAAAATAAATGCAATGTCTGTTATTTTTATCAATGATAAGGGCTTTGTTGTGGTACAAATAACTATGAGCCGTTCATTTAATTAGATAGGATTGTCAGAATCATCTATTACTTTGTAGGTGGTAATATGTGAAATAAGTAAAGTTTTAGGTATAAAATCTTTTTTAGATCTAATTGATGCATATATGATCTATTAAATACAGTGAATCTTTTTTTTTTGCAACTCTAGATATAACATAACTTAATCAGAATAAACTAACATTTTTTTTTGGAGCGCATGTTTCTTAGTCACACAAACTAACATTTATGTATTTACGTGCAAATCGTACATACATACTACTGCCGCACGTACATAAAACTTTATTTGTATAAATAAAACTATATTGTAGCTACATGTTTTATTATAAGGGCCTCTTAGTTATATAATATAATTTCAATCAAGTTAGTATAATATACATACTCGATCATATTATGTTTTAGCATGCAATATATTTTATATTAAGTTTTTGGCTCAATTAACATGTTAGTTGTTATCATTTTATATATGTAATATATATACATTTTTATTAGTTGAGTCATGCAAAAAAGGAAGAAATGATACGGTCATGCGCATGAAAAAAGGGTCGGGCTGCATGTCATCCGTGTCTCCTTGATCAAAGGGATTTGAGATCTTTTTTCTTTTTCTAGCAATTAAAATATGTACAGTAGCATTGCCCCAATGATAATTAGAGTCCAAAAATTTGATAGCTAGATTTTTCTATTTTTTATGGGAATTTCTAGAATTTATTTATTTTTTGCATAGCACAACTCGTGAGGATAAACATGAAACCCTTGGTAACTTGTCAACGTTAGATGCATTTTTTCCTTTATCACTCATTAATACTAAGTGAGATGGGACAATGTTTTTTAAAAGAGCCTAGGTCTCTAAATTGGTTTACGAGTAACAAGTCAACGTAACAAATGACGGTGTATCTGATGTGACAGGATTAGACGTGGTCCTTGGAATGGACGATTGACGCCATATAACCACTGCACCAGAAGGCGCACCTCTAGAAAAGGATGAGAGTGATACTTTGCTTTTGTAATAGGCATTCACAGTCACAGCAAATGTCAATTGGGAGTTTCTTCTGTTTCGATGATATCATTATTTTCTATTGGGAATTGGTACATATATAGTTCAGTCTATATCAACTCAAAGGATAGCGACACTCATAAGAATATACAGTACTCATTATCCTTCAACTCTGCAATGGGATTCGGTGAATCTGATTCAAATACAATCACTTTTCCCGTCGTGAGACTTGAAACCGTGCATCATGTAGGGCAAGCTCCAGTTTTACTTTTACTGCGGCCCAGCTCTGAACTCTTCACGCCCGGTCGTCTACACACGCCATCCTCCCTACTGATGTGTAGCAGCATCGATCAAATGTTGTGTCAAACTTAACCATACAGCCATTTACGATTTACCACTTTATTTTCACTGAACTACTCATATTTGGGACTAACATCCCCTGTTTTGTAATCAGTTTTGCTATATCTATCATGTTTGATCCGAATTCAGGAGTGAAGCCAGCAGAATATGTCGCTGGGTCAACAAACGACCTTTATGGACTGGATCTGTACCCTAGAACTACAGTTAGTAAAAACAATTTTTCTATAATAAATATTCAAAAAACATTCGGGGTTAGCACAAATCTGCAAATAACACCGTGAAAAGATTCATGGACCACCAAGCTGCATTACTGGGGTTCGTCGGATTTGAGAATTGTTGTAGATTCTTGTGGCCCATAACAGCCCATGTATGAGTGGGATGCAGATTTTTTTTGTTTGATTATTTATTTAATTTGCTCTTTAAAAACAACATAGTCCTAGTAAAAAAATGCAAAACATGTAATCCTATGGCTAATTGGAACAGCCATATTGAAATTTTGGTACTCCATTCGGCGGAAATAACCAAGATGGAAAAAAAAACCACAAAGAAGAAATGTTAATAAAAAAAATAACTGGATATATCCACTGTTAGGGCTAGAAATAACTGAATATATATATGCAGATTGGTAGTTTTACCCCTTCTTTAAAGGGCATTACAATTTTATTCTCATTTTTTCAACTTTTTAATTTTACTCTCGTTTTTACTTTGTACTCTCATTTTTTTTAAAAAAAATTCA
This sequence comes from Microstegium vimineum, assembly GCA_022036555.1. Taxonomy (NCBI): domain Eukaryota; kingdom Viridiplantae; phylum Streptophyta; class Magnoliopsida; order Poales; family Poaceae; genus Microstegium; species Microstegium vimineum. The sequence goes on from CM039132.1 coordinate 47,492,653, forward strand.
GAGCCACCGTTCATTCTGTTACTCTGATACCTCAAGGCCGAACAGATGAATCAATGAACAAGAAAAAATTAAAATAATAGAAGACCACACTAACTGCTGACCTTATCTTAACCCTACCGGCTTTCACCAATGGTGGATTAAGCATGTATAATTTGTTAGAGTTTGCTTAAATTTGAAATATTTGAAAACCTTGCTATAAAAATATTTAATATGGAGTCAAAATAGAGGTTATTATGACATAATACTAAAACAACAAGAGTAAAATTCACGTGGGAAAATCTTTCTTTTTAGAATTGAACCGCTGTAAAAGGAACAGGTAAACTTTGCCTTCATTTTGAATAATTATAGGCAAAATGAAGAAGTTCAACAAATAGTCAAAGTCAGAATTAGACCCTTGTTAACAGGGGTAAAAACACATAGCCTCATATATATGTGGTTGATTTGCAGAGGGATGATGTTACCGTAACATGTGGTGCCCCTGCAATGCCAGGGGCAAATAAGCTATGGAGCTCCGTATGTGCAAAACTCTTTGATGTTACACATTGTACATGTTGGAAGAAAAAACAAAACTATATCTGTGTGTAAATCTACGTATGTACAGTAGTAAAAAAAAAATAATATTCTAGTTTCTATAATGCCTTCTGGTCCAATCTCTCGTTCCAGTTGAGGCACCTGATCAGGCTGCGGAACCAATCACCCGTTTGGTCAGATTTATTAACAGTTGGGAGTGGGTGCTGACTCATGGATATACGAACAGAGTCTCCTCTTGACAATTGCTGCCTCCTTTTTCCATCAAATGAAACCCATGCATTGCTTCTTGCCTCATCTGGTATCTAGTAAAGTTGCAAGTGCAATGACAATCCAATAATGGTGCAGAGTTCATCAGTCAGCAAACCAAGGTATGTTGTGGGGTAAAACTTGACGAGATAAAATGTTCGTACAGTACGTTAATTGAGGTTGCACTGAAACAATAGACATCTCATTAGTTGTTCAGTACCTTTAATTCAAGCCGGGCAGAATCCGGAAGGATGACAGGTCTAAATGACAGTGAGTGAGGGCAGATTGGAGTAAACAGCATGCATGGACATTTGGATGAACCTAGACAAGAAAAAACAAAATGATCATACTGAATTACTGTTCATTCAATGGATATGTAGGTATGCACAGCAGCACAGGAGAAGAAACAGTTTAGAGCTTAACACACATGAATGCAACAATACACTGTAAAAGCAAACAAACAAGGCATAACACTGTTTCTAATTATTGAGCCTTAACATCTGCAAAGTCTTTTTTCTCCATAGAAACATGACATGGTAGACATTATATCTGTGTAACCAAAATATTGTCATTTCATGTAAAAGCAACAGACCTATGCTTCATAAATAGGAAATATCCTTTTGTTACATCGAGAGAAAAACATTTGAAGAAACAGGTCACAGGTGTCATCATGGCACACGAAAACGTACATTTCCATGTCATGATATGGTTTAATAATGCTTATAACTTGTAAGAATTAACCTACCATTGATCCCCCTGCTGAAGTAGAATATGCTGTGCTGCCAGTTGGTGTTGCAATTATCACCCCATCAGCTTGCACCTAGATATATTTTTGACTTACGAAAGTTATGGAATGTTTAAACAACAATACTGAATTTATCCATAAATACTTGTACTGAACGGAATAATATAATCTTCAGGGGTAGGAGGGTTAACTGTAGCAGGCAGGCTCAAAGTGTATCTACATTAGTATTCCAACAATTAGCTGGCAGCAAAAAGTTCATGCAATCGATATATTATGCAAGAAAGCAGTGGCGGAGCGTGGATGCGAATCAAGGAGGGCTATTTAAATATACGTGCTACTGTAGCAGCCGGCAGGGACAGGCATACACGGCATCTCCGGCATTTCTCCTTTGCAGTCAATAGTGTACCTACTCGTATGTCCTGTATTTTCTATTTTTTCACTGCACCTGTCTATTCTTTGTGAGGGATTGCATGCATTTTCACTTTCTTTGGTCAGAGGAAGGGGGTGCCAGTGCCCAGTTTCGCCTCTACGAGGCTCCGTCGGTGCAAGAAAGTAAGCAGTAACTAATGACATTTAACTTGGAGAAAACTTGAAAGTTGGAACATAAGGTCAATACAGATACCCTTTATCATCAGACGATATTTTGAGAAAACAATCATATGAACAGTAATAGAAAAAAAGGTAAGTATAGCTTCTATAGTTCAATGCAGTTGTTGACTTGGTCAAGCATAATACAGTTGAGATAAAAAAAGGCTAACTTCATGACTCCATCTATTGAATTACAAAGCAGAAATATATAAAATAAAATATTAGATGCACCGTGGCATGCAGTCACCAATAGGCCAAGATGCAAAGAGAAAGAGATCATCTTTTTTCTAGGACTTTCTGAATCATACCTTAGTGATAAGGTGGTTATGCTCATAACACTCAATTTTTGATAGGTATGGATTGGAACCTCGATCAACAACAACTTCATTCAGCACATCAAACACTTTACCAGGCATTGATTTTCCTTTACGAAAGATCTCACATCTTAGACGCATTCTAAGGGTTATATAAATTCCAAGTGTGTTGTTCCCATGGATTAAATCTCTCAAGTCTTGTCTGAAACCTTCGAACTGAGGTGAATAAAATGATAATATGCTTAGTTTCGACACAAAAACAGCTTAGTCTGATAAAATTATCACTGAGAGAATATTAAAACGTACATTATGTGAAGTTAAGAACCCAAGAGATCCGAGATTGAAGGAGACAACAGGTGGTACAGAAGTTCTAAATAAGTTTGATGCATGCAAAATGAGTCCATCACCACCCAAGCATGTAACAAAATCAACTCGCTCATGAAGGTCACTAATTTAAACACAAAGCACTGTTAGTAAATAGTAATATGAAAATATATGCAACTTCACACTTATCACAAACATAAATGCTGACTTTGTACCTGGTATCTTGAGTATAGAAGGTTTGCACAAAACCATAACCTGGAATTCTAGCAAATGCATCATGAACATCAGGTTCCACAAGAACATTCATCTTTTCTTGATGATGCAGAAATGAAGCAACCTGAAAAGGAAGTGACTTGAAGTTAGCATGTCAAATGCTATGTATTTTGCTGAACAAAGAAGAGAACTACTGTATATAAGACCATAAATTGCGTTGACAAAGTGACTATTAGAACAGCTCTGAAGAGAATTAAACAAATACCATCGTTGCCTTAAAGATATGTTGCCAAAATTGAAGCACTAAAATCTTTATCGTTTGCTTATTCACAGTTATAAAATCACACCAAAAATTAACTCTACATGAAATGAGATCCACCAGTACCTCACTAGAACAGATTATGGTATCCAATCAATGCAATAACCAGCCAATATCCCTGTTTGTGTATCCCAGTTCTTCATACAGTTCTTTTAGCTTTAAAGCGAAGCCCTTAATTGGCAATTGTCCATCGGCCAAAATCTTTCAACAAACTAAAACTAAAGAACAACTTTAAACTATGCAAGAAACTAAACATATATGTTCACTAACTAATTGTCTGTCAGATACAGTCCTTAGATCTCTATTAATCTATTTTCCCACACCTTACCACACAATAGTTATGTACTCAGTAGCAGAAAACAACAAAATACCACCAGAACATGAAACCATTTTCATGTACAAATTTCTCAAGCAGCAAATTCATTATATATGTCAAGAACCCTAAGCTTCCTTGAGATGAGTAATCTATTGATACCAGATACAAGAAATTAATACAACCTGTGTAGGTATCTGAAGGATCAAGGAAAAACAATATATATGCTCTAACTGGAAATTTGGCATTCACCTCTTTAGCTTCTTCCATGAGCTCATCGCCTAATTTCTTCAAAAGTAAGACGGTCTTTGGAGGTGATTTCCACATAAGCATCTGTTGCTGGGTACTTGGATGCGTAAAAGCCAGAGATGATTCTGTAACTTTTTCTCTAGTACAAGAAAATCCATCAGTACGTACTAGAAACATCTCTGCTTTTCTTCTTGACTGGAGTCTAACAACACCAGTTGAAGATGCACACATATTTCCATCGACATTATCTGATTTGTTTCTCTCAAGATAAGGGGTACCATTCTTTTCGGCAGATTTTTGTGATCCAACCTGAACCATTCCATTAGAACTGCTGGCAGATGCTCTAGTATCAACAGTAGCGACTGAAACTTCCCTTTCCTTTTCCTCAGTTAATGAGGAGGTTCCATTGTTGGAAGGTTTTCCATTAGTGATACCTGAAGCAACTGATAGAATATAATCATTGTCAAATGATTTCCCATTTGAACTTTCCAGAACTGCAAACTCTGCTGCTTCATAGTCAATGGTTCCATTACGCTCCGTGCTGAGATTTTGTTTTCTCCTTGAGACCAGCAAGCTACTTGATCGTCTCCTAGAGTTCAGAACAGATTTTGGATAAACCTTTTTGCTTCTAAAAAACTTGGTCATCTCTTTTCTAGAGAAAACATCGCAACTAGGAAATTGTGCTTTAAGAGGGTTACTCTCCAGTTTAAAGTTTGACAAGAGTTCTGCCCCGGTGCCAGGCAATTCACCTTGTTGAGCGCTTTGATCATTGGAAAGGGCATTAGTGACCTCTAGATTATGACGAGTTATCTCTATGTCTATCTCACATGATTCCCCACTGTTCATGGTCCTACCAAATTCCATTATTGTACCATTTTCAGTACCATTCGTAGAGGAACTTGGGCTGCCTGTGTGCTGCATGGTCTTGTAACTTGTCAGGACCTTACCATTCCCATTTAGAGAGTGATTTTGGACAGCCAATCTCTCTGAACGAGTAACATATTGTTTCCATCTTGAGACCATTGCAGACGTCCTAGAAACACCTTCTTTGCTATGGAGATAAATGGGCTTCTTTGCGCCATCTGACACAAGAGCTGCAAATTGCTGAACCTGTTCACATGATGGTGCAGTTCCAATCTCAACTGGCATATTCACCACCTCTATCTTCCCAGATGATACAGCTTCCTGAACTCCTGAAAGGTACAAATCATCTTTAGAATCTTCTTCCCGGAGATCAACAATAGTTTTGAATCCCTTTTCTAGTAGCCATGCCAGTCCCTCCTCACTGACTTGCCCTCCCCTCCAAAATGCAACCTCTAGCTCATCTATTCCTGAATCATCTGACACAATCGAAAGTACACCGGAAACCAATTTGCAAATAACGTCGGACATGGATAACCATCAGGCCTTGGGAAACCTGCATCGTAACAGGCGTTCTTCAATCTCTGCAGCTTCCTCCATACGTTCAAACCCCTGGGCTCACTTGGTGCAAGGTAGCAGGCAAGCGCCACCTGCATACTCTCACAGCAACGCTTCATGTCTCCTCGGAACAAGGAGAGCGGTGGGATCCTATCAGAGGTGCTGTCCTCAGATCCCTGGAAGGCATTTGCAACACCTGACCTCCCTGAGAGCACCTCATTCCTTCCCCGGTTCAGCAACGCCAGCATGCAGCCAAGGACAGCAGCAACCTTGTCTTCCAACACTGGCAGATCCTCTGATTCCACATCATAGCGTACAGGGCACTCTCCTGTCTCTGGATCACAGAGTGCTGACATCACCGCGGTGTGGAGCTGCTCGGCAGCACGGAATATGCGGCAGTAGGCCTCAATCTCTGCGATGTCACCGGGCACTGGACCGATCCACAACAACTGGGACAGGTCCCTAGTGTGAAAATTCTACAAGAAACCATTCGATCCATCAAATACAGCATCATTGCCTCATCCATGACAAATGGAAGTAGGAAAAATACTCAATACAAAATTGGCATGGAGCTATCGATGCAGGCAAACAAGAAAGGAAATACAAGCTCCCGTCTAGCATCATACTACTGGATGAGCAAGTAAAGGCCAGCAGCTATATTTCCTACAGAACTACTACGAATGTTACTACTAATTAATGTTGTAGAACTACACGCTGCCAAGACCCCAGAAGAGCGTTCGGAGCTGCTCCCTAACAGTTCGACGAAATGCTCTCTGCTCCCCAACTGTTCGACGAAATGCTCAAAAACGGGAAAGGAGAGCCAACCAACCTGGGAATCGAGCCCGATCCGGGAACCGAAGGACGACGCCCGCGCGGCGACGCCATGGCGCGCCGGCCCCGCTGCCGGCGATCGCCACCACCACCTTCCGGCGACCCAGGCGACCCGCACCCCGCCGACAGACGCAGCCGGGAGCTTGACGGGACCGTGCGGCGCGCAGACGTCGAGCATCAAGCCAAGCGCGGCGCCGGCGGCGAGGAGGGGTCGGGGCCAAGAAAGGCCGGAGCTTTGCGCGGGGGCAGCTACGAGCTCTCGTCGAGGGAGCCAGGCGGCGTCGCTGTCGAGGCGGATGTTGTCCCGGCGAGCGCCCCGATGGCATCCACAGGAACTCAGGAAGCGAGAGCCTAGAGATCAGAATTGACTGGTTGGTTCGGGAAAAAAAAACCGTGGCTTTGAGGAAGGAGCAGTGGAATCAATCGTCGAAAACAAGGGGTGAAGGTGAAGGCAGCTGCGGCAGGTGCGCCATTGCGATTGTGTGCACACTTGTTCCTCCTGCAACTGCCAGATGGTGCTCCACAAAAAAAAAAGTTTTTGGAAACAAAATGTGGCTGGAAAAAGGGGAGACGGAGGAAAGAGGGGTAAATGGAGCCATGAGTTGAGAATTTGAGATGAGCGAAGACTTCTTTTTCTGAAATTGACGTTCTTGGAGGCTTGCTAAACGGATGAGGTTTGAGTTGTGGGGATACCGATCGTGGACCACAATGTGTGGTTGAGTTTCTAGATTGGTCTGGTTCTGGTAAAATGGATGCTGTAGGGAACTCGTAGAATAGTTTTCGTTCTAGGGATTTTTCTTCATCCACTAACTCTGAAATCTACTAGAATCCATTTTACCAAAATTGATATACTAGAAATTCCCAAGAACGAGTCTACTAGAAACCACACATTTCAGATTTGTCAATAGAAAGATCTCTTTCGCTACCCCTAACTCTTATAAACTGCTCCCTCTGCCCTTATTAATTGTTGTTTTAGACGTCTGTCACAACTTTAACTAGATTTATACAAATATGTGTAACATTTATACCTTCAAATAAATTTATTAAAAAGATTAGATTAAAAGATCTATGGAATGATATCAATTATGCATACTAAATATTAATATTTTTTATATAAAATTAATTAAAATTATTTTTTGAGAAATGAGAAAGACAGATATATATTTAGAGACCGAGGAAGTAACTCTGAGCAAGATTAATAGCTAAGCCATGTCATGTGTAGACTGCTCTTATAAATAAATCATATAATAATAAAATATTTCCATGAAGTCTAAAAATATATTTTATTACGTCGGCTCTGTTCGACTTATATAAAAGTTAGCTAATTAAATAGTGTTATATGAAAGAAAATAAGCTGAAATAAACTGGAAGTAGTTCAAGCGAACAGAAAATCAACCACACAGCCTACCATTACCATTGATTCCGTCCTCACTGTCGCTCTCAAACTTTAGATTTTTAGTTATTTTAAGTCAAATATTTTAAACTTTAACAAAATTCTAGAAAAAAATAAAATTTATGATACGAAATTAGTATTATTAAATTTGTTATAGAATATATTTTCACATAATTCTTATTTTATGTTATAGATATTGTTATTTTTTTATAAATAAAGTTAGTTAAAGTTAGAAAAAATGACTCACAACGGATTTTAAGAATCTATTCTTTCAGAAACAGAGGAAGTACTTTCTCTCTTCCGCTTATTTAAGATTTTACTCAGTTATCTTGACTATTAGATAAGCTGACATGACTTATTACTTTATACTCCCTCTCTCCCATATTTATTATAAATCGTTACAGGAATTATATCGGTAATTTTTTAAAAAAATTTAACTAAGTTTATACAAAATACGTATAATATTTATATCTCTAAATAAAGTTATTACAAAAATATATTCAACAATCTATCTAATAATATTAATTATAAATATTAATATCTTTTTATATATGGTTGGTTAAAATTAAAAAAATAACTTATCAGGAGGAAACGAGAACTACTCATATTTTGTGACGGATGGAGTATGCTCTAACACCTTTTAAAAGTAGCGGTTCGATTTGATTTAGTAGTCAATGGGCGTGTTTGGAACCGCGTCGCAAAGAACGCGCGGTGCGGTATCCAAAACACGGCCCTCAGCTCGCGGCACGGAAAATGCAGATGGCAGTGTATTCTGGCGGTGGCTGAGTCTATCGCGGTGGAAACAATCGCGGATACCGCGTGGCGTTTGGCGCCTTTATTCTCGATTCTCGCGGTCAGACGTCCGAAGATACGATTTTAATCCATCCCAAACACGTCCAATAACATCTTTGAAACGTCCAAAAATTGACCATGGAAGTGACATTTGATGCCGACATGTCATATTCGACTCTAATTACCAGATTATACAAGTGTGGCCGGAAAACTCTGACCAACGAAGAACAGAGAAAGATGCTTTGCCTGTTTTCCATATCGACAATGTATATGCATATACTAGCCTACTATATATACTAGAATATATGCCACCTTAGCAAGGAGCCTCCATTGTGAGTTTTGCATCAACAGGACAAATTCGTGCTGTTGGTTTTTGGTGTGTGTGAAAAGCTACAATTTTCACACTATAAACTAAAAATAGTAGCTTTTCACACCTACTATACTCGTGGGAACTATGCGACATTCTGTGAGAGTATATTTTAAACAAATCACATGCAGAGTTGTTTTGCCAAACAGATGTTTAAAGCATTTTAAGTTCGCTGAGAAAGCTAAAGCTGCTCGTGAAGTTAAAACCATAAAAAACAGCTTTACTAGTGAAGTTAATTGTATCAAACAGGATCTTAATTCTTAAAATTTTCTCAAATGTGCCTAAGCCTAAGCAAGTAATTCACTAAAAGGAAAACAAAATTACAGCATAACAATCTTAGAAAGTCTGTAAGCACAGACCATAGACGTGACCCCTACGCCTTCGGCTATCAATGTTCAATCAATCCTAGTGCAACTATCAAAACAACAAAGTCAACACTTGACCGATCGTTTCTGTGGTTGATAAGTCAGCTGATGTTGTTTTTATTTGTTTTGTTGAGAGAGGAAAACACTGCGCTTATAAGTTGAAGCGAACAAGACTTAAGCAGTCTAGACCTCCAAATATATCTTGTTATATACCATATAATAAGCTCAAGAAACATAGTGTACACTTCATACTTTAGGTAGACTATGACAACATCTATAAAAGCAACTTAAGAGTCTCTTTATATATTTCTTATTATTATTAGTAAAATAGAGATTTTAAGAAAAAAAAAGTATATGAGTGTTGGGGCGGGAGGAATTTTAGCATGCGCACAACATCCCACAAAGATACTCCTTTGAGGCTTAGAGCATCTCCAACAGATGTGGTAAAATAAATAGCTAAATTACATAGTTTAGCTTTTTATAAAATATAGAAGTCCTAAAAAAAAGAAGAGTTTTCCAATAGACTTGCTATTTCTCATCTTGTATGCCCGTGACCAGCTATTTCACAAGATGACAATTCAGCTTTGCTTGTGATTTATGTCCAACGAGATTTCAGGGATAACATACTTGCTATTATACCAAAACCAAATAGAAGATGTGTTAGAGTTCAATTTTCCCTGTAAAAATCTAAATATACAATACATAACAAAGATAGCATCTCACTTGGAGATGCTCTTACAATAAGATTCATATCTAGTTCTCACACATATCATCTGCATGTAGGGGACGCACATTTCTAACCCCATGCACTTTTATTTGCATGGTTGAGCAAATGATTTGTCCACAATGTGAGAGTACAAACTGCACATATTAAATGTTGTGCTATAGAAACATGGGGAATTTGAGTGAGGGTGCAACATTTGCTATAAAGTAGTCTTAATGTGCGTGCATATTGGTAAAAGTGAAAAAGGAAACTATTTCAAACAAAAAGGTTTAGCAACATTGATTAGAAATATTAGACAAGTTTGTACAATGAGTAGGGGAAAAGATTGTTATTTTTCTCGAGGTATGCTCGCAAAAAAAAATCGTCGAGGTAAAAAATTGGCTAAAATCCCTGAAATTGTTAGGTATTAGATACCCGCACGTAGACTGTTGGATAAGGAAAATCGATTCACATTAGAAACAATTTCAATCAATCTTCTTGATGGCATGCTTTTCCCTATTGGTCCAGTGGCCAGGAGTCAGGAGTTCAGCAAAGATACCCCCTTAGGCCCACCTTTTTTTAATTTAACCCTTCTTATAATAAAAATTGACACTTATATCCTTAGTGACCTTGTTTCAAATAGAGACACAGGGATCAACCCTATAACTATTTTTTTTTTTGCGACGATCAACCCTATAACTATTGACGTTAATGTTGCACGTCTCAGCACCACATGCTTTGACGCTAACCTTGGAGGCCCATGCTATAGCGTGGCATCTGCATGGACAACCTCATCACCACGTCGTATGACGCCTCGATTATTGGCTAATTAATCATCCTTGCCCGTCTCTATTAAGCACAAATGTCCACCTTCATTAAGATCTGTATACTAGTGATTTAACGCTCATTTCCGTGCCAGATTTTGCACCAAGGTCAGGTATAATCCTACTTCCGCGCACCAACGGCCCACATCCTGGAGCAGTGCAAATGCACACGTCGGTTTCAGAGAGGCAGCAAAGGCACCTGGTTCAGTGCAAATGGACGTCGGTTTCAGAGAGGTAGCAGAGGAACCTGGTTCAGTGCAAATGCATGTCCAGGAGCTGAGCATGCAAGTTGTAGTGTCTGTGCTGCTGGAGCCTGGAGTATGTGGTGGTGAACAAATAGCAATCAGTTCCACAATGTACGCGCGGCACGACGTCTTCAGGCTGATGACGAGCAAATCTAATCCCAATTCCCCGCTAAAAAGCAAAATGCAAACAAAAACTAGCAGACACAAGAACGTGTCTTGAAAAACATATGTCGATGGATGCATATGTTGGTAAAAGAAAAAAAATAGCCATTTTTTTTTAAATGATTTGATTCCAAGGTAGACTTGTATTTCTTTTTAAACGGCAGGAGTAACTAAAAGTGGCTATTTTTTTTATTGTTATTAAGGCCCTTATACTTGTAGCATGACTGTAACACCCAAAAATTTGGTTTGAATTTTAAATTAGATGAAAATGATTTAATTATGAAATTATGTGAGCATTTCATTTAGTGGAATAATAAAATTTTTAGAAATAAAATAAATTCTAGTTTAGAAACATGGATGTGCATTCATGCCGTTGCATAATTTTTGTGGTGATGTTTGAGTTTGCAAAACCAGTTTTCAAATGGTTTCAAAATTGGTTGGAATTTGAATTTGGAAAGAGAAATAAAAAGGAAAAAGAAAAGAAAAACATTTTCCTCCCTCTCTCCTCAGCCCAGCACGGCCTCGGCCCACTTCTCCCTCTCTTCTTCTCTGCGAGGCCCAGTACCGCGGCCCAGTCTCTTCCCCTCTCTCCCTCTCTCTGACCTTCGGGTCCCACATGTCGGCGCAGATCTCTCTCTCTCTCTCTGCCGTCGGGCCCCAGTCATCAGCCCGCCTCAACCGCTCCCTCTCTCCCTCTGTCACGCTGACCGGTTGGTCCCACGCGTCAGTGTCGTCTCCCACCTCCCGCCGATTTCGGACGAGCGCGAGCACGCGTGCACGAACGCGCCGCGATCGGGAACCGCCGCACGTTCTGCCCCGCTCCCACCCCCGCATCTCGCCCTCGACTCCGCAACCACAACCGCATGCTCCGCGCTCCTTCGCTCGCTATAAAGCGGAGTGCCGCGCCCCTGCTCTCCCCCTTTCCCATCTGATCTCTGCCGAACGCCGCCGCCGCCGCCGCGTCGCAGAACACCGCACCAGAGCCCGCAATTCGTCTCGGTGAGTCTCGTTCTGCAATCACGATCACCCCACGTAACTTCCCGGCCTGATCCATCTCTCCGTTATCCAACCAGTGACCGCAGAACGCCGACGCCGTGGACGCGGAGCTCTCGGACCGCCGCGACGCCGACCGCCGTTCCACACCGCACCGAGCCCTCTCCGCCCTCCAATCCGGCTTGGTGAGCTTCGCCTTCACCTCCTCTCCCTCCCTGAGCTTTTATTTCGGTGAATTATGGTTCCTTTGGCACTGGCCGCGTGTGACCCGTGCCGCCGGCCATGGCGCCGCCGCGGGCAGCACACACCGGTCGCATTCCACCGCGTCCGAGTACCTCACTAGCACCGCACTGACACATCGCACGTCCCTATGTCCTCAATTTGGTCTCTAACGCGCTGTAACGTCTCGGCCGCGTACACCGATCCATGTCGATCATACCGCCACCACGGACCTCCCTGTTCCGGCAGACCGCCGCTCCTTTTGGGCCCTCTGTTGCAATCGCACGAGCACGCTGTGTCACCCAGTGCTCTCAATTCGGCTTCTAGCCCCGTGGCTAACCACACCCGCACACACAGAATGACTCCGGTCATGGCGCCGCCGTGCGCGCCATGCTCCGGCCGTCCCCGGTCTCGCCCGAGCACCCCTTTGAATCCGCGCGGCACGAGGAACACTCTGGTGCTTCCGGGTGGATCTGAGAGGGACGGGAACGTCACCTCGACGACGCGCCGGCAAGCTTGGTCCACTGCGGGCCATGGCGCCGCCGTCAAGTGCCGTGCAGCGGCGGGGAAAAGTCCCCTTTGTTTCTGCGCCGTTGGATCGTGTCTGTGCGGTCGGGATTAAATCCCCCGAAGGGGTATGCACCCCGGTCCACGGTGGACCGGTGGACCACGGCCGCGCTCGGTTCTGGACTGTGCCCGTGAACGCGCCCTATCCCGAGCCGCCGCGTGGCAGGTCTGTTGACCCCGCGTCGCAGCGCTGGCGCATCTCCGAGTTTACGCTTTCTCGGTTCAGAAAACGTATTTCTTCTCGGTTTATTCCAAAAATAGAAAATTGCTATTTACAGATTTTCCACTGCCTTAATTTGTTTATAAAATCTTTATTTTAGCTCCGATTTGGACGATTCGAGTTGCGTTAGATTCGTAATGAAATTCTCTACATGTTAAACCATCTGTTGTTCCTGTTTGAATTATTTAAATTCAATGATAATTCAAATACTAAAAATGCTCCTAGAGAACCAGTTAAATTCATATCTTTTGCGTTTTAAATCCGATTTTCGTGTTGAAATGATCGTAGCAATGCGTAGTGTCTTTTTATAAACCTTTTAACTCTATTTATTGTTGTTGGTGTACTGTTCTAATATTAGTCTTGTTTGCTTTGTATGCATGCAATTGGAATGCGTGTTGTTGCAATGCCGTGATCGAGTTCAGGCAGTGAGGAGTTTGGTGGTGATCAAGAGTTCTTTGATCAGGAGAGTTTTGACCAGCAGGACTTTGAGAACCAAGGCAAGTATAGCATGGGACTTTCCTTGCTCTCCTATTCACCATAATTATCATTTCATGTGCATGTGTTTAATTTGATATCCGTAGTTTAATTCCCTAGAATTGAAATCCTTTACCTTGTTTCCTATGGGTTATGCATATGGGTAGATGGCTAGTGCTATATAAATGAATACTTGATCCCTGCCAAATGTTATAAAGCTTTGAATGAATTGGTGATCCTGTTATGGCATTTGGAACATAACCCTTTTAATAACTCACTGTTGGCAAAAGCTGGGACTGACAGTGCTACCGTGGGAGCTACATGGCTCTGGCTTTAACTTAGTAGTAGGCTCTTTTCTAGCTCGTTAGCGGTTACCCGAAAGGGCGCATTAGGCTCTTGCCGAGCTGGTTATAGTGCGGCCTCTGTCCGAGTTTGAGCGTAGGTTGCGGGTCTTTATGCTACTCGGAAGGGGAGCTCTATCGCCCCTTGCCAATCCTAGCGGCCCTAATCTTGTTAGACGAGATACTATGAAAGGTTTCATAGTGAACCCCGCCCACTCACCTTGGCAGTGTTATGGGAGTAATTAACCCGGGCATTCGGGGCATCACGACTCATGGGTAAAGATGCACAACCTCTGCAGAGTGTTAAAACTGATATATCAGCCGTGCTCACGGTCACGAGCGGCCCGGAAAACCGACGGATTAATTAATTAACTTGACCAATACTTATGTTCCTGTTGCCACCACTTTAATGATGATGGTTATGCTTCTTTAAACTTTGGCAGTGGTAAAAGTGGGATCATTTGGGGCTTAAGCATAACCTGATGATACTTGTTAATAAAACTTTGACCAACTAAAAGTGCTAAATGCAGTAAGCCAGTGTCAGCCTTTTGAGCTTCATAACCCCATGTTATACTGCTGAGTACGAGTGTGCTCACGCTTGTCTTCTTTTCAATTTTGGATAAAAATCCCGGTTGGGTAATAGAAGCAGGAGGCTATGAGAAGTTTCCAGAAGATTTCTAGGCTTGGTCAACCAGTTGACCTTTCCCTGTGAGATGGAGCCTCAAGAGCTAGTGTATCTTCCTTGTTTTATTTATTCTTGTTATGGATATATGTTCGATATGTATTAAACTCTGTAATGGTACTTTGTAATTTGTGAACTTATGTGTGGATTATTTCTGGGCCACATAATGTTATGCATCCTATTTCGTCCTTGAAATTGGGTGTGACAATGACTGACAAAAGACCTAGGAGTGTAACAACCACCATAGACACTCGATGCTATCTTACAAAGCAACATACTAGAAATATCTCTCATACAATTAAATGATCACTATCAAATATATGTGAGTTTGAGAGCTTCCAAGGAAACTTACACAAGCCACCAGGGCTCAAGGGTGCTTAGTGTGACGGAACCGTCCAAATTATAAGAGATCAAGTACCAAAGTAGCTGATTTAACTGTCACTTAAAGCACTTGAGCCCATATAACTCCGGTAGTCCGGAAATCTCGAAGGATTTCTAACAATCGAGGATCGCGCAAACTCAGGTATGCACATTTGAACGAGCCACAAATAAACCGAAAATACTGGAAGTACGAAATAAGTTATTACAACACTTTGATCCAAATAAAAGTAGTACTTACGCCACAACACATGTGGCCGAATACAACATTGTTTGAAACTGAACCCAAAGTTTTACTCCACACTCAAATCATTAAAAGGTTGGGGTGCCCACGAGGTCATGTCCGACAACAGCAAAAGATGAGCTCGTAGAAGACCTTGCCCAATGTCTACTCTTCTTCTCCTTCAAAAGGATAGAGACAGTGCTTACAATAGCCGAAGTATACTTGGCCATCTGCAACAAGCGGGATAAACCCTGAGTACGGGAATGTACTCAGCTAGACTTACCCGTCTAACTGAAAATAAAGACTCCAAGGATATGCATGGCTGTATCTAGAGTTGGGTAAGCTTTACTTTACAGAAATGCTTAATTAAAGGAGTTTACTTTAATGATTAGATGAGCAGTCATCTTTTATCCTACTAATTACCTCTCGGTTATTGCACCTGTACTAGAGCACTCACTTGAACTACTCAAACAATATAATAACATATATCCAATTCCTTCATCAATATTTTAGTAGAACCATACGATGTCACATGGAGTTGTACCGCGGTGAAGCTCAGCATAATCCCCAATATCCAGTGGGGGCGGCAATTCGAATCGATATACACCAGCTGGTAAGATTACCTTTAACACACGCCCACACTTTCCCCGTCAGGTCCATACATTGGGTTACCGCTCAACAAAGTCCAAGTGGTAACCGACGCGATCTCAGAGTAGTCCACCCAATTGTAGAAATCAGTTGGCCACCACGGGGCAGGTCGTATCTACAAACTAGAGGGTGCTCACAGTAGACTGAGATTCGGCCCGGACAGTGTTTACTCGGCTTCAGGGTCGATACTCACAACGGCCCGTATGTGAAAGGGCGCATTCAAAGATGTAAGCGGGCCACCATCGTATACAAACCTATACGATCCAACGGACGGACTGCCCCCAAGCCTAAACCACTTGGTGCCTCTTCCTTCCAGTTGATCGCATTCATTACTACCATTGGTTCTTTCCACGATAGCAAAAATATAGTCAACCGTGACAGTATTACCCCCATGGGATAACACGAACATAAACATAAAAGTAACCATTTATTCTAAGTAGGCTAAGCGGTTGCTTTTACTTTTTATTAACAGGGTAACAAGGTAGGTAAAACAATAATTAAGGATGGTAATGCATCAATTTGGGATTCAAACAACTCTTGTCACCTAATGCATCACAGTATAAAATACTCAAGTAGATTAATTGTAAATATTGGGAGGCTTAAGAATGCTCCGGGGCTTGCCTTGAGTGAAGGTGGAGGGCTGGTGGTCAGGGCACTCAGGGAGGTTAGTGTCGAGCTCGTGGTACTCCTCGTTTAGCTCCTGTACCTCCTGGACTTCTGTCTCTGGTGGCTCCTGGGGTTCCTCCACGGATCCTAAATAACTTGATGGTGCAGGGATGATGCTTGAACAAGATTTAGTGGAAACTATACTTAAAAACATATTTATCAGGAAAGTTCCATGATTTACACATGCACATAGTTATCACAGGAATTAATCTAAGAAAACAGCAGAAGCACAAATATCTTTGATATATGCAGAAAACAACTAATAAAACACTAGTACTGAAGACATTCTCCAAAAACATTTTTATAAAAATAACAGACAGATCATAACATAAAGAGTCTAACAAAATAGATTTCACCATTTTAAGATTTACCAAACTCTAGATATAAAATAAACGAGCATTAACACAGTACGGAAAATAGGAATGGAAATTCATTTCGGAAACCGGCTCGAGACACGCAGAGGCGTGCGGGGCGACTGACAGGCAGGACCATCGATTACTCGAGGTCCATCTACCGTCGAGCAGAAACAGAGGACGGTGCTGACCGGCGCGTTCTCGCCGGCAGTGAGGTCTCCGGCGGTGGGGTTGGTTGTGCTAGGCTCGGGATGGTGACGCGCATCCACTGGTGGTGTTGGTTGAACCGGCGCGACCGTGAAAGTGGTCGGCGGCGTGCGGTGGCGGTGCAGCACGACGGTGCGACACGGTGAGGTGATCACCGGTGAGGCGAGGCTCGGCGCGAGGTTGCGTGAGCATCGTGGTGACGTGGTGAGTCCGATTCGAGGGTTAGTTGAGCTGGAGGGGCTCTGTGGAACCCTGGCCACGTGCAAGCTCCGCGGCAGCGGCAATGACGCACGACCAACGGTGCTGTGCTGATAAGGGTCGAACTAGAGCTAGGGAACGGCGTTCTCACCTCGGCTAACTTCGGTGAAGCTTCCACGAAGATGGAGGCGTCGGAGGCGAGACAGTGAAGGGTGAACACCGATTGATCAGTGCGGTGGCGACTCGGGACCAAGGAACGGCGGAGGCGTTCCGGTGACTAGAGTCCTCGGCTGGTTAAACAGAGGCGAGCAGCGTGTGTGCGGGGCGAAGGCGAAAGCTAGCGCGAGAAGGATCGAGCAGAGGAGCTCAGGTGGTGGTGGATTTGAGAAGGGGCGCTGCGGTGCTCGGAGCTCTTGGTGTGACAAAGGCAGAGAGATGCGAGTGAGTGAGCGAGTGAGGATGAGCGTACCCGAGTGTGAGAAGTGGAGGAGGTATAGGCGCTCCTCTTTGCACGGTCATGGCCGACCGGCGCGGCCAGTGGGGGTCATGATATGATGGTGCGGCGGTGGCAGCGGCGCTGGCGTGTTTACGGCGAGCGGTGCAGAGCAAGACTTGGTCGACGCGCCGTTAGCACGGATTCGCACTCAATTGCGAGAGGGACGAGGCGGGGCGCTGATCAGACGCGGCACTGCGGCGGCGTTACTGCGAAACGACGGCGCGGCGCGTGGCAGTGCGGCTGGCAGGTCTGCGGCGGCGAAGCAGGGCGTCAGCGGCAGTGAAGCGATGCAGGCTCGGTCCTAGCGCCGTTAGCGCGGGCGCGAGTGCGGACGCGACTGAGACAGAGCGAGCGGCGACAACGATGTCGGTGCAGTGCCGCAGCGACGGCGATGGTGTGTTCCACTTCCGCGGTCAGGCATCGTCGGCCACGCGGCAGACGACGCCGATGTACAGTTCAGCCGCGGTCGGGTGAGTGCGCGCGGGCGTGCGCAGCACGTGCGTGCGGGTGAGCGCGCGGGAGAGGGGTTGATAACGAGGGGAGGGGTCGATCGGCTGATCGAGCCTCCGACTCGGTCGAGCCTCGTGCGCGGGGTCGTTCGATCGAGCCTCTGTCCGTCTCGTCGAGGGGTCGAAGTCGAGGGGGTGGGGGCGTCGATTGACTGGCTGATCGAGCCTCTGGCCCGGGGTCATTCGATCGACCCTCGGTCCGTCCCTTTAGCCAGCGGCGGTCGAGGCCGAGCGGGCCGAAAGCGGTACTCGACCCGTTTCAGCTCTGATTTCCTTTTCCTATTTTCTTTTATTAGATAAATTAAGCAGAGTAAACAAACATAAAGCAACCATACTTTACTCTAAGCAAAACAAGGTTTAACTAAACAGGTTGATCACAAGATTAAGCACAAACACCTATTTAAATCTAGTTTCCAAAACATATAAACACGCACACATGAAATGATAGCATATGCAAAACATGAAAGCAATGAAATGCTGTGCTTAATGACTAATAATGATCCTAATGCAAGCTTGACACAGGGTGTCACACTTAGCCTTGGCCCCAAGGGCCGACCATGCCTCTACTTATACAGGAGGGGGCAACTAGCCATTCCCCTTTCAAACAACTCTCGCGGATAGTCCGGGCTCAAGCCTCGGACAGTCTGGCATATACGGTCAACTAGCCGTTAGGGACGGTTTGGAACGTAGAAATTTCACAGAAATTACATAAGAATTTTACAGGAATTCATTCATTTTCACGTGAAAAAGACTAGTCTTGGAACAACAAACGCGGACAGTCCCACCACTGCTCACCGCTGAAAGTGACCGGCGGACAGTCCATCACCAAGGCACAGACTGTCCGCGAGTCCAACCAGACTTGATAGTCAGACAACTAGAGTCGCTGATCATTAGGTTCTGTTCGAGTCTAGAGAGCTCCCAGAGCACAGTTTTGCCGATTGGATGCATCCAGTCAACCCTGACCGAAGTCCCTCAATGTCATGTCACTTTGTTGTGCACGATGTTAGTTGAGGAACAATGCAATAGACGCGTTCGGTTGCCCTAGTGGGCCAGCGCCCGATTGCACTCGGGCTGTCCGCCGCACAGGGCCGGACAGTTTGTTGTTGCGAGAATAGCAGCTTGAGCTCCCTTTTCTTCACCACCTTTGCAAACGTGCCAAGACTACCAAATGTACATCACCGTATGTATGTATGTTAGCATTTCACAATCATTTTTCAAAGGATTTTTCACTCTTTTCATCACGCCACTCCATCCTAGCAACATCGGAAAGTTAGATCGCTCAAGTGACACTATTTGACCGATATGCAAACAAGTTTGCTCCTCTTGATAGTACGTACATATATCCTAAAGCCGGTCATTCTTTACACACATATAACCGGTGAAATGAAATGCCCTACAAATTATACATGTGGACCTAGCCAATACCCAAGATGTAGATGTGTAGTTGGCTAGAGCATGGACTTATCTTTTTGGCTCGTTTCCTAGGCGGCGCTAAGGCCTTATCCTGTTGTGGGCCTTCGGAGACCTATCGAGCCATTAATTCTGTAATGTGCTGGAGTGTATGCATGGCAAATAAGATCATGAGCGTAACTCTCGAGCCCTGGCTGACTAGGAAAATTAGTCAAGAGGTTGACCATACTATCATGGTGCTAATTCGGGGGGTTTAGGCAACCCTATGTTTGATACTTAACACGAGCCCTACCATGCTCCTTGTAGCCTCCTGAGCTATCTTCGGAATGGGAGCGAGGGAATCTTCCTTTTTATCGATCGTTCATTTTATCTATCATTTACTCAACCATGGAGAACTCCTTGCGTCGTGTTCGTTTGTTCAATTCGTCTAAGGACGTGAGGAGCACCGTCACGACTTCTTGGTCCGGTAACGCCCGACTTGATCGGTCCCCCAAAGGATGTATGGCTTGCAGCCTCTATGAGGTGCCCCTACGGCCGGAGCTATTTTATAGAGATGGTTTTGTATAGGCCAACCGCCTCTAAAATACGAGTAGCTTACTAGCCGCCTCTATCTGGTCATAGTAGTGAAAGCTAGCATCATTTTTTTTTCCCGATGGTACAACACATGTGCAAGTTTGCATTATCGTGATATTATTATTTTTTGTTGCAACCGCGTGCATCTACAATTCTACATAGTAGAATGAAAAAAAAATGTTGTGCAAATGAACATTATTATTGTTCGGGAGAAGGGGTACATAAATTAGAGTTAAAGGGGCCAAATATGAAATTATATTGCTTCATAGACCTCTCGATTTTTTTGTGTTGACAATTTTTAGGAGAGGTAGCTACAATGAAAGCATGAAAAAAAAAGAATTTAGTAAGGCATATGCTGCATGGAAGTTTATCTCAAGAATTAGTATTATATATACTCCCCTCCAGGTCTCTAGAAGAAATCGTTTTGGACATAAACAGTCTCAACAAATAAATTTGACCGCTACAATTTGCTATAAAAAAGAATTTATTTGTAGTCAAGATTATTTAAAATATTTATTTAATTTAAAAAGAGAATTTTAAAACGACTTGTTTTCAGGAATAATAGAAAGGGAGTACGCGTCTGTGGTGGTTTAGGGTACATGGC
Source organism: Microstegium vimineum (assembly GCA_022036555.1). Taxonomy (NCBI): domain Eukaryota; kingdom Viridiplantae; phylum Streptophyta; class Magnoliopsida; order Poales; family Poaceae; genus Microstegium; species Microstegium vimineum. The sequence continues at coordinate 47,513,357 of CM039132.1, forward strand.
TAATTCGGACTATATATATAGAGATTAGAGAGAGAAGACCAGCCTCCGGTCCAGCCGATCGATCGAGTATTTTTTTTTGTGTAAAATCGATCGAGTATCGTGACGACTCGAGGAAAGGTATAATATTAGCGGCGTCGGCACAAACAATCGCCGCCGTGCGCTTCTTCGTTCCGGATCATATCGCCGATGACGACGCGTGGTGCGGTCGCCTGCAGTGAGATCGCGAGGGAGGTCCTCGGAGCACCATTATTGGCGGACGCCGGCGAGGGACGGCCAGCGGGCGGCTGCCCACGGAAACGCCCGGCGTCTCGATGGACAGGGACCCCGCGAGGTGGAGAGGGCTGCCAAGTTCATCATCCGGGTGGGTCGTCGTCGCTAATTGTGATTAGACCTTATTGCCGAATACTGAATTAAGAGCAAATTGTAGTATCTCAACTTAATTATTATTAAGCACAAACTCACACCACACATCACAGCAGGCTAGATCTACATTTTGGACTTTAATTTGGTCAATCAATAAACAATAACAACACATGCATGTACATAGTAGTTAGCTTAAATAAATAAATAACCGATCGATCCTTTTCTTGTGTTTTAATTATATAATTTATTATTGTTAACTACAAGCTTCATTGTTCATTGTTCGCAGGGACTGCTGGTCTTACTGTGGCTGTATTTGTTTAATTCCATGAGAGAATACGCTATCAACTACAGTGACGGAGACATACGGTTTAGTACGTTTGCTGCGATTGTTGTTGCCGTACCTATATCTGAACTCTTATGCATATTGGGCCACACCTTTGTATCGCCATTGTCGCGGCCTCCCATTATTGGATCATCGATGCCATGTGGCGCATGCGGCTATGCTTGCCCCAACAGTGAGCTCCCAACGGAGGAGGTGGATGGGCCATTCTTGAACCTGGAGAAGGGCCACACTAGGGTGCCGGTGTCGGAGGACGCCATGAGAAAGGCTGCCTTCGAGGCTGCGCTGGACAGGGATGCCGCGAGGATCGCTAAATGCATCGTCCGGGTAAGTATATATGCGGATCGTTCGTTGCTAACATAGTTGAGATGATGATCATTTTCTTCTGAAAACAAGATTATAAAATTCTCTTAACAAAATGAGAGATATATAGATCGTAGTTGAGATGATGATCATTAATAAACTGACAAAACGAAAAAACAAGGATATATAAACGGACAATGGCCATATATAATGTTTTCTTCTGGTTTGTTAGAATGTCATTCAACTCTTATTCGATCTGTTGGTGTGTGTGTGTGTATAAATATGCTTACTGTGAATATCTTTTCCTGGTGTGCAGGGACTGTTGGTTTTGCTTTGGGTGTATTTGGTCGATTTGCTAAGAAGATTTATTGCCGCCCACGATTTGCTAAAAGTAGTGCTTTTCACCATGGCTCCTTTGTTCATTCTCGCTGTAAGCGTCTCTTTCTTCTTATGCTTTCTGATGGAGAGCTGTGGTGAACTTATCCGTCCAGCGAAATCGTCACATTCAGCTATGCTGGAACTAGATTAATTGAGTAGCTAGGATCGTCAGTTTGTAATATGCACTGTGATTTTCGCCTGCTAATCTTATGAGGGATATATTAAAAGGCATGGATGAGTTTCTGCTTGCTCTTTGTTGGGCTCTAGAACTCTGACAAGTAATTCATAGTGAACAGATTGAGTTATACGCGTACTTCCTCCATCAATCTAAATTATATAAGTCGTTTTGGTTTTCTAATTAAATATTTTTTTACTATGAATATATACATAATGTACACCTAAATAAATACATAACAAAAAAAATATTATATAGAGAAAAGCTAAAACAACGTACAATTTGATGGATGGACTAAGTTTTAGTAGATGAAGTAATGCACAAACTTAAGAATTACGCTTCACGCACTCCATCGCCCGGGTTTATGAACCGTAAAAAATGCTTAAACAGTAACACGACTAACCGGAAGTTTGGTAATTAGAGCAGGCAACAGTTATGAATAATAGGAAGTAGTGTCAGGCTGTACAGGAAAGTGATAGAAAATAATATATAGTAAACAGTACCTAAAACAGTGGTAACAGTCCTGAATAGTGGTTGAGTGCGTGAGAACTAGGATTTATTCCTGCATGAGGGTTAACTATATATATAGTGTTATTTTACATTAGGTGTAGAATACTTATACTACATCAAACTGTTATAATGAAAAATTCAGTTTTGTTTAGTAGTCATATGTCAGTATTATTAGTAGGTACGGTACTCGATATATATTAGGTAGAGTACCTACAATCGTTAGTTTGTACTAATATGCACAATGTTTTTTTGCTATTCTTTTGAGGATATAAAGAGAGATGGATGACTTTCTGCTTGCTTTTTGTTGGGCTCTAGAACGCTGATCGATGAATAATTCATAGTGAACATATTGGCTTCCTTTTCCAAAATTGTAAGTCAATTGTCTTTTCTAGGTACATATATAGATTTTACTGTGCATATAGACATAAGATATACAAGGATGCAATATCAAAATTTATGTATATCTAGAAAAACTTTTAAATGAGTAATGTACAAAACTTAAGAATTATGCTTAATTAGTTTGCCACAGCTCGTCAAATGCTTATCTTGAATTGTCACAGTTGGTGGATTGTGAATATCCTATTTTTGCTTTTGGCCGTACATACGTTAACTAAATTCAAGTAAAATAACCGACTTTATTTTACCTAAACCAAATGTATAGTCAAAGGAAAGTGCACGTTCATTTAATTTAGCAAGTCACACAAATTTTTGTGCGACTAAGCTATTCGGCTATAATGTTTGAATAGTAAGGACACGTACTTTGATTTGTCTCATAGATGCTCTTACATAGTGCCACATAATCATGAGAGATTGAATACCTACTCATTCAAGAACCACGAAAAGTTTGAGAATTACATGGTAACATTTTTTTTGACAACAATTACATGGTAACATTAAATCATATATAATCTTAAAGAGTAAATTGTATGCACCATACAACAACTTTTGCCGCTAGGTGTAAATTAGTCCAACAACTTATAAACTGCTCATTTAGTGCTACAACTTGGCATGTGGGTTCAAATTGATCTAAGAACTTGTAAAATGCTCGATTTAGTGCAACAACTTGACAAATTATTGCATCTACGATCCAAACGTTATATACGATATATTTGTCTTGTATAAATACAATATATTTGGCTTGTATTGTTTTATTTTAGTTTTTTTCTCTTAATACCATGACCAAAATAAATTTCTGGTTGTAATCTTTTTTAAATTAATTTTGTAATATTTTTTTGTATTTTTCACACTTATACTTTTTTAATATTTTCATCTTAGTGCTGCATAGTTATTTTTTTTAAAAAAATAATAAAGTCAAAAATAGCTTGAGATAAATAGTAACTTTTTTAGGGAACATTCTCTCATTTCTGATGTGAATATATATCTTTGAATTTTAAAATAAAGATTCTTGTCTTCGACAACTATATCAGCATTGCATTACGAATATTCATGGGCACATAATTATCAATTATTTGTTCCAAACCAATACAATGTGACCAAGCACATCATCATTGTAACGTCTGGACTCCATATGCACTAATTTGACAAGTTGTTGCACTAAATTGGACATTTTATTAGTTATTATACGAATATGCACACATTTGCCAAGTTCTTACACTAAATTGAGTATTCTATAAGTTATTGAACCAATCTGCATCCACCTTTCAAGTTGTTGTATAAGTTGTTATATGGTGGATGCAATTTACTCAATCTTAAATACAGCAGTTGGCACACATCCACAGGCTCTCATAGCAGTTGGAAAAAATATTTCCAAAGTGGGCTGGGCCATGAGATTCAAGGCAGCCTCAAGAAGTGGGGTCTCTCTAGCCCACGTTCTCTCTTTTTCGGGAGTCACGCACGTGTTTTAGTTGTCTTGTTAGAGCAGTCCCAATGGTTAAAACTATACGCGATATCCAAGAGAACTGCATCAGCAAAAATTCATCTATAGAAACTACCCTTCACAATAGGAGTGTCTTGGCCTAATAAATATTAAACATTTTTTTCTCTCTCCCTTATCTCTTCTTCCCTCCCATATTCTCTCTTCTCATTCTCTGTTTCTCTACCGAGCAAACACAAGCAACCGGCTAGCTAGCCTGGTAGCAGCCGGCGAGCGCACGTAGTGGAGTGAGCGCTCACCGCGCGCGGAGCGAGCGAGCGAGCGTGGTAGCAGCAGTCAAGCGCACGCGGCGGAGCGATCGAGCGCTCGCGGCGGCCGGCAAGCGTTCGCAGCGGCACGAGCGAGCGCGACAGCGGGTGCACATAGCGACGCCGCGGGCAAACTAGCTAGTACATCTTGTGTTGTTCCTCGAGAACACAGGCAGAGCAGGTGAGAGAAGTAGCTGGAGGGGAGGCTAGCTACTGCACATTAGCGAGGCAACGGACCAGCCACCGGCCGTGGCAAGCTCGCCTCGCCTAGTCGTCGGTGAGCTAGGCCCTATCACCTCGCCCCCCATGGAGGTCGTTGTGGAGGGCAGCATGTGTGGATGCAAACGGTCTGGACGATGGCGGTGCGACCTGCGCAGCCAGTGCGGACACGAGCAGCCCAAATGTTGGCGCGGCGCGCCAGCCCGGCCTGGGCAACAGTCAACGGAGGTGTAGACTGTAGACCGCGGCACTGCCTGGGCGACGGCGGCGTGGCTTGTGGATGGCAGTGCGGCGAGCGCAGCACGACAGGGAGCGCGGAGGAGGAAGCCCCATCGTGGACCCCACCGGTAGAAACCACACGATTCCTCCCAACGCTGAAACAACGATTTCTTGTACCTCGGTTGACGAGTAGACTTCGTTTTCAAATCTTTGTCTCTTTCTTTATTAATTACCTTGTCACGTCAGATTTTTGCTTAGTTGACATCACAATTAATAGGGATAGAAACTACGAATAATATCTCATTGGGAGTTCCCTGCAAGACTCTATCATGAAGTCCAAAGCTATTTATTACTACTTATTTATGACATCTTGCTGAAATGACAGTATATTTATTGAAGAGAGATGATGAAAAAAACAAGACTCCAAGTCTTATTTAGACTCTAAGTCCACAATATTCGAGGTATAATAAATGACTTTAGACTCTATGGAGCTGTTTGGTTCGGCCTTTGCGACCCGGTATCTGTTCACAACGCTAATTGATGGCGTTCTTTCATGTTTGGTTGCCACACTCCGTAATAGATAACTGTAAGGACCTGATTAGCCTAGAGGGGGGGGGGGGGGGTGAATAGACCTGTTTCAAAACAACCTGACACTTTCTGTGAGCACAGGTCCGGCACTGCGGGCCTTGGGTCCGGCACTGCCGGGGTGGCCGGCACTGCTGCTCTCTGGGGCGGCAATACTGGTCACCAGAACAGAACTGAGCACAATTTAAAATATATAACTTGAATGGAAATTGTGCTTGAATAGAAACCTTCCTAGAGGTGTAAGGAACCTCTAGCACCACCTGAAAGTGGTAGCAACACACCCACGGAGTAGATCGGGTTCAAACCCTAGAAATCACCTTGCAAGCAATATATATCAAAGTAAAGTAACAAGCACACGGTGACACAAGATTTGACCCGTGGTTCAACTCGCCACCAAGGCTTGCCTACGTCCACGTTGTTGAGGTGCGCCACACAAGGCTCAAGCTCACCACAAAGGCTAGCTCTTTCCTCGGTCTCAAGTCAAGAGAATGAACTCTTGAGATGGGGGGTAATGTATTAGCAAATGGGTGTTACAAACCTTCCTAGGCTGCCACACGAAGGAGGCAAGCTCAAGGGCGACGCCTAGCCAGCTAGGAGCAAAGCTCCAAGAGTAACAAACTCAAACCGCCGGCCACCACGCGAACCAAATGCTTGTAGGAGTTGAAGATCCGAGGGAGAAGCTTCTTCTCAAACTTGGAGGCTCAATCTCTCAAAGAACGATTGGAAATCAATGGAGGAGAGAGTTGGAGCACCAAGAGAGAAGGGAGAGCAAGAAGAGAGCTTCTCTTTTCTGTTTTTCGAAGTCTGAATGTAAGAATGACAAAACTAGTCGTTGGGGGGTGAGTGAGGAGGTAAGAAATACCCCTTCACTGCCAACGGTCAGATCAAGTCGCGGCAGTGCCGGCCTTAGGCCCGGCACTACCGGCCTGGCAGAAACAACAAAGGTTGGATCTTTGAATAGATGGCTGAATTGCCTACTATGTATGTGGAGGTGTGATATATTTGGAAAGATATTGCATTTGGTTCACTTGTTGGCATGCGTGTTGAATCCCTCTTAATAGTACGACATACCTAACTCAAATTCGAAATATAAAAAGAATTAAAGTCCTTTGAGCTTGTTGCCATGCACTTTTGTAATTGGAGGGGTCCGCCAACCTGTTCATCAACCTCCTTAACTTTAACCTGCTTGTCATACTTGAAGAGTCTCATTAGTCTTCTAAATATGTTGTCATGTCACCAAAACCCACTTAGGGCTTGAATGCACTTTCAATCTCCCCCTTTTTGGTGATTGATGACAACACACTTAGAACTTACAAAAATGAAGTAATAATCTGAGACAATACGAGTCATGGGTGTAGGAGCTCCCCCTAAATGTGTGAATAAGAGTTTGAATTTCCAATTTGGCATAAAAAGCCAAAATTCACACATTGGAGTGAAATAGGGTTCCCCCTACATCCATGGCTGTTGTGGGGTGCTGAAAAGGTGTCACAAGTATATACGTGAAGATACAAACCTGTCTCTAACACAAATCAGAGGGCTTGTTGTTGAGCAGCCCGGTACTGCCGACCTGACTGCAACCAGCAAGCTTTTGGAAGCACGAGTACGACCACACAACACAATATAAAAGAAAACTGAAAGCACACTAAGACAAGCATGATATATAAGAGAGAGTACATGTCCACAAATAACACAAATCAAGTACTTAAGTGGCAATATTACAATAAAATAGTTTTCATGTTGCTCTCTCATCTCACAAACTAAAACTAAGATAACTAGTAGCTGCTCCTCCATAACCGTCGAAGATTTGTTGTACCCCTTCACTTAGTAAGTCTCCCCCTTTGGCAACAAGTCACCAAAAAGAGAAGAAGAACAAAGCAAAAAGAATACAAATTAGTCGCTATCCTCGTCCATGTGGTCATCTTCAACTTCATATTCATCTTCATCTTCCTCCTCATCATCATCAGGGGCTGTGAAGTGAACACTAGGAGCTGAGGCACGTTTGCTACACCTCCGAGTCTGCTGCTGCTGAATCTCCTCCTCATCATCATCCTCATCATCCTCATCATCTGAGCGATAAGTAGACTCCTCACTAAGCTCTGGTGGAGGTGTAGGAGGAGATATCTGCCTGAGGCCCTGCTCCTGTCTGAGTTGTCTAATCTCAAGTCTGGTCTGGTAAGCATGGTTGTTGGCATAGCAGATGCCACTGAATATCTTATTCAAGATCCTGCCAAGCTTACCCTTCTTCTTGCCTCTGCTAGCTGCTGCTCTGGAAGACTCAGGGATATCAGAAGCTGCTGCCCTGCCTCTAATAGGGGCTGTCTGAACAGTGGAGTGCACCAACTTCTCACATCTATAAGGCTCATGGACTGTATCCCTCTTGAACACACGCCCAGAAACCCTCTCAATGATGAACATGAGATATGGTGCATAGGGAATGCCTCTCCTAGCATCATCAGCTGCAATGAATAACTCGTTCCAAATGAAGCGAGACACTGAGAAAGCCTGTCTGTTGGTCTTCATTCTGAGCAAAGCATTCTTGGAAGAGCTATATAGATTGGAAGCAGCCCCAATCTTAGGATAGAGAGTGGTCCTGAAGAGGTTGTTGAGGATATAGTACTTGTTTCTCAACCCCTTCACAAGACCATCAGCCTCTTCAGGCTTAATGTAGAGAGAAGAAATCTCATGATTCTCTAAGAGTCTCTCATTATCAAGATCATAAAATTCTCTGTCCTTCTCTCCAAACCCAAGTAACCTAGCAAAGGTCACATAGTCTAGTCTGTAGTGAAAACCCTCTGTCATCCAATGAATTACATCATTCTGCCTGTCCAGAAAGTAAGTGGCAAAGAATTGATAGATGATTTCAGTATTCCAATCATTTGCAAAACCCATCCAATCATACATGTTCAGTTGCTTGCACAAGTCAACTACTAGATCAAAATCTGGATCCTTCTTGTTCTCAATATGTTCCCAATCAACATACTTCATCTTGATGATCTTGGGATTCTTTGCATTGAAAAGCACAGAGAAGTAATAGTCTGAGTGGAATGTGTTCCAGAACCTGTAGTTAACCCCCATATCCTTTGGCACACTATAGGGAAAGATCTCCCTCTGCTCCTGGACAATCCTGAACTAGTTCTGATAGTTGACTCTTTCTCTAGCACGGCTGTCCTGTGGTGCCCTGACAACCTCCTCCTCATCATGATTAATGAGATAAGTTCCATCAAAGAACTCAAGATGATGAGGGGTGTATGGACAACCACCCTCAATGAGAGTTCGTCCTGCCATCTGCAACTCAGATTCTTGCCTTATCCTCTGCCTAGGATTCAGGCCATCATTAACACCACCTCTGCCTCCTCTGACAGCACGAGCCTTTTTCCTTGGCTCCTTCCCTTCGCACCACTCGGTCCTCCGACATCCATATATGCATTAAAAGGGAGATAATGTTAAGTTGCTGCACTTAGAATAGTGACTGGAACTCTAGTGGGGAGATTGGACCAAAACTAGGGTCAATGGACGATTGTAGGAGCATATGCAACAGTGCTGTCACCAGGGGCCCGACACTGCCGGCCTGGTGCAGACAACACCAATGCTAATTCCATCAATCCTCCATTGAATCTAGGTTTTGATTGAATCTAACAACTAGAGGTACATCACCATACATAATGCAACAACTACCAACCTAAATCCCATCTCAAAATCCATACATTGCATAGATCGATCCAACCTAGGGTTTCAAATTATTACCTTTGAAAGAGAGAGATGAGGACGAAGAAGGTCGGGCTTGAACGGAGCTTGACGCAGGGAGGAAGATCCTCCACACCTCCTCCAATGGCAGCACCTCCGAAGGGCAGCACCGTCGGGGAAGAAGAGAGGGACCTCCGGGCTCCCTAGGTCTCCTTGGGGTTTAGAGAAGAGAGGAGAGGTGTTTTTGTTGGGGTAAAAAGACTTGGGATTGAGTCCCCTCGGGCCTAGGGTAGGAGATAAAAGAGGGCCCGAGAGATCAGACTTAGGCCTGACCTCTCTGGTCAGTTAAGTCGCGGCACTGCCGAACTTAGCCCGGCACTGCTGGCCTAGCCAGGCAGTGAGGAGCTATGCCATTTTATACTATATATTTATGCACTTGTAGACACATGCTCCTTGCCCTATGATGGTCAGTAAGCAATCATTAGTACATACAATGACCATCATACTCAAGTTTCTTTCAAAAACGGTTTTGAAGCACATAATTGAAATTTTTCAAAGTTTTGCCTATGTTGCTAGGTGGACAAACAAATGTGTGCTATAGTTCAAACCATGTTATGAAACTCAAGTATATTCAGCTCACTACGCAAAGCACAAAACCTTGTCTCATTGAGAGGCTTGGTGAAGATATCGGCTAGTTGTTTTTCGGTGCTCACATAGCGAATTGCGATATCTCCTTTTAATTCGTGGTCTCTTAAGAAGTGATGACGGATGTCTATGTGTTTGGTTCTAGAGTGACTAACTGGGTTATTTGCTAGTTTGATGGCACTCTCGTTATCACACAAGAGAGGTATCTTGGTGAATTGATATCCGAAATCTTTTAAGGTTTGCCTCATCCAAAGTAGTTGAGCACAACATGCGCCGGCTGCAACATACTCGGCCTCGGCGGTGGAAAGGGCTACACAATTTTGCTTTTTAGAACTCCAAGACACTAGGGATAGTCCAAGGAATTGACACGTCCCCGAAGTGCTTTTTCGGTCTACCTTGCAACCGGCGTAATCGGAATCCGAATACCCAAGTAGATCAAACTTAGAGCCCTTGGGATACCATAAGCCAAGGTTAGGAGTGAAAACTAGATATCTCAAGATTCTCTTAACGGCCACCAAGTGGCACTCTTTTGGGTTAGCTTGAAATCTAGCACACATGCAAACACTAAACATTATGTCCGGCCTAGATGCACATAAGTAAAGGAGAGAGCCGATCATGGAGCGATATACCTTTATGTCCACAGATTTCCCTCCTTCATCAAGATCAAGATGCCCATTAGTTGGCATGGGGGTCTTGATTGGCTTTGCATTCACCATGTCAAACTTTCTCAACATATCATAGGTGTACTAAGTCACTTCCTTGAGTTGCTTGATTTGAAAACCAAGGAAGAACTTTAGCTCACCCATCATAGACATCTCAAATCTCTTAGTCATGATCCTACTAAACTCATCACAAAAGGATTGGTTAGTACTACCAAATATTATGTCATCGACATATATTTGGCACACAAAGATATCCTTATTGACTTTATGAGTGAAGAGAGTAGGATCCTCTTTGCCTATTTCAAAGCCTTGTTTGAGTAAGAATTCCTTAAGACATTCATACCATGCTCTTGGTGCTTGCTTAAGCCCATAGAGCGTCTTATGGAGCTTGAAAACATGATGTGGGAACTTGGGATCTTCAAAACCCGGTGGCTGCTCAACATAGACCAACTCTTGGATAGGGCCGTTGAGGAATGCACTCTTCACATCCATTTGATAGAGCTTGAAGTCATGATGGGCAGCATAGGCCAAAAGCATTCGAATTGCTTCAAGCCTAGCCACCGGTGCATAAGTCTCTTCAAAGTCCAAACTCTCCACTTGAGTAAAGCCTTGAGCCACCAATCTTGCCTTGTTCCTTGTCACCATGCCTTTCTCATCTTGCTTGTTGCGGAAGACCCATTTGGTGCCAATCATATTGGTATTTGATCTTTCCACCAAGGACCAAACTTGATTTCGCTCAAAGTTGTTAAGCTCTTCTTGCATAGCCATCACCCAATCCGGATCATCGAGAGCTTGCTCAATCTTGAGAGGTTCTAGAGAGGAGACAAAAGAGTAAAATTGACAAAAATTTGCCAAATGTGAACGAGTAGTTACCCCCCTTCGAAGACTCCCAAGTATATTGTCGATGGGATGATCCTTTTGAATGGTTTGCCTCAATCTTGGGTATTCTGTGGCTTCTTGTTGATCAGCTTAGTCATCATACCCATACTCTTCAAATATTGGTTGTAGGTTTATTGGGCTTGCTAGTGAGCTTGTTGCTGCCTGTCTGCTTGGTCCGGCAGTGCCAGGTACTGGCACAGATGCCTGACCGGGAGCACTGCTAGCCCTTCTTCCTCAATTCTAGGGGCAGTGGCTTCACCATCTTGAGGTTCCACCTCTATTTCTTGGTCGTCTTGTGGTCTAATGTCACCAATTGTCATGTTCTTGATTGCTTCACATGGTGATTCCTCATTTCCTACAATAACTTGATCAATTTGCTCTACTTGAGAGCCGTTAGATTCATCAAATGTCACATCTATCGCAACTTCAATTTTCCCTAAGGTCTTGTTGAATATGCGATAGGCATGCTCATTTGATCCATAACCAAGAAGAAAACCTTCATCAACTTTAGGTGCAAACTTAGAGGTTTTGGGTTTCTTGTTAAGTATGAAACACTTGCACCCAAAAACTCTAAAGTATGACACTTTTAGTTTGTTACCGGTTAATAGCTCATATGAAGTCTTCTTTAAGATCTTGTGTAGATAGAGCTGGTTGATGGCATGGTAAGCGGTGTTGACGGCTTCGGCCCAAAAGATATCCGAAGTCTTGTATTCATCTAGCATTGTCCTTGCCATATCAATGAGTGTCCGTTTCTTTCTCTCTACTACACCATTTTGTTGACGGGTGTATGGAACTGAAAACTCATGCTTGATCCCATCATTATCAAGGAACTCTTCTACTTGAGTGTTCTTGAATTCGGTTCCATTGTCACTATGAACTTTCTTGATTTGGAAACCGAATTCTCTTTGTGCTCTTCTAATGAAGGTTTTCACCTTATCTTGCACTTGTGCCTTATCATACATAAAAAACACCATGCTAGTCAGCGATGCCATAACCAACCCATGCTAGATTTTACCACTAAACAAGTCTCAAGCTTAACCTTATTTTTGTTGAAATCAACTAGGTAAAGCTTGCCCTTCAAACGACCTGTATAGACAATAGAGGAATCCGCCCTCTTAAAGACTTCCACGCCCTTATCCATAAAGAGACAATTGTAGCTCATCTCACACAATTGTGATACAGACAATAAGTTGTAACTCAACGAATTCACATGTAATACATTTGAGATGGAATGTTCAAGAGTAATAGCAACTTTACCAAGTCCAATCACTTCTCCTTTGGAGTTGTCACCGAAGATCATATTCTCACTTGCATTTGAAGTTGGGAAATATGATGAGAATATACTCTTCTCTCCGGTCATATGATTTGTACATCCACTATCAAGCACCCAACTTCATCCACCGGAGGAGTATGCCTACAAAACAATTTAGTTCCTAGATTTAGGTCCCCAATCAATCTTGGGGCCTTGCATGTTAGTCACAACAATTTTAGGAACCCAAATATTCATGCTTCTTTTATCATGTTTCTCATCACCCACAAATTCTGCAATGACTTTACCACGATCATTGCATTTCAACATGTAGCAAGAGGATAAGCTTCCTTGGGGTGACCTTGCTTTTGGTTGATAAACAAACTTGTTTTTGGCCATCCAGATTGAGTCCTTGGGTTTCTGAGAATCCTGCTTTTGCTTGAGCATCCTCTTGGAATGGACTTGAACTTGGGCTTGATCAGGTGAAGCATTGGTAGCCTTCCCTTTAGTGGGGCGCGACACTGTCGGCCTGAGGTCCGGCACTGCCGGCATCTGGTCCAGCAGAGCAACAGTCTGTGCAGGCTTATCTGCACCAATGCTTTCCTTCTTCTCAAACCTGACACACTCAATGCCTTTTACTGTTTTTCTTCCATTGGTTTTACCTCCTTGAGTGTATCCAAGCCCATCCTTGATTCATGGATGTCTTCCATCCTTGTATTGGATTTTTTTGGGCTCAACTTTGTCTTTGTCATTCTTGCTAGAAACTGAGATGACCTTGTTGAGCCTTGCTATCTCTTTCTTCATGGCCTCCATGTTGGCAAGGTTAGTGGAATAGTCATTCAAATCAATATTATAGCATTTTCCACAACCTTGGCTAGTGGATGGAGAGGAGGCATCATTTGCTTTAGGAAGATGTGAGTTGCCCTCCCAAAGAAGGTTGTATTGTGCCTCAAGCTCTTAATGTTTTTCAACCAAGCCATAATGCTTTTGCTTGAGGTCACCATACTCCTTAGTGAGAGCATGAGTTTCTTTTTCCTTGGTCAAGGCCTTGGTCAAAGAACTCACCTCACTCCTCTCTAATGCAAGGGCTTCCTCACTAGCAATATAAAGATCCTCTTGTTTGATAAGAGTCTTCTCTCTAGATGTTAGCTCAGCCTTGGTTGCCTCTAATTCATCCATTAGATTGGCAATGAAGATTTTGGTCTTATTATCCATGTTTTTAGTTATAGCATTGATTTCTTCATTACTAGATTCATCATCACTAGAGTAATCACTAGAATCACTACTAGAGATGTCCTTGGGGGGAGGAGTTATAGGTTTCGGTTTTGGTTTTACCTTCTCACCCTTTGCCAAGAGACAAATGTGTGGGGAGCATTCATCATAATCGGACATGTTGTTGAAGAGCCTTGATGAAGTGGATGGCTTGTGAATAGAAATTGTTGCAATTTCCTCATCTTCACTTGTAGTTTCTTCCGTTGAGTCCAACTCATGCCCAATGTGTGTTTCACCCACATATCTCTTGCTCATCTTGTGGTCACCCTTGTCTTCTCTCTTGTTGTTGCCAAACTTGTTGTCTTTCTTCTCATTTGGGCACTCGGCAATGAAGTGTTCGGTGCTACCACACTTGTAGAAAGTTCTTGATTTCTTGTTTGTGAACTTTATTCTTGTGAGTTTGTACCTATTCTTCTTTAGGCCCTTGTTGAATCTTCTCATGAATAAGGCCATATCATCTATGTTCTCGGCTTGCTCATCTTCACTTTCGCCATCACTTGATGTTGGAGCTTCGGGTTGATGCTTGATGGCTTTGGTTGCTTGAGCTTTGCTTGAGGAAGCTTGCTTGCTGTTTTTAGGACAGCTAGGGGCTGATCTTCTTGTGCTCTTGCTTGCCTTGAGAGCTACCTCCTTGATCTTCATCCCTTCCATCCTTGCTTGCATCTCTCCAAGCTTCTTCCTCTTAAGAGCTTCTTCCCTTTGTAAATCAAAGGTCATAATCCTTCCAAGCACATCACTTGGTGTGAAGTACTCAAATCTCTTCTTATCTCTTATCAATGTCACAACGGTCTCATTCCTTGGAGAATAGGCTTCAAGTATGATCTTGAAAACCTTGTGATCATTGACTTCTTCACCACCAAGGCCTCTTATCTTGCCCACTATAGTCATCAACCTATCAAACATCTCTTGTGGCCCTTCACCTTCATTGATCACAAATCGGTTGAGCTTGGCCATCAGCAAATCAATCTTGGACTGCCTCACTTTGCTTACACCCTCATGTGCAAGGTGCAAAGTATCCCAAATTTCCTTGGCAACCTCCAAGCCCATCACTTTGTTGTACTCATCACCATCCAATGTACTTAGCAACACACTAGTTGCTTGTGCATTGAGTTGTATGCAGCGAAGCTCGGTGGTGGTGGTGGGGCTTGTGGGATCCACCAGAGGCTCACATCCCCTATGGATAATCTCCCAAGCACCGGGGTGAAGACCTACAAGATAAGCTTTCATCAAGTGTTTCCACTTGGCAAAGTTGGTCCCATCGAAATGAGGCAACTTGCCAGCGGGAACATGGAATAGAGGTTTATGCTCATGGTTAGAAATAGATGAATAGTTGAAGGATACGGCGGAGTATTTCTTGCTGCCCTCATCCTTCTTCTTCTTCTTCTCATCCTTCTTCACAATCTTGGAGGCTTGGTATGATACATCATCATCACCATCGGAGCTACTTGATTCAACTTCTACTTGAGAGGCTTGCTCTTTGCTCTTCTTTAGCTCCTCTTCCTTGGCCTTGAGCTCCTTCTTCAATTTTCTTACTTCTTGTCGATGGAGCTTCTCG
The DNA here is from genome assembly GCA_022036555.1 of Microstegium vimineum. Classification (NCBI taxonomy): domain Eukaryota; kingdom Viridiplantae; phylum Streptophyta; class Magnoliopsida; order Poales; family Poaceae; genus Microstegium; species Microstegium vimineum. Next base: position 47,528,537 of record CM039132.1, read on the forward strand.
GCAAGCTTTATGCTTCTTGCTTCATTGAGTGTTTTTTCTTCTTTTTGTAATCTTTTTGATTCTCTTCTCAATCTTCTTTCTTCTTTTCTTCTTGCTTTCTCTCCTTCGGACATACCAGCGGTGGTCAAGTACTTGTCCGTGGCCACGCTCTCATCGCTGCTGTTAGTGGAGTGCAAGTTCACATCCTTGGGATTGACTTGCTTGACACTTCCCTCTTCGGCCATTGTCTCACACGGTTAAGTGCTCAATGAGATAACCTTGCTCTGATACCACTTGTAAGGACCTGATTAGCCTAGAGGGGGGGTGAATAGGCCTGTTTCAAAACAACTTGACACTTTCTGTCAGCACAGGTCCGGCACCGTCGACCTTGGGTCCGGCACTGCTAGGATGGCCGACATTGCTGCTCTCTAGGATGGCAGTGCTGGTCACCAGAACAGAACTTAGCACAATTCAAAATATATAACTTGAATGAAAATTGTGCTTGAATAGAAACCTTCCTAGAGGTGTAAGAAACCTCTAGCACCACCTGAAAGTGGTAGAAACACACCCACGGAGTAGATCGGGTCCAAACCCTAGAAATCACCTTGCAAGCAATATATATCAAAGTAAAGTAACAAGCACACGGTGACACAAGATTTGACCCGTGGTTCAGCTCGCCACCAAGGCTTGCCTACGTCCACGTTGTTGAGGTGTGCCACACAAGGCTCAAGCTCACCACAAAGGTTAGCTCTTTCCTCGGTCTCAAGTCAAGAGAATGAACTCTTGAGATGAGGGGTAATGTATTAGCAAATGAGTGTTACAAACCTTCCTAGGCTGCCACACGAAGGAGGCAAGCTCAAGGGCGACGCCTAGCCGGCTAGGAGCAAAGCTCCAAGAGTAACAAACTCAAACCGCCGGCCACCACGCGAACCAAATGCTTGTAGGATTTGAAGATTCGAGGGAGAAGCTTCTTCTCAAGCTTGGAGGCTCAATCTCTCAAAGAATGATTGGAAATCAATGGAGGAGAGAGTTGGAGCACCAAGGGAGAAGGGAGAGCAAGAAGAGAGCTTCTCTTTTCTGTTTTTCGAAGTCTGAATGTAAGAATGGCAGAACTAGCCGTTGGGGGTGAGTGAGGAGGTAAGAAATACCCCTTCACTGCCAACGGTCAGATCAAGTTGCGGCAGTGCCGGCCTGTCGGCACTATCGGCCTGGCAGAAACAACAAAGGTTGGATCTTTGAATAGCTGGCTGAATTGCTTACTATGTATGTGGAGGTGTGATATATTTAGAAAGATATTGCATTTGGTTCACTTGTTGGTATGCGTGTTGAATCCCTCTTAATAGTACGACATACCTAACTCAAATTCGAAATATAAAAAGAATTAAAGTCCTTTGAGCTTGTTGCCATGCACTTTTGTAATTGGAGGGGTCCACCAACCTGTTCATCAACCTCCTTAACTTTAACCTGTTTGTCATACTTGAAGAGTCTCATTAGTCTTCTAAATATGTTGTCATGTCACCAAAACCCACTTAGGGCTTGATTGCACTTTCAATAACGCCGTAAATGCATTCGACCCTGTACAAAACCGTTGCCCCTCCTCTCCCGGGCGATCCACTCCTGTCGTGGTCAGCGACCCACGTGAGACACGATCCAAACAGAAAGCGTAATCAGTTGCTTGGTAATAGTTACCGGAGGCAACCATTTCCATTTACGTTGCCTTTCCTTTCGCCAAACCAAACGACACCTATGATAGAGTTTGCATTGGGAGTGCCCTTACTTGTTGCAAAATCCATCCTTAATATTTATACATAAAAAAATATGGAAACCTCTTTTCAAAAAAAATATGGAAACCTTTAGGACAGATTTTCGAAACCACATGTTACTTTCAACCTGGTTACTGGTCAATCTTACGTGGCATATCATGAGAGGTCGAAATGAGCAATTTCTTGTTTAAGCAGAGCAATTCATTGCATCTCGACATCTGGTCTTAAGGCCAGTCTCAATGGAGATTTCATGAGGGTGTCATGCACATTTATTAGGGTGACACATCAGAAAAAGAGAATCTTTGCATGAAATTAAGAGGAGAGAGAATGAGAAAGTTTCATGGGGATGAAACTTATTTGCGTTGTTTCCAAGACGTTGATAATCGTGTGAAACTCCCATTGAGGACTCAATTTGTTTCATCACAAAATGATACTAAAATGTGATTGGGACATATGTGACCCATGAATGCTAAAATAACATATGAAACCGTGCAATAAAACTTACATTGAAAGAGTTTAGTTTCATATCAAAGTTTTATGTGTTGAAAACCGCGAGATGAAACTTGTCATTGAGACTGGCCTAATAGGAAAGAAACAGGCCGGGTTAAACAAGGAGTCCAGGACAGGTACGGTGGTTTCCCAGGTGCATGAAACTTCAATAGTCTACTGTAATTCAATCTACTCCTAGATAATATATACGAAACAGTCTAGTGTATTTTTTTTCTAAAAATAATTTGAAATAGTCTACTGCTTATTCTTTTTTTTCCTGTGAAATAGTCTACTGCTTATTCAAGGTCATTCAGATTTGACAAAGGAGGGAGGCACGTCATGCATACTGATCAGGGGCAATGCATTCTTCAGCAGCAGATGACTTCCAAGGCAGCCTGGTCCCCAACTATAAAAACACCCAATTATATATCTTGTTGTCGATCGAACGGTCAGCATCCTCCTTGACAATTCTGCAAATGATGTCAACCTGAACTGTCCATGAATTTTAATCCCCTCACCCATGTCAACCCGGCATCGTCAGACAGCAGATCAGCACCAGCTGTCAGCTATCCCGAGAAGGCCAGATCATCGATCCGCTTGAGTTTTCAATTCCAGAGTCAACGGCGCCTACCATGCCGATTCGCGGCCCCCAACAAAATTGGAAAGGCTGATCGAACAAAATAATTCCTGGTTCTTATCGTTCTGAATCTCAAGTTGTGGATTGTATTCGCCTGCGTGAGCCACGCGCATTCTTTTTAACTGAACCCGGCAGCTTTCATCCTTGGTAGCATTGTTTTTTCAAATCATCAAGTCAGAAGCTAGGGTCGTTTGGACTTCTGGATGTTTCTTTCGGAGCATATATAAACTATTTAAGCATATCAGAGAGTCAGAGCATTCATGCACCGTTGTTCCTGGTGGAGGCTCCATTGATATGTTATAATGCCAGTTTTCTATTAAGTTGTTCCAACATTAAAGGGGGAAGAAATATAAAAATTTGTACCTTGATGATTGCTGCATAGACAATATTTGCAGTGCTATATAGGATTACATTTAGCCTGCTGACAAGGCTAGCTTGTCAAATCATGGAAGAGAAGTTGGAGAACATTACACAACTCTAGTATGGTATATAGTATGTTCAGAATTTCAAGGTTGACCTTCTGGTAAGTTGTAAGTACGTAAGAAAACAAATCAAGAATGGCACTTCTTCCAGCCTTGTACAGCTGAAACGGAAAGTTGAAACGGAAATACTAGTGTGCCTCACTCCCCAACTTAGGGCCACTTTACAACACAGGTTCTGGAAACATAGGAATAGGAAAAAAATAAATATCTCGAATCCTATACATTGAAATCACAGAAAACTGCAATATTAGAAGTTTGAATACAGCATAGAGAACACATGAATCTGATCAGAGATCGAGTTGCGCAAAGGAAAATTTCCTTGAGGTTCAATCCTAGTAGAATTCGTCTAAAATTCCTATGGGAATATACCATTCCATAGGAATCTCATACGATATATTTTTCGAGCGTAAGATGTGTTGATCTATCTATACTATGATTGGTTATTGCCTATTTGGACATAGATAACATGCTGGGGCCACTACATTAAAGATTTCCAGAGGCCACCAAAACAGATATCGAGAGGCGGGGACCACTATACTACATTAAACACAACAAAGAATTTTAACTTCTCCTAATATTTTAGTATTCGAAATTTAGTATAAACTTTTCCTACTAAATGCCTTCTAGTGAAGATTTCCAAATCCAATGCTCTTGGTAGTGTTTTTTACTACTTAAAAACACTAGTGAACTCCATCATTTTGGTAATGAAAGGTTTTCAGAAATGATCAAAACAGATTTCTAGATGCTGGCACTGTTAAAATGTCACTATTAATTAGTATTTCAAAACACACTTATAATTAATATAATGCCCGTCTCTAGAAACAGATTAAAAACAAATAAAACACGAGTCCATCGGCAAGATCCTAATTTACCCGGCGAGCCTGCTCTCAGCCGTTGTCCTTTCGGACAAGTACATCGGTGTTGTCTCATAGGTCGTCTCGTATAATGCCACGTAATTTAAGACGACTTAACAGACCACATATACAATGGTTAGTTTTAAAGTTGACTCGTAGTAACTCATGATTCCTAAATTTATACATAGAATAAAAATTAACTTGTGACGTGCATGATAACAACAACTCATACAATGGTGTAATAGTTGTCTCATAGTCCTAAATCTTAGCTCATGAGGTGATTGTTTCGCGAAACAACGACCTCTTTCTCTCTCACATATCTCTTTCCTCCACATAAGCAAAAATCCTACGTGACATTGCATGAGACGGGGTATGAGATCGCTGACGTGTAGCAATGTACCTGCTCTAAGCCTGCTTCGAGGCACACCGCCGTTGCCGACCCCCTCCCAGGTTAAACCAGCTACCGTCACTGAGCGTCGCCACTGAGCCTGTCGTTGCGCTGAATAGTGTCACACCCAATTCCAAGGACGAAATAGGATGCATAACATTATGTGTGCCCAGGAATAATCCACACATAAGTTCACAAATTACAAAGTACCATCACAGAGTTTAATACATATTGAACTTATATCCATTACAAGAATAAATAAAACAAGGAAGATAAACTAGCTCTTGTGGCTCCATTCCACAGGGAAAGGTCAACTGGTTGACCAAGCCTAGAAGTCTTCAGGAAACTCTTCATAGCCTCCTGCTTCTGTTACCCATCCGGGATTTTTATCCAAAATAGAAAAGAAAACAAGCGTGAGTACACTCGTACTCAGCAGTATAACATGGGGTTATGAAGCTCAACAGGCTTACACTGGCTTACTGCATTTAGCACTTTTAGTTGGTCAAAGTTTTATTAACAAGTATCATCAGGTTATGCTTAAGCCCCAAATGATCCCACTTAAACCACTGCCAAAGTTTAAAGAATCATAACCATCATCATAAAAGTGGTGGCAACAGGAACATAAGTGTTGGTCAAGTTAATTAATTAATCCGTCGGTTTTCCGGGCCGCTCGTGACCGTGAGCACGACTGATATATCAGTTTTAACACTCTGCAGAGGTTGTGCAACTTTACCCGTGAGTCGTGATGCCCCGAATGCCCGGGTTAATTACTCCCATAACACTGCCAAGGTGAATGGGCGGGGTTCACTATGAAACCTTTCATAGTATCTCGTCTAACAAGATTAGGGCCGCTAGGATTGGCAAGGGGCGATAGAGCTCCCCTTCCGAGTAGCATAACGACCCGCAGCCTACGCTCAAACTCGGACAGAGGCCGCACTATAACCAGCTCGGCAAGAGCCTAAAGCGCCCTTTCGGGTAACCGCTAACGAGCTAGAAAAGAGCCTACTACTAAGTTAAAGCCAGAGCCATGTAGCTCCCACGGAAGCACTGTCAGTCCCAGCTTTTGCCAACAGTGGGTTATTAAAAGGGTTATGTTCCAATTGCCATAACAGGATCACCAATTCATTCAAAGCTTTAACATTTGGCAGGGATCAAGTATTCATTTATGTAAAGCACTAGCCATCTATCCATATGCATAACCCATAGGAATCAAGGTAAAGGGTTTCAACTCTAGGGAATTAAACTACGGGTATCAAATTAACACATGCACATGAAAAGATAATTATAGTGAATAGGATAACAAGGAAAGTCCCATGCTATACTTGCCTTGGTTCTCAAAGTCCTGCTGGTCAAAACACTCCTGATCAAAGAACTCTTGATCACCAACAAACTCCTCACTGCCTGAACTCGATCACGACATTGCAACAACACGCATTCTAATTGCGTACATACAAAGCAAACAGGTCTAATATTAGAACAGTACACCAATAACAATAAACAGAGTTAAAAGGTTTATAAAAAGATACTACGCATTGCTACGATCATTTCAACACGAATTTCACGAAAATCGGATTTAAAATGCAAAAGATATGAATTTAACTGGTTCTCTAGGAGCATTTTTAGTATTTGAATTATCATTGAAATTAAATAATTCAAACATGAACAACAGATGTTTTAACATGTAGAAAATTTCATTACGAACCTAACGCAACTCGAATCGTCCAAATCGGAGTTAAAATGAAGACTTTATAAACAAATTATTGCAGTGGCAAAACTGTAAATAGGAAATTTCCATTTTTGGAATAAACCGAGAAAGAATACGTGTCTTGACTGGGGAAAGCGTATTCTCGGAAATGCGCGAACGCTGCGACGCGGGGTCGGCAGAGCTGCCACGCGGCGGCCCGGGACTGGGCGGGTCCATGGACACAGGCGTGCACCGCGCAAGTGCTGCGGTCCACCGGTCCACCGTGGACCGGGGCTCATACCCCTTCGAGGTTCTAATCCTAACCGCACAGACCCGATCCAATGGCGCAGAACAGATCCAAGGGAGAGAGAGGGGGAACGGCGGCCGGAGCAGAGACGGCGCGGCGGCGCCATGACTACCGAACGCCGAGCTCGCCGGAGTTGCACCGGAAAACTCGTCCGGCGTCCGTTTCGATCACCGACTGCATGGGAAGAAAGAGGGGGACGAGGCGAAGCCCGTGGTGTGCTCGGTTGGACGCGGGGAAACAGACAGCGACGGCGCCCTGGATCCCGGCGGCTCTGGCTCGTCGGCGAGCGCGGGGAAGACTCTCCCGACTGCCGCGAGTTCAACCAACTACACCGAAACGACCTACAGGCTCGTGCGAGTGGGAGGGTGGGTTCGGATGTGACAGCGGATTGCCGGAGCAGGGCCGTCCGCGGCGGCGCCTAGATCGGACTTGATCTGTGTACGCGGCCGAGTCAATACGGCGCGCTAGAACCCAAATTGAGGGCCTAGAGACGTGCGGCGTGTCAGTGCGGTGCTAGGGATGTACTCGGACGCGATGGAAAACGGCCGGTGTGTGCTGCCCGCGGTGGCGCCATGGCCGGCGGCACGGTTCGCACGCGGCCAGTGCCACGGAGGCCATGAATTGCCGAATTAAAAGCTCAGGGAGGGAGAAGAGGTAAAGGCGAAGCTCACCGCGACTTCAATTAGGACGGAGATGGCTCTGAATGGCTTGACGGCGAAGAGCGGCGGTCGGCGTCGCGGCGGCGTCCGAGAGCTCCGCGTTCGCGACACGTGTTCTGTGCCCACCGAAGAGATACAGAGAGAGAGATTAGGACGGGCAGATTGGCGGTGAGAAACCGGGCGACAAACGGCGCTCACCGAGGCGGTTTGGTCTCCGGTGTGGTCTCTTCAGCGTCGACGACGACGGCGGCGGTGTTCGGCGCGTTTTTGAGTGCTCAGAAGGGAAAGGGGGAAACAGAGGGGCGGTGCTCCGTTTTATAGCTCAGAGCATAGCGCTGGATGAGGGGGAGGTCGGTTGCGAAGCCGGCGCGAGGGCGCGGGACGTGGGCGAGTGGGGAGCGGGGCTCGCGGTGGTTGCGGTTCTCCACTTCCGAGCTCGGCGGGAGGTGGACGACGGCTGACGAGTGGGGCCAAGCCACAGAGAGAGAAGAGAGGATGAGGGACGAGAGCGGTTGCCGTGCTCCACGCGTCCACGCGTGTTCTCGAGCGAGCAGGGCGGAGTGCGCGTCGCGGCGGTTTCGGCGCTCTGCATCGCCGAGACAGAGAGAAGGGGGAGAAGAAGAAACTGCCAGGTGGGCCACGGTGGTCAGCGAAAGAGAGAGGGAGGATAGAGAGCTGGTCGGCGCCGACAGGTGGACCCAGGCTGTCAGCAGGCTGGTCAGCGAGGAAAGGAGGGGGGCCGCGCCGAAGAAGGAAAGAAAGGGAGTGAGGTGGGCTGGGTTTCAGAAAGTGAGAGAGAGATCAAGCCCATTTCCTTTTCCTTTTCTTTTTTTTTTCTTTTTATTTCTCTTTTCCGAATTTATTTCCAAAAACAATTTGAAACCGTTTGAAACTTGAGTTTTGTAAATTCAAACAATCAAAGAAAATATGCAACTGCATGAATGCATCAACATGTATCTAAACTTGAATAAGTTTTATTTCTAAGAATTTTAATATTTCACTAAATGAAATGCTCACATAATTCCAAAATTAAATCATTTTCTATTATTTGAAATTCAAACCAAAATTTGGGTGTTACAAATAGGAAGTTACATTTTGGTTTCGCTAGATCCGAGAGGATGAAAGAGAGAGAGAGAGATTACACATGGAGACAATGGGAGCTCATCGGATCTGCAAGCGCCTGCCGCTAGGGAAGGCAAAGGAGCCATACGAGTGCCACCACCAAAGCAGGCATGGGGCCGTGGGAGCACCACCGCCGAGAGCTCGGTGGAGAAGGGTAGAAACATAGAAGCTTAAATTGATAGAGAAAGGTAGACAATTCACTTGCATACACTCGTACTCCTTAGGCCTCAAACGTGTAATAAGTGTGAAAAACTGAGCTACATGCAGCACAGTACTAACCAATTCAACCCACCAACTAACAGCTTGAACTGATGGAGAACGGTAAGACAGTTTGTTTATATAACTTCTACAAAACTAGACAAGATAAACTCATACAATCTTGAGGTTTTGCCACACTATTCATCTATGTTTGAAAATTCTTCACTCGTTTTTCAATGATAATTAAGATATACTTGACAACGGTGGCGGAGCCAGGAATTTGCGGCTGGGTATATGCCACGTATACAAAATTTCAAAGCAAATGTGTAATACAATGGACGATACTCGTAAGTTATAATAGCCATAACAAATCCATAACGATAATGAAAGTACAAGTTCTAAACATAAATAATTAAGGGGGTGTTTAGTTCCACATTTCATCCAATTTTTTTGGATTTTGGCTTATTATTTTGTAAAATGAAACTAAACACCACCCAAAATTTTGATAAAAAGTGGTCCATTCTTCATTTTGGATTTTAGACTTAACAGGCCAAAATAAACCTAAAAGTGGTGTAGCCCTCACTCACCCCATGAAAAATTTGGCATTTTAGATGGAACTAAACAGACCTATAAATTTTTTTGATATTTTGTATTTCATCAATCCAATGTAGTTGGCATTTTGTATTTTGGATTTTATGAGAAAATAAACACATTTGTAGGAGGGGAAGGGGAAAGGCAAAGGGGCAGGAGGGAGCAGACCGGAGTAGGAGGTGCTCCTGCTGCCGTAGTGCTGCTGCGGTGCGGAGCAGCTCAGCAGCGAGCAGGAAAAGGGGCAGGCGGGCAGGGGATGACGCGAGCGAACTATTCTAGGCTTCATTCCTTTCCTTCGTGGGCCAGAAACGGATTTATGTTTGGGCCTATGAGCCTGTATAACATGAATGTATCAAAATACGTATAAACATGTGTATATTTATTATTTCTCACTCTCAAATCTTGGGTATGCCAAGGAATACAGGGGCATACCCCTACCGCCGCCCATGCTTGACAAGATGTTTAAAGCCATCTCTCCTAAAAGTTGCAATGAGCACTTCATATAGCCAATAATAAGACTGTTAGCTATTCTCTATGTACCATACACAACTAACTACTCTATATAATAAGCAAAAGGAGGACACGACGTTCTCCCCTAATCTATTGTTTTCTTCGAAGTACCTGTCGATAATCTACCTGATCTTTGCTCATAGAACGAGCAACCAGGACGCCGACTGCCACACATTCACACGGCATTGGATCATGGAGCGCAAACACGGCATTGGATCATGGAGCGCAACTTGTGTTACCGACCTTTTGACATGGTCCCAAGAGATAGATGTCTTTGTCTTTGAGTTACCGAGTAGCTGAAAGGGACAGTCTAGGAAGGATAGACAACAAGAAATATGATGTGGATTCTGGCTGTGAGCTTCTACATATATACACTGCTAAATTAGCAGACAAGGCACACGGTTGCTTTCATCTGTAGCATGTACGACATATGTGACGTGCGGTCATGATGAAAATTGAGTTTACTTTTGAGCTCCTTGCACACAAAATCAGGAGGGGGAAGTTTGCATGAGAACCAATAAAAAATCAATTTTAAAATTTTGTGTGTGTTATTCTTAGAGCAACTTCAAGAGTCTTGGTAAAATTAGATGCTAAATTATGAGATTTAAGTATTATGTACTTCCTTCGTCCCTAAAAGACCATCGTTTTGGGTGTTCGTGTCGCAAGTTTAACTCAATTTGTAGAAAATACGTGTAACATTTGGATATCCAAATAAATTTATTAAAAAAATTAAATTAAAAGATCTTTCCAATGATACTAATTATATATCATAAATATTAATATTTTAAATATATATTTAGTCAAAAATGTTTCTCGGGGAGCGAAAACGACACTCTTTCTTGGATGGAGGGAGTAAAATAGAAAGTTAATCTAAAATATAGTGTTTTACAACAGTCAAGTTAATTTAGAAAACACATATAGCAAGCAGGACTCGTTAGAGAAATGTTTGCCAGCGAGAATAGTGGCATACTCAACCAGAAAAAATAGAAAAAAATATAGACAACATGTTGGAATGCTTTTTTTAAGCACAATATCTATAAATGGCTTCACGAATATATTTACCTAGCTTGTTGGAGTTGCTCGGGCTTTAATTTAGTTGTTTACCAAATCATAATCAATTGCGCATAATGGTAAATAGAGTATAAGAAAACTTTACCACAAATAAAAGAAACAAAGGAAATTAAATGAAATCATGCATATAAATATTTTTAAACGGTGATGTCATTAGCGACTTGAACATATCCCCATCGAGTAAAATTAAATATCAGGGTTGAACTGTGAATGCTTTTTTTTAATTGTATCCTGAGAGAAAATAGAACCGGGAGATGATGACACAAAGAGATTCAACGGAAAGAAAATCAAACTAAGAAGGACAGGGATGAACATCCAAATGGAGGGTCTCTGTTAGCACTGAGCATTGGTAGGGCCCACGTTACTAGCAGGGGCTTGAACGTGCTTGCGAGTTATGTGCATTGGTTGGAGAATCCGCGTAGTGAAAGTGTGATTCATCATGGAATTGTCAAAGTCAACATGAAAAATCAGTACTAATTAAGTAGTGCCTCCCAGATCCCGGCCGGACAGGGAACATTAGACGTGGCCAGATGGCTGAATTTGGAATGGTTTATAGTAGATAAATTCGTACGAAATCTGAGGGTTCAGAACCCAAAATATATATGTAAGAAGAAATGAAATTAAAATGCCCAGATTTGGTACTGTGGTGAGCTGGACTAGAGGCCGCTTGGGTTACATTATTTTTTTTATAGAAAACAATTCATGAATGACCATGTTGAAGTAAATCAAGTGGAAACGATCATGCTGCCATGATGGAGGCAATCAATTTTGTTTTCCAAACTGCCAGGGCACTGGAATTTCAGTTGTAGCTACCAAATGGTAGGGGCATAGAACTAAACAAATCTGAACACTGTCAAGCGCAATTGATTAACCAAAGCAAAATTGCTGAAGTCGGCAATGCATGGGTTGAAGGATTCAAACTTCAAGCATTATTGATCACTATCACCCGCACGTTATAGATTACATTGGGCAATCTACTCACCGATACGAGCATTAATTTGCTAGGTGTGAATATTATAAATGTTAATACGTACTACATAGATAGTATATCCTTACTTCCTAATTGTACTTTGATCTAATCATTGATATCTTTCTTCGATAATAATTCTTTTGCGCGCGGACCAATTCTTTCAATTGTAATCATTGAAACTTCAACATGTTTTTTAGTTGAGAGATTTATTTAAAATTAATGAAGTCATCAAACAATCACTTTATATAAAGTGATTTTGTGTAAAAAGACTTTGAAATTAATGTAAAGTGTTTTTGAAATAGTGCCATTGACAGGTACAAATTAACTGATTATATATCTATGAAGAACTCTTTATATAAAGTGATTCTGTTTGTGGAACGAGCTAGTCAAATAAAGGTGGGATAATCTTTTGAGGTCCTAGTCTTTTATTTTATTTTAGAGAATCACGTTACAGAATTAACATCGAATCAATTCTGAGTAAAAGAAAACTATTTGGCAGATCTCTTGGGTTCACCCTAGAAACTGCTGTACGAGCTCTGCAAAACGTATCTTTAGAAGGTGTTTGGTTTGCTCATTTTACAGGGTGATCTGATCACAACGGCAACCATTTACATTTGTTTATGTTTGTTTTACATCCAATGTAATATGTTGGCAGGGTAATGGATTCGCGTCTTCACAAATCATTTCCCACTCAATTTGGGGTGGTAGTGGGTTCCAGTAACAATTTGGTTGGCTGCCTGCTTAACCAAACAAAACGAGTACGCAAGTGTTCCATTCCCGTTACCGTCTTGCATATGTTTTCTTTCCGTTGCCGTTGCTGTTTGTGAACCAAACGATACCTTAGTTCCTTACACACATTGATCACTAAACTAATAGCACATCAAACTCAAAAACTTAATGTATCATACCTGATACAGAAAACATTACTTGTTAATTTGTAAAATGGAGGAACCCGTCATACGTACAAAGAAGAACCCTCCGTTCAGTCGTCATTAGACGGTTCGAGCAAACTTTTTTTTGTGGCGAACGGCTCTAACAAACTTGATTGAGCTAATTGACCTTGAGCAGTGCAGGTGTCAATGTGTCAGCTATATATGCATGTAGGCTCCAGGATAACTGGAAAGTTAACGTAAAAACAGATGGATGCGTACAACTGCATGCCGACAAGGCCAAGAAATAAATCAAGCCAGCGTTGAAATGTGTGATAAGACGCGTAGATGATGGATATACAAGGTAAAAAGTACATTTATCTGTCTACTCGTATTATTTGTTGTTTTAGATAACGACACGGTGCGTAACTTTGACTGTTTATTTTTTAAAAAAATATTTATTGAAATATAATATATGTATATTTTTACGAAAGTATTTTTCAAAATAATCTATTGATATGATATTTATTTTTCCAAACTCAATAACTTAAAAATTATTCATGATTTATATTTTCAATGTTGACTCAAATCTTATTCAAAACGACAACTAATATGATATGAGTATGGAGGGAGTACTCTCTCCATATTGTAAAAGAAAGTTGTTTTGGATAATGACACGGTTTCCAAATCATGATTTTGACTTCATATTTTTATAAAAATAATTATTTAAAAATGATATATGTATACTTTTATGAAAGTATATTTCAAGAAAAATATATTTGCATGACTTTCACATTTTTAAACTCTCAATAACTTAAAAATCATTCATGATTTCTATTCCCAATATTTGACCAAAATCTTGTCCATAACGATTTCTTTTTTAATATGGAGCGAGTACACATCTAACACCTGACCTTACTATATTAATTTTTTATACTGGAGTTAATTACTATATAACTGTACTCCACCGGTGTACATACCAAGGGCCGAGTCCCTCTCGATCAACAATCATTATTTATAAACTACTTAGTATACAATGAAGTTTGATCACAGGTTAGCTAGCTGCACATATGAAGTTGTTGGAAGGGTTAAACAAACGTACAAATAAATTAAATAAACCGACGATGTTGCCACGTAAACAAATGGCGTCACGTAAACAACCCCAGTTATTATTAACAAATAAATAAACTGGACTTACAAAAGTCTAATTTGGAAACTTCGATCCGTCTTGGGACAATTTTACTAGTTATCAACTTAATTAGTTTTTACTTTTTAGTGAAGATTTTTTCATCTATGGATTCTGCTCCCTTGCTTCTAAAGTGTGTCGATATATGTGGTGCATGATGTGTCGAGATCGAGCTACACACACAACAGGCGGCAGGGATAGACGATAACACGCACACGCACACGCACACGCACGGTAAAGTTGACGTGAAAACACAGGACATGATCGACACCCGTGCCGCCGTGCCTGTAAGCTGGGGAATGCGTGCAAGTGCCAAAAAGACAGTGATCCCAGCACACACGGCCAAGGAATGACGGGGCATGCATGCAGGAGCTAGCTAGCTAGGCAGGCGCCGTGTCTGCGCCTAGCTAGGCATGCAATGCAACTGCAAGGTAGCTAGAGGGACTTGGAAGCCAAACCTGTCTGCTAGATAGCTGCATCCATCATGCATTATCGATCGATGGGGCGGCTGCAGCAGGCAGGCGAAGGTCAACTCGATCCGGTTAGAGATTAGATAAACTATTCTGTGTGGTGGTTGCGATGATCGTGGTAGCTGCCGTCACATGGGGGCATGCAATGCGTGCCGCCCCCCTGAAACCGAGCAACATGCACACCCCGTTGTTTAATTTGGTAACAATTAAGCCCATCGGTTTTTCTAATTTGTAAATAAATAACCAACTAATACACATCCTTGTTGAAAACAATATGTAGGAATAATTAGTGGCACAAAAATAAATTAAGAGATAGGCAACACATATTTGTTAACATCCGTCTCTAAACAATAAATTTGCTAAATTTCAAGTGTCTGAATTTTAATTTTCTTTCGGGCGATAATTATTGCATATATTTTATACTAAAATTATAGTTTTAGTTCGTTACAATTTATGTAAACACAGTTTGCAATTTTTTGTTTCAGAACTAAAAAACATGTTAGACAAAACTACAAACCTGACAAAATCTTATATATGTTGGCGGCACAAAGATAATTTAACAATTACAATTATTTCTATAGGAGGACAAGGACAAAAAATTAACATGTTATAACACAAAGACAAATAACAAAATATAAAATTAACAACTAATTTATACTAATTGGTGGTATATTAGTGTTGCCTAAAATCATTTTAAATTTCAGATACCTGAACTATAAAAAAAGTGAAACAATAATCTTTGATGATGTAATAAATTAGGAAAATCACAAAATACAATGGAAGCCAATTATCAAGCCCAAATGTCGAGCCTACTATTGAACCCGCTCCTGAGTGCGTCCTCAATAGTAAGAGACGACACTTAGCTTATACATGCTATATTATTACCACCTCCTTACATGACCTCACATATGAATAACTTTTTATTCTATATCTTTTTTTACCCCCTCTCGTTCTTTATGAGCAGACCCACAGATTCTCTCATTTTCTGAGCGAGATATATAAATGTTTACATAGATTCTTATAAGCTAGCTGAAGTGGTGTTGTTGAGGATGCCTTAAGCTCGCCATTACTAGTTAGAGTGAGGGAGCCGAGCGCTAGCTAGGGGGGAGAACCTATGCATGAGCACTCGGCGTCATGTCGGCGGCGACACCCTTAGCTTTGGTCCTCGTACCGTAGGAAGGGGGCAAGCTAAGACACCTCAGCTGCCGACCCTGCCAGTACTTGAGCTACAAGGCCTATCACCGTGGCACAAGAGGAAGTGGAGAAAGAGAGAGGAGAAGAGGAAGTAGAGAAACAAAGCGGTGGCTAAGGCGATGGTCCCATGTGGGAGAGTGTGTAGTACAGCTTAGGGATCTTGTGTGGGACTTAAAAGGTAGGATTTGGTTAGTTGGCTAGTTGTATGTCTTGGTTGTTAGAGTGCGCAACGAAATTTGACCCAGCTCGCTATACCTACGAGCCGGCACCCCTCAGACCCAGGTCCATCGGAGCCCACAACATATCCAGGCCTTACTCCTAACTCAACCCAAAAGACTAGTGAAAGCATCTAGGCCCCATTGTTTCGGTGATTAATGACAATGCAAGATTACTATCACTAATGTGTGTTTTGTAGAGGCAAACTTGGTAAGTTAGGTCATATATAATGGAAGATGAATGAGCTTAATGGTATTCATGCCCCCAAGATGGATTCGTTTTGGTTTTCAAAGGATTGGTGACAAGGTTGAAGCTTAGGCTAGGTCTAAGTGTCATATGGAGTTAGAAGGACACTTAGAGTAGTCTAGAGCCTTTATTTTCCTTTGGTCGTACTATTAAGGGAGGGGGGTATGAGATTAGTAGCTTGACCTAGGAGAGGTTAGGGATGTAGGTGTGGTGCACACTTATCAAAACCTGGTCCGAGAATGTCTACAAATAGCCCTTGAGATGTTTAGATCAAGTCCCTTTCACATAGTGTCGAGATTCGAGGTGATTGGGAGGCTCAAAAGAGCTCCGGACTGCTTGCCCTATGGGCTCTGGACCATACGTGAAGGGTCCGGTGGCCAGGGTTTGCTTAGAGGGAGAAAAGAGGCTCCGGACCTTGGAGAGAAGGACTTCGAACCATATGCCACCAGTTCGTTACGGAACAGAGAGCTCCAGAAGTGAGGGTTTGCCACCGGACTGCGTCCGGAGCTAGCGTCCGGACCATATGCAATGAGTCCGGAGCTACACAGAGAGCTCCAAAGAGGTGAAAATGGCTCCGGACCCGGTCTGGTGCCTAGCTCCGAACCAATGCTCAGCATCCAGAGGTCCAGAGAACAGTGAGTGAACTGTACCATTTGAGAGGCTCCAGACCCATGCGTTATAGTCCTGTGCATCCATGACTGATCCGGTCCGGAGGTTCACAGAGAGAGTTTGATGTGTGTAACTCGTTCATTCTAGCCCTCTTGGCCATTTTTTCAGCTGAAGAAACTTGTGAGAGAGATTGAGAGTCCAAGAGCCTAGTGAGGTGTTTGAGTTGAGTGATTCCAACACATGGAGCCTCAGTAGTGAGATTGGGAGTGACAAGTGTGCATCCATCCACCTTCTTTGCTTAGTTTGGGTCAAGTGAAGGTCTTGTGCTTGTTACTCTTGGTGATCGACATCACCCAGACGGCTTAGTGGCGATGATTGGAGGCTTGGTGACCATCCGGAGGATGTGGATGGCCCAATTCCACATGTTGTGATCAGTTGTGGGTTACTCACCAAGCCGGAGCGGCGAAGAATCAGCCCGTAGAGAGAACTTGGTCCTTGCGCGGATCAATGGGGAGCGATACCCTTACGCGGGTGCTCCAACAAGGACTAGGGGAGTGTCGACTCCTCGATACCTCGGCAAAACGTCGATGTGTTAACTACTTTCAAGCATTACTTTCCACACTAGTTTCATACTTGCTTGCTTGAGTAGGAGTAGAATTGCATAGGGTGTTTGTTCTTTACTTAGTCTAGTACTTGATTTATCTTGCTAGATATACAGACTTAAGGCACTAGGGGAAAATTGACAATTGCTTAGGATTTAATTTTCACATTAGAAATTTAAATAAGCCTAATTCACCCCCTCTTGACATCTGGATCCTTTCAACTAGTCTGATAGGTGAGGACTGCTCCTGCCTTATATGTTGTGCTCCCCCACCATTAATTATCGATGTGGGACTAAACCCAACATTGATGTTGTTGGCATAGAAAAACCTTTTAAGAAGACAGCCCCCCTAAAAATACAATCAATTTAAAATTTCGGTGCTAGTAGTCCTAAAATAAACTGACCATCGATACTGAAATTGACTAGGTATTCATGAAGACAAATACTTTTGGACCGCCTCTCTCTAAGTAAATGGATTGTCTTCTAAAATCGTCTATAGTGGTGACTGGTGAATAGTAGTCCTATAAAATTTCTCAGGTTCAAATAGTTCTCTGGTTCAAATAGCCGGGTATAATAGCTTAACATATGGGTCTTTAGAAAAGGTCCCATATGAGAGTTGGTTAGTTCATCTCATCATGGTATAGAAATCTAATGCTAGCTACAAGCCTACAAAGCTGGGAAATGGACTACTAGCTACTAGACAAATAGTAAACCAGCAAGTTAGTTTGCACGAGCTAACCGTCCTCCAACCTCGAGCTAGCTAGCTAGCAGTCCCTCCCTATCGTTGAAGCTACCGCCCGTATAGCTGCACACGCTGAATGTTCTCTTCCTGCCCCCCTTGCATTGACCCTATAAACATTCTTTATTCTCCAATAACCCGAAATCGCCATCGACACAAATATATATATATATATAACGCATCACCGGCCAGAACGATGGTTCCCTGCAAACCAATTCAAACTCCCAAATCACTCCCCTGATTGATTGGTGTAGAGGTGGAGCTTTGGCAATAAACAATCGTTTGACACCTAACTTGTTCTGCTATAAAAGGCTCAGGGCTACCCAGCCTCCAGCACCATCAAACATCCACCACAGCACCGCGTCAGCTCCTTCTAATCCTTCTTCTTCTTGCATTGGTCGTCTTCCACCTCCCGATCGAGCTGATCGATCTCGCCATTGTCAATCGATCGATCGATCCATATACAGCCAGCCATTTCTCCCAAAGAGCTACTACCGATGGCGATTCCGGTGATTGACTTCTCCAAGCTGGACGGCCCCGAGAGGGCCGAGACCATGGCGGCCATCGCCGCAGGGTTCGAGCACGTGGGGTTCTTCCAGCTGGTGAACACCGGCATCCCCGACGAGCTGCTGGAGCGGGTGAAGAAGGTGTGCAGCGACTGCTACAAGCTCCGTGACGAGGCGTTCAGGGACTCCAACCCGGCGGTGAAGGCGCTCGCCAAGCTCGTGGAGAAGGAGAGCGAGGACGGCCTCCCGGCGAGGAAGATCGAGGACATGGACTGGGAGGACATCTTCACCCTCCAGGATAACCTGCCATGGCCTTCCAACCCTCCTGCCTTCAAGTGAGTGCCATGCCATGGATGACAAGCTAGTAGATTCTTGTTTATTTGTCTGACCGACGCATGTGCAGGGAGACGATGATGGAGTACCGCAAGGAGCTGAGGAAGTTTGCGGAGAAGATGCTGAGGGTGATGGAGGAGCTGCTGGGGCTGGAGGAGGGGCACATCACCAAGGCCTTCTCCAACGACGGCGAGCTGGAGCCGTTCTTCGGCACCAAGGTCAGCCACTACCCGCCGTGCCCGCGGCCGGACCTCATCGACGGCCTGCGCGCGCACACCGACGCCGGCGGCCTCATCCTGCTGTTCCAAGACGACCGCTTTGGTGGCCTGCAGGCGCAGCTTCCCGACGACACCTGGGTCGACGTCCAGCCCCTCGAGAACGCCATCGTCATCAACACCGGCGACCAGATCGAGGTATGCAGTATGCTCGCGGTGATCATATATGCATATATAGTATATTCTTCCACTATTCTATATTCCCTCCGTTGAATGCATGGGACGTAGATTACACTTGATCAGTAGCGAGCAGCTTAATTGTGGAGACTAAGTGCTTGCTTGCTTGCTTAATGACTGCTGATGATGATCCATTAAAATATTACTGCTGCGTATCAGGTCAAAACGTACAATCATGCATGTCAGGATTTCATTTGGTGGTCTGGCCTTCTCTGATTCGTCAAGATCCATATATATATGAATTCAGTTCTTTATGAATGTCAAAACCTTAGCTTTATTTGTTAGTTTTGGTTGTTGACAATGACATGCTGTACTACTACTGTACCACCATTGCAAGTTACTACTTGTGATGACGAACTAAGGTGATGGTGGTGGTTGCATTGACAGGTGCTGAGCAATGGCCGGTACAAGAGCGCGTGGCACCGCATCCTGGCCACCCGCGACGGCAACCGCCGCTCCATTGCCTCCTTCTACAACCCGGCGCGCCTAGCCACCATCGCTCCGGCGATCCCCGCCACCGCCCCCGGCGAGGAGGACTACCCGAGCTTCGTGTTCGGGGACTACATGGAGGTGTATGTCAAACAGAAGTTCCAGGCCAAGGCGCCAAGGTTCGCGGCCGTGGCAGCGACGACGACGACGACGACCACCACCACCAGCGAGTGACCAGCAGCTCTGGCAGAGAGGTTGCTGCGGCGCGTGCAAAGACATGCATTATCTCAACTTGCGAGCCTAATAAATAAGTGTTCATAATCTATCATCAAGTTAAGTTAATCGTGCGATCACGGTATGTACGGGCTTGTACGATAAGTAGGTTGTTGTGTGTGTAGAATGGACGTGTCATACATACAAATTATTAATGTGTGATGGTGTGCATGCCCTGCAGCAGCGAGCAGTCACAAGAATATATAGTACAAGTATTGTGACAGATAAGCTTGCGGTTAGCGGTGGGTCTTTGGTCAACGGGTGCCAGAGTGATTTGTAGCTTAAAAATGGCATCTTCGAGGTTACTCCTCCACCTTTTTTTTTGCACTTTTCTCTTCAATTTGGGTCATCAGAATGTTCATGTGGTCAAGTGGTTTGTAATTGTACATTATATATACTGAGAAACTATATATATATATTAAATACAGTTTCAGAGCTTATATATAGTCTGATGATTTTGACGCATTCCGTGGAACTCCTAAGCTTTGGAGTGGGACAGGGCCCGTTTCCTTCCCGAGGCCCAGGGCGAGTAAAAAAAAAAACAGAGGCCCCAAATTCAATATAATTCTTCAATAAATTTTAAAGACAAAACTAATAATATAGTGAACCATAATAAACAAAAGAGTAATTAAAGATCTTAATCTTAACAAGAGAAAAGTCTATGACATGTGCTTGCTTAAGCACACCACCCATTTTTTACTTCACTACAAATGTTTTAGCTATATCTATATGAAGCCAAAGGGGAACAAAGATGTTACATTAAATGTATGAAAAAATAAACAAACCAGAGTCCATTATTAGTTTTTCATGCATCATTAGGAAGAATCCTCATGCTAACGATTTTGAACTGAAAACATGTCTGAATGAATGGTCTCTCTTATTTCCTCATCACGCTGCAGCAATATCTAGAACCATCACAAAGGCAAACAACCATTACGAATAGCCACAGGGACAACAACCATTACTATTCCTTTGCAGTGGCGTTGTTGGTGCTCTCTTTCTCACCTTTTTACTTTTGTAACTCTAGGTTCATGGCCACAGAATATAACTACCATTACCAGCTTTTGTCAAAATCTGTGGTATGAAATTCACGTAGGGATAATTCATCCCCCTGCCTGATCTTTCAAAATAATATATAGAACAACTGCCAAGGAAAAGGAATTAATGATCTCTGCTGAATAGAATATTTATGCGTTAGATCTGTTATCCAAAGAACATCTGTGGGATATAAGACATTAGGTGGATAGAAATCTATTAGAGGTGACGCATTTGCTTTTGCATTTTTATAATATATAGATATATCAGTTTGCAGCTACAGTTTGCAGTGACATATCCAGCATCATTAATTCCACGTGAACCAATGGATTGATCTGGGCGGAACTGTTGTACTGGTTATAGATGGAGCATTACTACACCAGTTCTTAACTGTAGTATATATGCCAGAAGTGAAGGGCGATTCTCTTGCAGTGAGTGCCAGTTTCTTTTTTCTCACATCATCCACAAAGCGAGTCATTTCATACGAGCCCAATTAAGTGCATTCAAATGAAACTGGAAATCTTCGATGAATATTTTACTTAATCAAAGATAAATATCACAGTAGTTATGCTCCGATCCATTTTATTTACTACCAGAGCAATAATATCTTGATTCTTTCCTCTGAAGTCCATCAGCATATTGACAGCCGTCTGTCTACACCATGTCCTTGTATGGAAAACAAAAGCAGATAGGATTTGTTAACTTCTCAGATCTTGAAAATTGTTGCTCAATAGCATGAATGAATCTGAGAATTTACCTGATTAGGCAGTTCAGCAGTTGAATTATCACAGAGATCTTTCAGACGTTTTATCTTGTCTACACCATGAGTTGCCTTCTCTGCAGGAGTCAGTAGATCAACGATGCAGTTCATGTCCCTATTCGGCACATCTCTCACCTTGTTGCAGCAGACACTGAGGTACGATGGCAGGACAAGGGGATATCCAGGCTTGATGTACTCGTCACATTCCTTTAGGATGGCAGCCTTCTGTTCTGGCGTACAGGTACTACCTATCACTTGGTTGGGAGAAACAACAGCAAACAGGAGCAGGAGGAGAACAACTATGTTATCTTCCCCACGCATCTTTGGTTAGTATGCTATTTATGAGCGCCTGGTTTTGAATGAGTGAACAAGAATCTAAACTTGATGTTCTATCGGCAGTTCAAGCATACATGGTCGAATTTATATATAGGGAAGAGGAAGACCTAAGGATTCAAAAGAATCATCTAGTTAATGCCAGCGATCCTCCGTGTGTGATAAAAGAAATATGGATATGCATATGTGGGGGTGAAGATATGCTAACATTTATGGTGAACATCTTTTTTTTCTCAAAACATAGTACATGCAGAGATGCTCATCAAGTACAGGGTATCCATATAATCATCTCTATTAAAGCATGCATGTACACCATACTAGCTATACTCATATATATAATATATTAACACTCAGGAGAGACTCAATATACACCAAGTCACTATAGACGCCGCACTATTGACAAGTATGTCACAAATCCGTACAAGGGCATAGCTACCAAATGGGACCCCCAACCCCAAGCCTCAGATGAACAAGTGATTCATTCCTTCTTGTGTTTATTGGGCCTTTAAAAGTCAGTTTGTAAGTAGCGAGATATGATTGGCAAAATATGTAGTGGAAGCACCTACTAGGTGAAAACACAGAAATCAATTCAAAATACATATTTTGGTCATTCAGACACTTTTGAAACTTGACATGTTCATAGTGCATATAAATATAGCCAGATTAGGATGAGACGTTGTTGCAGCTCGCCGCTGGGATGTCGCCGATCCAAACATTGTTATGCATGCCATGAATGGACAAGATGTCCGCGCCAGCAGGGAACCCCCATGTTCAAGGAGCCCCGGTAGGGAAGGTGACTAACCTAGTGGTAGTGGTAGTTGGTCTGGGCAGGGACATGGTTGAGCGTAGGGGTGCAAACGAGTGACCTTTAGGTGCACCTCTAACCTCTTTAGTTCAAGTATTTATACTACTTCTCCAATTTTTTTGAAAAGTAGTATAAATATTTGAACTAAAGAGGTTTGGAGGTGCATCTAAAGGTTACCTCTTTGCACCATGAGTTGAGCGGGCAGTGAAGGACAATCAGAGGGGAAGAGCTAGTGGTGGGGCCCAATTATAGAATCTAATCATGTGCTTATCATTTTCTAGAGTCCAGGTTAGTTGTTAGCATGATCGTATCTATCTTAGATAGCTTGATTAGCAAGTTAATCATTCATCTTGTAAAGACCAGACTCGTGCTACGTTCACGACGAGGTCCAGTGTCCGATCTCGCCATGCCACACATGAAAAGCGTTCCCGTGCATCAGACGGGCGCGGCGCAGCGTGAGCGGGCGTGGCGGGGGATCCTGGCTACGCGCCTATAAATAAAGATCGTGTGTGTCTTGGCCTGGCTGCGCCATAGCGGCTAAAAACCAATCTGTGTTCATCGAGTTCATCTAGCGGGAGCGACATCGAGAGTTCCAGAGCGAGGTAGTCGTGTTGCCGGTCGTCGACGGTGTCACGACGGTGATCTGCGCCAACACTTGGTATCGGAGCGAGGGCGGTGTATTTCCCGGCGAGAAGGAGTCACGGTGGTGCGAGACGCCGTGTGAAGAAGTTCATCTATGTCGAAGAGAAGGAATCTCATCGATCTAGAAGATGGGTGATGTCGGAACGTCGAACGGCGGTGTTCGCGTTCGCGAGAGTTCCTTGATGTGGCCGATGCTCACCTGATCAAATTATGCCGAGTGGGCTATGATGTTGCAGTGCAACTTTGAGAGACTAGAGATCTGGGGCACGATAGAACCTGGTGGTGATAAGGTGAAAAGATCGCGGGATAGGCAAGCAATGGCTAGCATCCTACGTTCTGTGCCCCAGGAGATGTGGCAACTGTTGGGAGCAAAGAAGAACATCAAGGAGGCGTGGGATGCGGTGAAAAGCATGCGTGTTGGAGCTGAATGTGTCAAGGAAGCAAATGCTCAACGCCTGCTGAAAGAGTTCGAGAACATCAAGTTCAAGGACGGCGAGACGGTGGACGAGTTTGCCATGCGCATTGGCGCCCTGGCGACTGATCTTCGTACTTCTGGAGAAACAGTCGAAAACCCTAGAGTTGTCAAGAAGATGTTGAGGGCTTTACCCCCAACGATATTCTCATATAGCAATCTCGATCGAGACTTTACTCGATCTGAAACCCTGACGATTGGAGAACTCGTCGGCAGGCTCAAGATGGCGGAGGACAGGCTGGCGATCGAGACGATCACCGACAAATCTCAGAAGCTGATGTTGATGTCTGAGGAAGATTGGGAGGCTAAGAACCGCTATCGTCTTATGCCAGATCCAAACTCATCATCTGGAGGCGAGAAGAAGGGGTGGAAACAGAAGAACGACGGCGGAGGTGGTGCATGCGGTGACCGCGGAAACAAGGAGTACGCTGTGAAGTTCACCTCTAAAGGAACCCCAAGGCGCAAAGGGCGATGCAGGAACTATGGCATCTATGGCCACTAGAAGGAAGACTGCAAGAAGCCGCCGTGCAAGGACAGGAAGGAAGAAGCTCATGTTGCACAGGCGGATCAAGAAAACCCATCGCTGCTCCTTGCAACGGTGGACGCGGTGCATGTTCAAAGGGCGTCGTTCGCTGTCGGACGTCAGGTGGTGCATCTGAATGAGAAGAAGGTGCACCCAGAAGATCGTGATGAAGCCAAGGATGTCTGGGTCCTCAACACAGGGGCGAGCAACCATATGACAGGGAGGCGTGACGCACTCTCATCGCTGGATGTGTCGGTGCGTGGCTCGGTACGGTTTGGCGACGGCTCGCTGGTGAACATCGAGGGCATCGGATCGGTGGTGCTACAGACGAAGAACCAAGGTCACAAGGTATTAACAGAAGTTTATTATATCCCTAAGTTGAAGAGTAATATCGTAAGCCTAGGACAGTTGGAAGAAGGAGGCTGCAAGGTGGTGCTGGAAGACGGGTGCTGCATGGTGTACGACGTCGAACGTTCATTGCTGGCGCGCGCACCTCGGGTCAAGAATTGACTCTACCTGTTGGAGGTACACTTGGCCACCCCAGTATGTCTGATGACGAAGACAAATGAAAAGGCGTGGCTTTGGCATGGACGATATGGACATCTCAACTTTCGAGCGCTCCGAGAGCTCGGACAGAAGGGTATGGTGGACGGACTGCCATTGTTGGACCGGGTAGAAGAAGTCTGTGGTGGCTGTGTCTTGAGCAAGCATCAGCGACAGTCGTTTCCCCAGGTGGCAAGATATAGAGCAAAAAAGGCTCTATACTTGGTGCATATGGATCTGTGTGGTCAGATCAGACCTCAAACAATAGGAGGCAAGAGCTACTTCTTGTTAGTAGTGGATGACTATACCCGATATATGTGGATAGAGCTTTTGACATCAAAGAGTGAGGCATATAGAAGTTTCAAATGCATTCAGGCATTGGCTGAGACTGAAAAGGATGTAAAACTAAAAGCTTTCCGCAGTGATCGAGGGGGAGAGTTCAATTCACTTGAATTCAAGGAGTACTGCGATGATTATGGAATCAAGCACTTCACAACAGCACCGTACACACCCCAACAGAATGGGGTTGTTGAGAGAAGAAATTGTACGGTGGTGGAGATGGCAAGATGTTTGCTAAAGAGCAAAGGACTACCTGCTGAATTTTGGGGTGAGGCGGTGACGACAACAGTTTACCTGCTGAACCGTGCTCCCACCAAGAGCCTGGAAGGGAGAACACCGTATGAAACATGGCACAACAAGAAACCTAGTGTTCATCATCTACGCACGTTTGGGTGTGTTGTGCATGTAAAGAAGATTGGGCCGGGGATTTCCAAGCTGTCAGACAGATCAACTATGATGATTCTTGTCGTCTATGAAACTGGCACCAAGGGCTACAGGGTGTATGATCTTGAAGCTAAGAAGCTCCATGTATCTCGGGATGTTGTCTTCGAAGAAGAGCCTGGGATTGGAAGAAAGAAACCGGAGCTAATTCAGTAGATTCAGGCTTCGATGTGGAATACTACTCTGTTGTCGGACAGGGTACAGTAACCGAATCAGAGGCAGCAGCTGTTGTGCCGTCTAATTCAGAGCAGGAGGCTCCAGCCCCAGTTGATTGGAGCATCAACACTGGTTCACAGGAGGGAGTACATCCATCTACACCTCAGCAGGGGGGCGTGCTCAAGTAGAATTTGCAACACCACAATCTGGAGCATCACATGATTCAGAAGGGGTACCTTTGAGGTTTAGAACCCTTGATAATATCTTTGATACAACAGAACAGCTGAGTGAATTCCAGTACAGTGGTGTGTGTTACTTTGCAGTAGAAGAACCGAGGAGTGTAGATGATGCTTTAGGTGAACAGTGTTGGAGGGAAGCAATGCTGTCAGAGATGGAGTCTATTGAGGCAAACAGAACTTGGGTTCTGTCAGAGCTACCGACAGGCCACAAAGTAATTGGGCTTAAGTGGGTTTTCAAGGTTAAGAAAGATCCACAAGGCAAGATCATTAAGCACAAGGCTCGTTTGGTTGCCAAAGGATATGCACAGCGTGAGGGGTGGACTTTGAAGAGGTCTATGCTCCTGTTGCCAGAATAGAAACAGTAAGGCTCATGATAGCATTGGCTGCTCAGAAGGGATGGCAAATTCATCATATGGATGTGAAGTTGGCCTTCCTTAATGGTGATCTGGTTGAGGAGGTTTATGTACAACAACCTACTGGGTTTATAGCCAAAGGTAGTAATGCAAAAGTGCTCAAACTGAAGAAAGCTCTGTATGGGCTTCGTCAGGCTCCGAGGGCTTGGAATTCAAGATTGGACAGGGAATTGCTCAAGCTCGGCTTTGAGAAGAATCCATTGGAACATGCAGTCTACAAGAGGTCACATAGTAATGGATATCTCTTGGTAGGTTTGTATGTAGATGATTTGATCATCACAGGTCCAAGTCTTGCAGACATTGAAGTTTTCAAAAAAGAGATGATGAGGAGTTTCAGCATGAGTGACTTAGGGCTGCTAAGCTACTATGTTGGGATTCAAGTGACACAGAAGGAGGGAGAGATAACTGTATGTTAGAGCTCTTACACTGAGAAGATTCTGGAGCAAGCGGGCATGAAGGGATCTAATCCTTGTCGTGTGCCGATGGAGAACAGGTTGAGACTGACAAAGAATGACAAGTCACCTCTAGTCGACAAGACAAAGTACAGAAGTGTCATTGGTAGCTTGAGATACTTGGTTAACACTCGACCAGACATTGCTTATTCGGTGGGAATTGTGAGCAGGTACATGGAGGAGCCAAGAGGAAGTCAATGGGCAGCAGTTAAACTAGTACTGAGGTACCTTGCAGGGACTGTCAGTTATGGCTGCATATACAGGAAGCTGGGCAAGACTGAATCAAGAATCACTGGTTATAGCGATAGTGATCTAGCCGGTGATATTGATGACAGGAAGAGTACAAGTGGTTCGGTGTTCTTGTTGGGATCAAACCTGGTGACATGGTGTTCTCAGAAGCAAAGAGTGGTTGCTCTATCCTCATGTGAAGCAGAATACATCGCTAGTGCAAATGCAGCTTGTCAGGGCATTTGGCTAAGCAGGCTTCTGGGAGGACTGCTCGGTATTCAGACACCGAAGGTGAAGCTCCTGGTGGACCAAAAGTCGGCAATCGCGCTGAGTAAGAATCCAGTCCACCATGACAGGAGTAAGCATATTGACACACGATATCACTTCATACGGGATTGTGTTGAGAAAGGAGAAGTTGAGATAGATCATGTGGGGATAGCTGATCAGTTGGCAGACATATTGACCAAGGCTCTCGGGCATGTCAGGTTTGTGGAGCTGAGACAACAATTGGGAGTGATTGAGGTGCAGCAGGATTAGGGGGTGAAATATAGAATCTAATCCTGTGCTTATCATGTTCTAGAGTCCAGGTTAGTTGTTAGCATGATCGTATCTGTCTTAGATAGCTTGATTAGCAAGTTAATCTTTCATCCTGTAAAGACCGGACTCGTGCTGCGTTCACGACGAGGTCCAGTGTCCGATCTCGCCACGCCACGCATGAAAAGCGTTCCCGTGCATCAGACGAGCGCGGGGCAGCGTGAGCGGGCGTGGCGGGGGATCCTGGCTACGCGCCTATAAATAAAGATCGTGTGTGTCTTGGCCTGGTTGCGCCATAGCGGCTAAAAACCAATATGTGTTCATCGAGTTCATCTAGCGGGAGCGACGTCGAGAGTTCCAGAGCGAGGTAGCCGTGTTGCCGGTCATCGACGGTGTCACGACGGTGATCTGCGCTAACACAAATCCTCTCATATTCGGACTAGTGTAGGCGACGACGAGAGTGGCGGTGGAGGCTGATGATGATAGGGTTGCAGGAGGAAGAGGAAGAGTGTCAATGGAGGAGGAACACGAAGTGCATGTCACTATTGTGTGTACAAATCAGACACTCACAAAGCATCTTTGTACGTGAATGCATAGTTGCACACACATAAATTCTATCCATATAAGCAGCTTCGAAAATTAGGACGATAACTTCTCGAGATTGTCGAAGTCCCTTGATGTCTCGTTATTAACGGGAATGACACCTACTACCGAAAGCACAAATACCATTAAATTCTAAAATATTCGCTGTGAAGAGAAGTAGATCTTAGATGCCCTTTCGCAAGCCCCAACTGACCTTACACAAAAAAAACTCTTGGCATCTGCTCGTCATGGCACAGATCGATACATAACATTTGTGATCACATTTGTACAACACTTCTATTCTTCTCGTATATCTTTTCCCTAACAATTCTTCTTGTATATCAGCCTGTACAGCAAATTTCATTCCATTCCATTCCATTCCATTCGAAATCCAAGCCCAGAAACGAAACAGCGCCAGCTAGCAAACACTGGCTATCCATGCTAGCTAGTGGAAGAGGTTAGCCAAAGGCAGCCCGAAGTTCTGGTACACCCGGATCTCGCCACCACGGCTCGCGGTCACCAACACCATCCCCCACGCGTTACCGCCCTCCGCGCCGCCGTGCCACCGGGCGGAGGACTGCGACTCGCGGCGAGACAGCTCGGGGTGCAGCTGCCCGCCGTAGTACGTCATCGGCCCGGACTTGGACACCCGCGGTACTCCGCCGGTGGCGCCGCCGGCGCCCACGACGTCGCCGCCGCGGCGCGACGAGCTCTGCTGCTTCCTGGGCGTGTCGCTCTTGCCATTGCCGTTGCCGCCGCCCCGGGACGCGTCGCACGGCGGGAAGGACGGCGACCCTGGCCAGGGCACGGCCACCGACACGTCCCGGCAGAAGAAGTACTCGTAGGAGCGGCTAGTGAGCCACGTCTTGGCTCTGACGCTGATGCCGCCGCCGCCACCGCCGCCGACGCCGCCCGTGCTGCCGCCGACGCTGCCGGGGACGCGGCGCCACACGTAGACGTTGGAGTCCTCGGATGCGCACACCACGTAGCGGCCGTCGGCGGTGTAGGACGCCGAGATCTGGCTGCTGGTGTTCTTGAAGCCTGGCAGGAAGAAACACGGGTTCCCTTTTTGGGTTGCGGAGTTTGTGGCATGGCGTCCTTGATGCGTGGAAGGGAAAGCTGAGGCGCTCGCCGCCATTGCTGCGTACCTTTGAATTTCTGGAGGACGCTGATGCCGTTGAACACCCGGATTTGTGAGTCCGCTGATGTCACCAAGATCTCTGACGGGTTCCCCGGCGCAAACTACGTACACAACCAATGCAATCTTTTGTTCTTAATAATGGAACTACAGTGAGGTCATGGAATGCTCACTGGATTGATTTCGAACAAAGAGTCTGACATAACTGTAACTGTGTAATGGACATACATGGAATCCGGTTATCTTCTTGGCTTGTGATCTGCGTTTCTTCGTTATGCTCATGTCGATTTGTGCCTCTTGGTTTAGCTTGCAATCTGACATGGAAATGTAATTACTTAGAACACTGAACAATCCAATTGCTTGTCAGATGTTCAGCACAGGACTGAAAGAATCAAAACTCTGCACGCACGCACGCACCTGTTGTCTTGTAGAATCGGCAGCTCCCCTTGTGTGATCCAATAATGGCAGCCTTGAGAATGCAACAACAGTCAGCTATCATATCAGTGACAAGATAGGTCACTAAAATTCGACATGAACATTTGGGTATAGGCAGCGCACCTGGCCGTCTGGGGTGTAGCACGCGGCGGTGACCATGTCATTGAGGTCGCTCCAGTCGACGACCTGCCGGTCCGGCACGCTCCAGATGCGCACCTTGCAGTCCAGCGAGCCGCTGATGAAGTAGCCGTCGTCCACCGGGTTGAACTGCACGCAGGTAACTGCGTCGTTCATGGCCGGCGCGCACCGGTCATCATCAGTCGCTAACTCGCTATGCAGACGCAACAACCTGTAGAGCAGTGCAGTGCAGGCTAGTAGCAAACTCACCGTAGTCACTGTGCGGGAACACCCTCAGGCACGTCTTGGTGGTCACGTCCCAGAGCCGCACCGTGTGGTCCATGGACGACGACAGCAGCTGCTGCAACCAACCAACCAACAATGGCGCCCACGCCACGTCACGCCTAACGCCCTCTGTCTGCTCACGGAGCAGCAGCAATCGCGTCGACAATGGCAGGCAGAGTGGAAGGAACGGCAAGCAAACCTGGGACTTGGACCACGACAGGTCAAGAACGTCGTCCTGGTGGCCTTCCAAGGAGCACGACGGCAGCTCAGCGAGCGCGAACGCGGACTCCGGCAAGACGACGTGGTCCGGGAGCACGTCCTTGCTGCTCCTCCCTCTCCTCACCCTCCTAGACAACTGCGCCGCTATCCCCGGCGCCGCCGCCGTCGCCGCCGACGGCGGTTGCGGAGGCAGCAGGGAGGTGGAGAGCTCCTGCGCAGCCACGGCGGACGAGGAGGAGGCGTCGACGACGTCGAGGACCTCCCAGACGCGCACGACGCTGTCCTCGCCGCCGCTGGCGAGGAACCGACCGTCGGGGCTGAACTTGATGCTCCATATCGACCCCTCATGCGCAAGCACCTCCTGCCTCATGTACAGCCCCGTCAGCTCCCTGCTCGACTTGCCGTAGTGGTGCACCTTCAGCCGCTCCGGCCCCGTGGCGGTGGCGCCCGACGACGACACGGCGGCGTGCGCCGACGCCGACTTCGACATGGTCACCGATGGCGTGCTCCGTGCCGGTCCGCCGCCGTCGCCGTCCTGCTTCTCCT
Source organism: Microstegium vimineum (assembly GCA_022036555.1). Taxonomy (NCBI): domain Eukaryota; kingdom Viridiplantae; phylum Streptophyta; class Magnoliopsida; order Poales; family Poaceae; genus Microstegium; species Microstegium vimineum. The sequence goes on from CM039132.1 coordinate 47,559,601, forward strand.
TGTCGTTTCTTAGCCTGGCTGCTGACGCGACGTTCTTGATGTTCCTCAGCCACCTTGTTCTCCTCTTCTCCACCGGTTTCTCGTCGCCCTTCGCCGGCACCGGCTGGCTCTGGCTGCGGCGCACGGGCTGCGTCGTCACGAACAGCGTGTGTCCGATGAACCGATCGAGCTCGTCGATGTTCAGCGGCGGCGCACTTCTCTGAGCAATGACATTGTCCGGCTTTTTGAAGAAGTCACCGCCCGTGTCGTCGCCGGCAATGACATTGCCAGTTCGTCCTCCGTCCTTTGACGGCGCCGATGGTGGTAACGGACACCGGCGGAGAGCCTTGTCGATCGGCGAGCCTTGGAGCTTGTGCGGCAGCGAGCACACGCGGCGGAGTGACGATGACGGCTTCCTCGCGATGCCTCCAAGAACGACGATGCGGCTGTCGGAGCATGACCGGGTCAGGACGACGGCGTTAAGCTGGTGTTCCTTGATCTCAGGTACGGCCGCCGCGGCCACCGTCGGCGCGGCGCTCGTCGGGCTCAGCGCGACGGCGGCCACGGCCGAGGGTGGTAGCGGTTGTCGCCGGGGCACGTAGCGCGGGATGTCAGGCGGAAGCCTGGCCCTCGCGTTCCGGCTCCGGAGGAGGTCCTTGCTGCTGGTGAGCCCCATCCCTTGGAGCAGCCGGCGGCGGCGCTCCTGGATGGACACGGGCTCCGGCGCCATCCACGTGCCGTAGTCATACCTGGACGTGTCCTCTTCCTCGTCGTCCACGTCCAGGTCCAGCTCCGCCGTCTGCTCCTCCTCGAGGAGGCGGTCACCGTCGGCGGTGGCGAAGGAGAAGCGGACGTCGTCGTCAGCGTCGCCGTCATTGTCCTCGTCGGAGGGAAATTCGACCCTGGCGTCCTCCAAATGCACCGTGTCGTGGGGTTGTTGCTGCTCCTGATCAAGGCACTGAAAGAATGGCTCCTGCTGACCACCACCATGCTCTTCGTCATCGTCGTCTTCCGAATCGGCGGCGGCATCGGCCCGGCGTCTGATCGTGCCATGGACGACGTGGCCGGTAACCTCCCCGTCGGTCTCTTGGCTCATGATTCGTGACGGTTCTTGCATGGTGGTGGCCAAAAAGGCCCAAAGCGAAACGAGTGGCCCACCGGTGAGCTCCCGCCGGCCCCCGGCCACCCTTGCTCTCATGTTTACTAAACTTAGAGGGATGATTTGTAAGCCTGCGGTGTTCCTGTCCAATTGAAGCCTCTAGCAGTGCTGATTTCGATCTGGAGGGAAAACTGAAGGTTGCTTAAAAAATAATTGGAACAAACTTGTGTACTGTTGTCACCACAGGTTTAGGGGCAAGATTGGTTCGTTCTCTGATATTTTTGTTTAAAAACACTCGATGCAATGCATTAGATAAGAAAGTTACATGGCCGATCTGAGTTAGTCCAATGAATGGTCACTTGGTTAATAGAAGTACCAAAGTTCCATTGATCGATCTAATTACCTCAGTCTGCACTTTGGATTTTGGTATGATGAAAAATAGCGCCGGGAGAGGGGGGGGGGGGTGTTATAATTTTTTGGCCGAAACGGATTCTAAATTTGGCCAAACTTCGATAAAAAAATAAAAAAGTTGATACCGACAAAACCGGTCAATAAGGGTTAGGACCGGTTTCGGTTTTCGCTGTTTTTCGGCCGGTATTGAGAACTATGGCCCGGGTCACACTAAAAATGAGTTGAGCTGCATAGCAAAAGCGAGTCCGAGTTTTTCAGTGATCTCTACACAGCTGATGTATCAGGATTTGTTTTTGCAGAAGAGATAGTTGATGCTTTGTTTCAGATGGGTCCATTAAAAGCTCCAGGTCCTGACGGTTTTGTGGCATGATCTTTTCAGAGACATTGGGAGGTGGTCAAGGAGGATGTGGTTGCTGCTGTTAAAGGTTTTTTTTAGGGAGTGTTACTTTCCCTGATACGGCTATTGTTCTCATACAAAAAGGGGCAGATCCGCCTGTGGAGCTCAAAGATTTTAGGCCGATCAGTCTTTGTAACATGGTTTACAAGGTTATCTCGAAACGCCTGTTTAATCGTCGAAGACCTTTTTTGGACAGCATCATTTTGGAGAAACAGAGTGTGTTTGTGCCGGGTAGACTAACTCATTTTTCAATGTGTGCATGCAATTCAGAAAGACAGAGGCAATGATTTTTGTGTGAATAAGCTAGATTTGTTGAAGGCGTATGACCGAGTGAATTAGGGATTTTTAGAAAGCTTGATGGAGAAGCTAGGCTTTCAAAGTCATTATGTGTAGTGGATCATGTCTTGTGTTTCAACTATACACTATACATTTCCCTTCAATGTGTTGTCGTCGGCTCGTCGCAGCCTTTCTCCCCTACACATGGTTTAAGGCAAGGTGATCCTCTTTCACCATACTTATTCTTGCTTGTGCCTCATGGTATGTCTTCACTTTTGAAGCACAATGAGCAGCTGGGAAATATTGATAGAGGTGTGTCGGAGAACACTGAGTGTGTCTCCCTTGCTATTTGCGGATGATAGCCTGATATTCTTTAGAGCCAATGTGCATCATGCGCTAGTTATCAAGGATGTCTCTCTACTTTTGAATGATGTTCAGGTCACCTTCTCAGTCCTAACAAGTGTTCCTTGTTGATTAACGGTAATTGTGATCAGCAGGGCATAGATCAAGTGCGCTTGACACTAGGGGTGGAAAGATTGGACTTCAAAGCAAAATATGTAGGCATCCCGACCCTCATGGAAGGATCCGGCGAGGATTGTTTCAACCCCTTGAGGAACGTTTTCAAAAGAGGATGGTGGCGTGGAAGTATACTTGGGCATGCCGCACGGGCCCGTGAGCCCGGCATGAGCCCGGTGTTGTGTGGGCCCGGGCTGGCCCGGCCTTGTGTGCGGGCCATGCCTGGGCTACACCTCAGGCCCGTGGGCCGGCACGGCACGGCCTGCTAAAAACATTAGACCCGCTAGTATATGAATTTTTAACCGATAATATTTCTAAATCCAATCATACCTCTATCTCACATTGCAGCCCAACTTAAAAAATATGCCAAATTCGCAAAAAAAAAACATCAAAACAGGCCAAATTCGAAGGAAAAAACATAAAAATAGGCCAAATAAGCTATGGGCTAGTACAACCCGTTTTTTTGCTGTTGCTCATGGGCCGGGCCGGCACGAAAATTGGCCCGCGGGCCCGTGCCTAGGCCGAAGGCTAGGCCCGCAGGGCATGGTTGGCCTCCTCGGCCCGGTGGCCATCTATATACAAGCGTGCAGACTGCGATGGGTGCACCTTGAAGCCTCTTTAGTTCAAATATCTGTACTACTTTTCAAAAAATTTAGAGAAGTAGTATAGATACTTGAACTAAAGAGGTTTGAAGGGTGTTTGGGACTACTCCACTCCACGTTTTCCAGCTCCGCTCCATGTTTTTTAGCCAAACACTTTCAGCTCCACACACTCGGTTCGACCAAAAAAAAAAGTGGAGTTATGAGAGAACCTAAAGAGGTGCTCCACAAACTCCAATTTTTTGTGGAGCTGCTTCACGGTGTAGTTTGTGGAGCAGAGTTTCTAGAGTAGTCACAAACACCCCCTTAGAGGTGCACCTAAAGGTCACTCGTTTGCACCCCTAGGTGCACCACCTAATTGACAATGGTGGGATGAAACAGCCGTGCACATGTACTTTTTTCCTTGTGATGCTTCAAAAAATTTAAGATCAAGCTGTTGTCGTCTAGTAATTCTGATTTTGTTGCTTACTTGCTTAGCATTTATGAGAACAATGGATTGTTCTACGTCCGAAGTGCATACAGGCTTGCTGTCTGGAATCAGTATGGTGTCGGTCAGATTGGTAGCAGCTCATGTTCAGATCAGGGTCGGGCAGTATGGAAGAAGGCATGGAGTATTAAAGTTCCATTTAAGGTTAATGTTTTTATCTGGAAAATTGTGTCAACAATGGTTTTCCTACTAGTGTCAATGAGAAGCAGCATGATATATGTCAGCTATGTTGATCTCAAGCTGAAGATGCCTACCATGCGGTCATCAGATGCTCCCATGCTGCTACACTTCAGGCAGCAATGAGAGACCATTGCTCTCTGCCTTCTTAGCAGGATCTTGTTTGGTCCGGGCCAGAGGGGTTACTACAGATTGCTTTCAACTATTCCATGGAGGTAATGGCTACCTTCTTTCTGCTTCTCTGGCATACTTGGAACACACGGAATAAAATTATGCATGAAGGCACTTCAGCTTGTATTGGAAGCTCTGTCATATTTTTGAATCGTTACATGCTCTCACTATTCACGATCCGGCAACAGGGAGACCCTCTAAATAACAAAGGCAAACACAGTCTGCTACCGAGTATGAGTAAAAGAAAGGGCCCGGCATTAGGTCAGGTTAAGAAGAGATTGAGTCCTCCACCCCTGGGAACTTTCGAAAATCAAAATCAATGTTGATGCTGCCTTTAATCTGCAGACAGGCGAAGCTACGTCTGGTCTTCGAGATCCAATCTCTATTTACCACTCCAAACGCAGCTTCGCCCCTGATCTCTCTCCAATGGTAAAAAAGAAAAAGCGATGCATGGCCTGTCATATATGCAGTGTGGACAAATTGACTCAAGGACTGAGCAGCGCAGATCGTCAGGGAGAGAGAGGCGAATGAGTTCTTAAGGAACGAAAAGTACTTTCGGACCCTGTGATGAGTAGAGCCACAGCGTGGTGGAGGGAATCGAGAGGTGGCAGAGCAGCAAAGGGATGATATTGTGCAGCGAAAAGTTTTTGACGTAATTTTCGTGTTTCATATAAAGTATGCGACAAAGAAATATTTTTTCTAGAACACGTCTAAACGCGTACTCTCTCCATGTCCATACCCACATTAGTTGACGTTTAAGACATAATTGTGCTTACCAAAGAGTCATTAATTAGAGGGTATTTTTCCCTCTATACCCTTATTTGTTACCCTTATTTGTTAGATTGTAAACGTGAGAGGGCCCATGGGCCTGCCGTACCCGGCTCCCCATCGTGCCTATATGTACACAACCCTGCCTTCTGAGTAATACATCATGTATTCCTATTCACCTTCATGGTATCAGAGAGGTTCGCTCATGCGGCCTTTTTTTCCGCTTCCGCAAACCCTCGCGCCGCCGCTGAACTCACATTTGCCGGCCACGCCATCGCAGAGCCTCGCTCGCCGGCCCTTCCTATCGCGCCGTCGCAGAGCCTCCACTCGCCGGCCCACTGCCCACATCGCGATCCCTCTACGCCGCGACCTCTCCACCACTCCGCCAGGCGCGTGACCCACGGCGCCTGCGATCCGGACCACATCTCTCTCCGCGCGAAACGACCGTCGGGACGCGAAGCTCGAGCCACGCCCGACTTGCGCACGGAGGCAGCTACGGGATCGACGCCCGAGTCACGCGGATCCAGGACGGACTTCACGCGGTGCTTTCGCAGCCGCGAGCGCCCACCGGCCGCTTGGACTCGTGGCCTCCTCGAGCGATCGAGTAATTTTGGTCCGCACGGCTGTGTGCGTGGTCAAGTTCGTCCGCACGGAGACGTGTGTGGTGAACCAGCCGGGCCTGCAGTCCGGCTGAGAGAGCTCCAAGCGAGCTAACAAAAAAAAAGAGTGAAAAAAAGGAAAAAAGAGAAAGAAAAAAGAAAAAAAAAAGAAGAGAAAAAAAAAGAGCTTGACACTCACGCGTGCCTTGCCCTCCATGCAGCCCTACGGTATGGTCGGATTTGGCACCCGATCGGGCCTCCATTACGGGGGAGCCTTTGGCGCGACCGCTCCGGCACCCTTCCAGCAGCAGTATTCGGCGCCCTACTCACCGAACGGCGCTGGCGCATATCCTTCTGTGTTTGGCGTGTCCTCTCCTGGGTTCGGCTATGGGGGTGTCGAGCCCGGACCTGGCATCGTGCAGCAGCAGCTCCAGCCATGGACCCAGCCCGGACCTGGCTCCGTGCAGCAGCAGCTCCTGCCATGGACTCCGATGCAAGGCGGATTCTTTGATGCGTCGTTCCCCGTCACAACTTCAGCACCATGTTGCTGAACTCACCACCTTCGACCGAGTGGTATGCTGATTCTGACGCCGACTCTCACATGGTCAACGACTCTGTTATATTATCCTCTTTTCATCCTCCTTCATCGTCAAGTCCTTCATCTACCATTGTTGGTGATGGAGCCTTGCTTCCGGTTACATCTATTGGGTCACACCTTTTTTCCACCACAGGTCGCCCTCTTTCTCTTTCTAATGTCCTAGTCTCACCTAGCATTATTAAGAATTTAATTTCCGTTCGTCGTTTCACCACTGATAATAATTGTTCCATTGAGTTCGACCCTTTTGGCCTTTCCGTCAAAGACCTAGAAACACGGAGAGTGATTGTCAGGTGCAATAGCACGGGTGATCTCTACCCGTTCTTTCCATCAGCACCCGCCAACACCATAGCCCTTACTGCTGTCTCGTCCTCCACCACCCTATGGCATCGTCGGCTTGGTCACATTGGTCATGAGGCATTGTCCACGCTTATTAGTTCCAATGCTATTTCCTGTAGTAAGCACCATCCTGACCATATTTGTCATGCCTGTCAATTAGGCCGTCACGTGCGTCTTCCTTTTAGCATGTCAAATTCTCGAGCGTTTCATCCTTTTGATTTAATACATTGTGATCTTTGGACATCTCCAGTTGTTACTGTGTCCGGCTATAAATATTATATTGTCATTCTTGATGATTGCACCCACTATACCTGGACATTTCCTTTACACCTCAAGTCTGATACCTTTGGTGTTTTATCTAACTTTTTCTCGTTTGTGCGCACGCAGTTTGACTCTCCCATTAAGGCAGTTCAGTGCGACAACGGCTGCGAGTTCGATCACTCATCGGCCCGCACGTTCTTCCTCACCCACGGTGTAGTCCTCCGTCTGTCGTGCCCATACACCTCACAACAGAATGGACGTGCTGAGCGCACTCTTCGCACAGTTAACAACATTGTGCGCTCCCTTCTTTTTCAGGCCAGTCTTCCTCCGGTTTATTGGGCTGACACTCTTCACACTGCCACCTACCTAATAAATCGTCACCCAACAAAAACCCTAAATGGTCGCACTCCTTTCCTTGCACTCTATGGCACACAACCGTCCTACACTCATCTGAGAGTTTTTGGTTGTGCGTGCTATCCGAATCTCTCCTCCACAGCTTCACATAAATTGTCACCTCGCTCCTCCTTGTTTGTCTTTCTTGGGTATTCCTCGGATCATAAAGGGTACATGTGTCTTCATCTACACTCCAATCGGATCATCATCTCTCGACACGTTGTGTTTGATGAGACTCTATTTCCTTTTTCTGTGATGTCCACCTCCCCTCGGTATCCCACTGCACTAGAGTTTTTGAGCGATGACGATGACAATTCCTCTTTGCCCATTGGGCCTAGAGTTGTGGCTGCAGGTACTCGACTTTCTAGTGGCATGGACGCCACCCCAGGTGCACGTGGCATTGCACCCATGGCTGGCATTCCGTCGCCTACCGGTGCCGCTCCGACACCCTAGCACGTCCCCAACACGTCGGCTGCTGGAGCCTTGTCTACATCAGCACCCGCCCCTAGTAGCACGACTGCTGGCTCTTCGGTTGGGCCCTCCGCGTCACCAACGTCCAACTCTGCTGCCCCTGCGGACGTCCTGTCTCAGGCTGTTGCCAGTAGAGTTGGGCGCACCACTGCTACACGCCCTCAACCCATCGTGCATGTGGTCAACGAGCACAGCATGCGAACTTGAGGCAAGTCTGGCTTCGTTCAGCCGGTCGATCACCTGAGCCTTCATGCGACGGCACTCTCTCCCGTGCTGAAGACAATCCGCTCCGCCTTGACAGATCCTCACTGTCGGGCGGCCATGCAGGCTGAGTTTGATGCGCTCTTGGCCAATGACACTTGGGCTTTGGTCCCCCGTCCACCGGGTGTCAATGTCGTCACCGGTAAATGGGTCTATTGTCACAAGTTTTTAGCTGATGGCTCTCTTGATCGTTACAAGGCCAGATGGGTTCTTCGGGGTTTCACTCAACGCCCCGGGATTGACTATGATGAGACTTTCAGTCCGGTCGTCAAACCAGCCACGGTTCGAGTCGTTCTCACATTAGCCTTGTCCCGCTCTTGGCCCATTCATCAGCTGGATGTCAAGAATGCATTTCTCCATGGGACATTGACTGAGACAGTATACTGTGAGCAACGCTCAGGTTTTGTTGATTCTTCACGACCCAGTTTTGTGTGCCGTTTGAACAAGTCTCTATATGGATTGAAGCAGGCTCCACGTGCACGGCACAGTCACTTTGCTGGTCATATCACCTCCCTCGGTTTTATTGAAGCCAAGGCTGACACCTCTTTATTTATCTACCGGCGTGGTGCTGACACAACTTTTCTGCTTCTCTATGTGGATGATATTGTTCTCACAGCCTCATCACGGAGTTTTCTTCAACAGATTATTGCAGCTCTTCAGCGAGAATTCTCTATGACAGATATGAGTTCTCTTCACCATTTCTTGGGTCTCTCAGTTAAACGTGAGGATGATGCATTATTTCTCTCTCAGAAGCAGTATATGTTGGATATTTTGGACCGTATGAGCAATTGCAAACCTTGCAGTACGCCAGTTGATACTCACGCCAAGTTGTCTGCTGATGGTGTTCCAGTGGCCGACCCGACACAGTTTCGCAGCATTGCTGGTGCCCTTCAGTATCTTACCTTTTCACTCGTCCCGACATTGCTTATGCTGTCCAGCAGATTTGTCTTCATATGCATGACCCGAGAGAACCTCATCTCACCGCCATAAAGCGCATCCTGCGCTATATACAGGGAACCTTGGATCTTGGTTTCCATCTTCACCGGACCTCGCCTATTGATCTCACTGTGTATTCTGATGCTGATTGAGCTGACTGTCCCGATACTCGCCGTTCGACATCTGGTTACGGCGTGTTCTTGGGAGACAATCTGATTTCCTGGTCTTCGAAGCGTCAGGCAACAGTCTCCCGATCCAGTGCTGAGGCCGAATATCGCGCTGTCGCCAATGGAGTTGCGGAGGCGTGTTGGTTGCGCCAACTCCTTCATGAGCTCCATTGCCCACTCCGTCGAGCCACCATTGTGTACTGCGACAATGTAAGTGCCGTTTATTTGTCTACGAACCCCGTTCAACACTAGAGGACAAAGCATGTGGAGATTGATCTACACTTCGTTCGTGACCGCGTCGCCCTTGGAGAAGTTCGTGTTCTACATGTGCCTACGACATCTCAGTACGCCGACATCTTCACCAAGGGGCTTCCGACTTCAGTCTTCGTGGAGTTTAGGTCTAGTCTTAATGTTCGTGGTGCTCCTAATTCCGACTGTGGGGGAGTGTTAGATTGTAAACGTGAGAGGGCCCATGGGCCTGCCGTACCCGGCTCCCCATCGTGCCTATATGTACACAACTCTGGCTTCTGAGTAATACATCGTTTATTCCTATTCACCTTCATTATTAAATAGCGCGACAGCTGCTTAGTAGACAATAAAGGTTCGCAGCTGGATTGTTTAGGCTTGAGCGGCCCAAGGCTGGCATCAAGGTTTGAGTCCTCTTGCCACACATTTTTTTTGCTTCACGCAATTAATAGGGGCTGAAGCTGAGAAGTCGGAAGCCCAACTGGCAGGGGCAATCGCGTCCATGCTGTGCTCCCCGGCCCCTGAACGTCAGCCTTTGCGAAATTCATCGAGTGTCCCAGGACGTCAGTTAAAAGAGGTATGGAGGAAGTATTGCATTAAGCAGGTAGGAATGTTTCAACAAAGTATAAGCTAACTGGATCGATAACCCGGGTTACCGCATCCCACACACAACACACATAAAAAAGAACAATGAAAGGACTACATAGCAAAAGATTAGCGACACAGAGGAGGTTAGCCGGACCAGCAGCACACGCATGTGTCTGAACCACGCCGAACACCAGACCATTGCCTGGTCTCTAAGGCCAGTCTCAATGGGGTGTTATTTGAGTTTCATTCGTATTAAATATATTGCCACATAGCTACTTTTGATGATATGACAGTGTATTTATAAAGAGAGAGAAGAAATAGGTGTCATAGTGATGACTCTCTTGGCACGAATAACAACTCTCTATGAGTCATGAAATTAAATGCATATGAAATTATAGAATGAAACTCTCCACTGAGAGTGGGTGTTTCATCTGAGTTTCATTTCATTTTGTATGTACATGCATTTGGTAGCAAGCTGTTGTGTAGACAAAGAAATATTCGTAACCACAAAAAACTATCTTCATTTTTGTCGGTTCAGTAATATTTCTGTTAGTTACCAAGCACTGACAATTCATATTTTTTGTGTTGGTGGAGGCCATACCGATACGGAAATCCAGTTTCCAATAGTAGTATTTATTGGCCCATCATCGGCATTCGGCAGTCCGCCACTAAAAGGAGATTCAGATTGGAGTCTTTGAAATGCTGAGCTGAGCGGAAACTATGAACTGAGCTGAGCCGGCTTTTGCCGCCTCAAAGGAAGAAGCATCTTTTATTTATTGAAAAAAACTTTTACTATTTATCTATTGATAATTTTTTTACTAAATCATTCAGATTTCTGTACTCTTGACTGTGTTTTAGTATTTATGCTATAACCGTTGTTTTAATGGGTGTGTAATTAGAATATGTCAGATTTTATTTGACCACCCTCAAATCTGTCGACGAATATCTGGACACTTAAAAACAAAACAGACGATAGTAACACAGTTGGTACGCACACACCACCACCTGATAGCAGGCAACCACGCATGGCTGCAAATGCACAACATACTGAAAAATGGAAAACACAACAACGTAACTTCGTCTTAACCAGATCGACGCAAGTCACGAAAGGAAATTAAACACAAGTACATACCTGAAGCAATCGAAGCCCAAGCTAGACGTACTACTTGCGCTACGTACATGCATCTTCAATTCAGCCCAGCTAATTTATTCTTGTCCTATCGTCTCTGCAGCCAACAAACCACACAGGGCACGCAGCAGCACGTACGTACAGATGTTCGTTGGAGACGGGACGAGAGCGAGAGGAAGCAAGCAGCAGTAAGCTAGAGAGATGACTAAGGTTGGCACGAACAGAAGAAGGGCGGGAAGTCCGGAATGAATCTGCAGCCAGGTGGGCAGCGGTGATAGTCGTCGTCGTCGTCGTCGTCGCCAAGTCTATTCTCTACTGCAGCAGCATCGGCAGGGAGCAACAGCAGGGAGGCCGGTTTCCGGCTGGCCACCTCGCGCCCCTCCTCCGCAACCGCAAGCAGCTTTCGAGCCTGCGGCGACGACGCACTACTAGCCATTATCTGGCCCATGGTCAGCACCACCAGCAGCATGACGATGGCGGCCATCTTGGCAGTAGCAGCGGAGGACGCCATGGCAGCTTGCAACTAAACGTCGCTGATGGATCTGGAAACCCGATGGGTACTTGTGATAATGAGTGGCACTGAGGATGCCTCGGAGGTTCGATCTGGGCTATTTATCGAGGAGGCGTGGATTAGCATGCATGTCATGCATCTTAAGTAAGACAAAACATAATTAGATATTATTTAGATGTTGACATGTTGTCGTATTCACCTCAATCCACGTGTATTCGAATAGATGTATTTAGTTTAATTTGGGCAGTCCCAATGAAAAAGACTGACACGATTTTCATAGCACAAGAATTTATTTATAGAAACTATCTTCCACAATAGAGGTATCTTCCAGTAAAATTATTTTCTCTTTCTCTCTCCTTACTCTATCTTCTTCCTCCAATGAGAGTGTACCACAAGCCTCCTAGAAACTGGTAGTTTCTTCTCAATGGCGATTTCATAGTTTCTTCACGAAGAAACCGTTTATAAAATTTGTGATCTCTTTCATCATTAATTATGTTACCATATCAGCATTTTACCTATGTGATAAGTCATTTAATGAGTATAGAAACCATCATCAATACATCATTAGCACTGCCCTTATAATTCAGTCCAGACGGCATACGGTTTAATACGAATCTAACTAGAGACTTCAATGCTGGTTTTATATACAGTAGGCACGAGCTACTGTGCGCTGGGGTTTATTAATGTGGGCGCCAGCAACCGGCCATCCGAGAGGTTGGACTTTCCCGCATCCCGGTATTGAGAGCCACCGGGCATCTCGCAAAGGTTGGAGTTTCCAGGTGATGATGCTGTCAGCTTGTATCGTCGTCGGCCGGGAAACACACCAATAAACAACCTATTCACTTGACTTATCAGCCACTAAAACAATGTATTTGTCTCACAGAAAAACAACCAAAACAGCATCAGTCGCTGACAGCCAAGCGAACAGGCCGAAATACGACTACATTCGAAACATAAGATGGCCTCTGTATCGTTTAGTTCCCTTTAAAATTCTAAAACTTCACAACATTCACTGTCACATCGAATCTTTAGACATATATATGGAGCATTAAATATATGTAAAAATTAACCAATTACATAGTTTATCTGTAATTTACGATACGAATCTTTGAATCCAGTTACTTCATGATTGGACAATAATTACCAAATACAAACCAAACGCTATAGTACTTTACACGGATAAAGCTTTTGGATCTAAACAAGGTCGTATAGCGTTTCGTTGTACAAGATTCCTCTCACAGCGGCATCATTCCACCCTAGCTATCACTACTTATAGAATTGGGCATCACTGCCGGCCCATCAATGCCGGTTTTTTTTGGGCCAGCGGTGATGCATATTCACTGCCGGTTCAAGCTCTGACAGACCCTGAATTATTGGGGGTAGGGGCAGAACCGGCAGTGAAGATCATCATTACTGCCGGTTCGTGGTTTGAACCGGCTGCGAAGCCGCTTTGCCAATTCACTGCCGGTTCGTGGCTTGAACCAGCAGTGAAACGGCGCGATTATTATTTCAGCAGGCTCTGGTGTGTTCCGAAATGTTCAGACGCGCGCCAGTGTCCACTCAGCCACAGCACGCTGCCGCTCCATGCCGCTCCACGCCGCCGCTCTATACGCCGCCGCGTGAAGGCCGCAGCAGGACGACGCTCCACTCTAGCGTCCTCGCCGCCGCTAGGACCTCCCTCCACGACGCCAAGCACAGCGGAATCCGGCCCCTAACCTCCACGCAGTGAGCTCCATGTTCATACAACTAAGGTGTTCGGCGAAATGCCTATTTGAGATTTTTCTAGCTGAAAGATAGATAGATAGATAGAGAGAGACATAGAAATATAATCTTAGTATATGTTATTTAACATATGATATGAAATTTAATATAGATAATATATAGATTTGATTGATAGATAGAGAGAGATAGATAGATAATCTTAGTATATGTTATTTAATATGTGATAGGAAATTTAATATAGATAACATATAGATTTGATAGATAGATAGAGATAGATGAGAAAACCAACTAGCTATGCAAACTACGCAAACTCTAATCAAGCCTACACGATTCTAATCCGATGATCTTAGATGGAGGTGGGACAATTAAGCACGTAAACCCTCCCACCAATCCGATCTTATTCATTTTTTTCAACACAATCCCAGCGTCCATCGTACATATGTTACTCCCGTACGTCTCCGTCATGCGACTCTTGACGCCGCCCCATCGCGGTTTCTTGACTCCCGCCGCCACCCCTGTCCGCAGCCTCTCGTCGCCACCGCCGGCCAGATCAGCTGCTGCTGCTCTCCGACCACGCGTCACCACCCCACTGCCACTGGCCGGGAGGAGCCATGGCCGCCGGCCCTTTCATGTTGCCGCTGAGCGCCGCCTGCTGTTGCGCCTGCTGGCTGCTGGGCAGAGGGTGCAACGGGTGGTGGTTCAAATGCAATTTTTCTTGGAAATATTGCATGTCCATAAATTAAAATTAAGATGTCAACCTGAACACACCTGTGATAAAAAAAATACTCACTATGTTAAATTAAAAAACAACTGCAAGTATTAATGTCCTTTCGAAACTAAAGATGGTTTAAAGTAAGACAAGTAAAAAATTGAAGCTTAACTGTTGTCTAAAGAAATAAAGCAATCTTATACTTTATCCGTCCCAAATTATAGATATTTCAAAAATCTATGAGAGTCAAAGCATATTAAGATTTATCAAACTTATTCGATAATATAATAACATTTATGATGTCAACTAAGTACCATTAGATTCTTTATCTATTATATTTCCATAGTGTATATATTTAATATTATAAATCTTTATAATTTTTTCTATAATCATAGTCAAACTTGAGATGCTTTGATTTTTTAAGATTCTTTATAATTTGGGATGGAGGGGGTATTATTCATGGCTGTCGCAACACCAACCCTTCAGGTCGACCTATTTTACAAATCGATCATGTGCAAAACCAAACCCAATTCCGATTGACATGAAATTGGAATCACATCTCCACCCGAGCTTCTGTACACAGAGGAAAACCCAAGCTGCTCTGAGTTTTTAGCTCTCCAATTTCTTGGGCAAGAGTCAGGCCATATCATAAATCATAAGGCACATTGTACACATATGAAAAAAGCGCCATACGATTTTAGACCCAATTCTGAACTTTACCAAATGTACGTACATGGAACTCCCCCTTCTCAAGCACATTGTACACATATGAAAATAAAACTTTGCTGTCAACTGAATATAAGCATACAGGCACACGGAGTACGTTGTGCTACATTGTTTTGATCCAAAATCTGAACCGCTCACCTTTCGACTTGATTTGGATCGATGGGCATCTGACGATGGGAGCGTGAATCGTTCCTGCAAGGCTACAACTTACTGCCGCCTCCATCGTTGGGCTGCCCGCGTCGCGGCGCCTCCTCCTCCTATCTGTCCCGCCCTCATCGGGCTGGCCGTGTCTCCGCGCTGCCGCCGCCTTCATCCACCCCCAGGCCCATAGCCGAGGCGCCGAGGCGCACGATAGAGGCGATGAGTGGCTGAGCGGGGCTGTGGATCTGACCGATGGCAGAGCTAACAGGCTCCACCTGTTGGCGCATTTTTCTTAGTCCAGGGGTCATCTGTCGTTGTGTATATCTTTTGATGTAGAGGTCGGATATTGGTTATATCCTTTATCTAAAAAAAAATCTACCGCCGTCCGCGCGTCCCTGCCCGCATCCGAAGATGAGGCCATGCAAGCGCGCGCTCACCGGCAGCCTTGCCCACGGCCCCATCCGAGCTGAGCCCTGACATCGTCCGCTCCAGCATCGGCGCCCGCGAGCTCCACACCGGTTTCAGCGTCCTCCGTATCGGCATCGGCGTCCACGTCCGCGAGCTAAGCACCGACCTCGAGCTGAGCCTCGGCGTCCTCCGCACCGCTGTCCACGACCTCTCTGGTGGCCTCACGCGCCTGCCTCTGCACCAACGCCGGTGCCGGCCCTGCGACCCGTCCACTCATCGGCCATGCGACACCGCTGCGGAGTGCGGGCGGATGGAGGGGGAAAAAATTGTATGCAATCGTGCTGCATCCCAACCCCCGCGAAGCACCGCCCGTACGCTTGCCACGTGTCTGCCCCCACCAGCCGACAGAATAGCGAGCCGTTTCCTTCCGGAAGCCCGCAACCAGTATCGGCTTAGAAAAGGATAGCTAGCAAGCTAGCCGGAGCCTGGGGTATCGGCTTAAAAACAGATCGAGCCTCTGGTGTCCCAGCAACCAGCGCCTCCTCCGCCTCCGCCGCTGCCACTGCCGCCGCCGCCGCAAGACGAGCTGCATCCCCCTTCCTCAACTCCAACCCTGCTAGGTTGTTTACCTGCGCCAGAGCCTCCGTATAGTTCTGTAGTTCTGCTATGTGATGCCTCGACATGGGTCAGGGAACTTGAGACGAATTTACAGATGCTCCTCGCCTCCATCAGCAAAGCTAATGAATTTACAGGATGCGTCACACCTCCATCAGCTAAGCTAATGAATTTTTTGATGCTCATCAGTGCTTGTGCTTAGTATTGAATTTGCAGGATACTCCACCACCTGCTGAATTTCATGGATGCTCTGTTGCCTGTGCAAGTAGAATTCAGTTTTAAAGCAAATGGTCAGCGCTACATTGCAGCGGGAGTTCTGGAATGAAGTAGCCTTCACTTCGGTGTTTCCTAGGATAAGATGTAGTAATTCTTAAGGTTGTAAGCTGCCTGATGTGAGCTGGTGTTCAGGAGCAAAGTGAGGTGTTCAGGAGCAGAGTGAATATTTGTTTTGTTGCACCATGTAAAACGTCTCATGTACTCAAATTTACTGTGAAATATATGAGAAGGCAAGATTTTTCCTGGATCCAACTTATGGATGTTTAGATAGTATGTGATCACCAAAATGTTGAAACAGGAAATTACAATCTTATGGATCAATAAAAATTCTAAAAACATGACTACTACACAAATGGTTAATGATTTGGTGCTTCATCAAAATGTAATTTTCGAGCAGTCAAGGCATCTTGATGAAGTCCAATTAGAAGACCAGTATATCCTCCTTGCATAGAACTAGTAGATGGAGCAACCATTGTTGGAAAGCCACCAGTCATATTGCTTTGGAAGTATGGATTATTAGCACCAATACTTGAACCAAAATAGGCCTGTCCATACGTATATGGAATTGTTCAGAAGAAATGCAAGTGCTTGAACTAGTGAAATAATAAAGAGCCCAGGTCATTTGTCTTACAGTGGACTGGTTTGGATTTTGTTCATCTTCTCTCTCGTTTGTTGCATCATCCTTTGGCTCTTTTCCTACACATTACATGTATAAATAAAAGCCATAAAAACGAGATGAGAAAACAATAATTTTGAATGTTAGCACTACCTTTCTTTTTCTTTGCAGTGTTTGTCTTCTTCCCTTTCTTCCCTTTCTTATTTTCTAATACATCTGTTCGTTTATTTTTTTTTTACCTTTTATCACCTCAGGCACTCTTATTGACACTTTACCTTTCAGTATGTCCCCAACGTCATCATTAGCACTTTTAGAAACCCCAAGAATAGTTTTTGATCTCTGCCTGATTGCTTCATCTGCTTCTCTGTCCAACTTGTCTATAGCTTTATCAAAATCATCAAGTAGTTCTTTTGAAATAGAAAGTTTCAATGCAACAGATGTGGCCTTTCTAGAGACACGGGCAGCTTGCATTTTTAATGTTTCATTCTCACTTATTTGTTTCTTCTCACAATAAAAACCATTTTTTGTATATTTTGTCCACCTGCTTGTTATATATTGATGTGGCAAGTTAAAAACTTCGTTGATATTTAAGACTCGGAGAGAATGCTTGCACAGTAAACCTGACAAAAACGATAAATAATTATTAGTACAATAAATTACGAACTCATGCCAATTAAAATAAGTGGACCATGTACATACCAATGCATTCATACTTTTTGCAAGAACATGTTATGGTCATATCCTCGGAGTTGAAGATGACTGTTGCTTCATCTTGAAATTTCATAGGGATCACCATGTAAGTCATAGTTGTCCCCTCAGATTGTAGCAGTTTGCATGACACAAAAAATTGCTGCTTGAATTCATTCTCAAACTCTGAATAAATATTTCTTGTAAATGACTTAGCAGCAGTTTTTAACATTGGTAAATCTGGGATATAAGTAACTGGAGTAGAGTTCCGTGACTTATGGTCTTCATCCAACTCATTGTCACGGAGACTCTTGGCACAATTCTCACATTCTTCAAGGAGTTCAGAAAGACAGAGGTTTCTACGGAACCTTTTCTTGAAAACATTGTTCATACCCTCACTCCTTTGAGTTGTAGTCATATCAGCAGTAAAAGAGTCACGAAAGACAGCAGCCCAGTGCACCCTCAAATCATATAGGTTCTTTAGCCATGAGTTCTCCTCAAGTTTATAAGTTCCCAACAAATCATTCCATTTTTTATTGAAATAAATCACAGAACTTTCTTCATACACACATTTTTTAAACTCAGCAAGAAACTTAGGATGGTCTTTAATTACATGGCTAAGATGTTTAGCAGCATTTTGAAAAATGTGCCACAAACAAAGACGATGTCTTGTGTTCGGGAATACAATCCTAATTGCTGCTGACATGGCCGCACATTGATCTGTGAAAATTGTGCACGGATGCTTGTTGGACATTGCTTTCAGAAATGTGTTAAAGAGCCAAACAAATGATTCAATAGTTTCATCATACATCAGTGCAGCCCCAAAAATAATTGTCTGCTTATGATTGTTGGTTCTGAGAATTGGAGCAAAAGGCATTTCGAACTTGTTAGTTTGAAATGTGGTGTCAAAAGAAATAGCATCACCAAAGCATGCATAATCCAATATAGACTGACCATCTGCCCAAAAGAAATTTGCTATTCGACCATCTTCCTCATCTATTTGTATAGCATAAAAAAGTAGGATCCTCTAATTGCTTATTCTTCAAGTATTCCAACAAAGTTTGTGAATCATTAGCTGGCAAGTACTTCTTGCGCTCACGACCAATCAGATTATTGCAATCAACAGATGAGAAGGGTATATTCTCTGCTCCTCCGTACCACTGCTTGAAAAATTCATATACTTCAGCTGGCTTTATTCCAGCTTTTCTTATTTGACTAATTATATGTTTATCGGCTTCTTCGATGTGTCGATGAGACCTCAACTTGTGTACCTTATTTGGACTAGCAAGATGGTGATTATGATCAATTACAACCTTTTGCACTATCCAAACCCCCTCTCGACTAACACTGAATTGAACACGAGCATCACAACACGTCCTTGTACTAGCATTTTCTTTCATAGTGTCATGTGATGGATGATTACCTCGTTTTCCTTCGTTACTGCAGACTATGTGTTTCTGATAAACAGTGCCATCTACTCTCCGTCTTGTGTAGCTCTTTCTAATACTGAACCCAGTATTCCTAGCATAGGAGTTGTACATGTTGTATGCATCGTTCTCAGATTCAAACGCCATTCCTACTTCAGGGACTTTAATTGTTTGATCATGTGCTTTATCCACCTAGATTACAAAAGGGGCATAAAATAAAATGACATACATGTAGTATGAAAAATAGGCAAAGATTCTATCTGTTAGTTACCTGGCCTGTTGACTCAGATGGCGTAACCTCAGGTGCCATGCCTTCAAGAATCCCAGAGGCCGACATGGTTGAATTTAACGCCATCGCCGTCGTAGTTGAGGACATGGAAGCATCAGGGACATGGTCGTCGATGACAGGGGCCGAAGATGTTAATGGCACCATATGGATCATGTTCTCTACGTATGCATCTAATTGTGTAGAGTTGGAGTTCTCCATGGATGCTGCCAAAAGCAGATGCAATGGAAAACTAGAAGAAACAGTATCTACAAGGAGATCACTACTCCATCAGTTTTGGATGTGACTCGACGACAGTTTCAGGGGAAGTTCCAGCGGCAAAACAAACCTGGCTGTGGCCGTCGGTGAAGGTCTCCTTCGCGGGAATCGCACGCAGATTGAGGAGGAACCGGCGGCGCCTTGATCCGACCCCACGAGCCCACGAGGCTCTAATTGGTTCGAACCCACACGGCTCTAATTTGGTGCAGGCTCGGGCGCTCGGCTTCAATCCGGCTCCCGCTGTTTCAGGTTCCCAGGCATATCCGCATATGCATCAAGATTTGCTTCCAAGGATACATGGACGGCGTATGGGCGGTGCTGCAAGGGAGCTAGGCTGCAGCACGATTGCATACAATTTTTTCCCAGCACGGTAACCCTATCTCCTCCCACTACAAGAAACCCCCCGTTGTAGATACGCTTTATTTGTAGGTTAGATACCGTATTATTTCATCTCTAATGAAATATAAACACGCTTCACTAAAGCGTGTCTGGAGCGTCTCCACACGGACCGTGTCAAAACTTATAGATACGATTTGTCAAGCGTGTCTAGCAGACATGAGACGCTTTTTAGACATGATGTCAAGCGTGTCTAACCTGATAGATTTGGGTCACCGCCATATATTCATCCATTTTTATTATTTTACTCGATTTGTGCCCATGTATTGTGTAGAGAAAAACAAATTACTATGAACATCAATCATCATCGTATAAAATATTTTATTTCCACGCGCAGCAAGGACACACGGTTTGCATTAATAGAAGTACAAATTGTTGTCAATAAAACAAGGGACTATCTACTGGGCAATTCTACTATTCTAGTGCCTACCACCTGATAGATTTTTCTAATGGATCCGAGTAACAAACAACACAAGATCCTGGTCGCATGCTGCCAGTTTTCTTATATATAGGTGATGTGCAACATGCAACAACCTCCTCGCCGCTATCATCTCGAGTGGCACCCTTTTTGCCTCTCATCAAACTGGGTAGAACGAACTACTGCAAATCAAATAAGTATATGTCAATCGGTATGCTTCTGTACAGGTGATTTCACATGCCTTGGACATGATACAGCAGCGCTAGGATCGGAAACTCACCAGAACTTGTATTCCTCGAAACAAAAGGTGAGCTGCAAAATTCAAAGAGACAGAAAACAACAGTCAGAGAAAAAAACATGGGGTCAAAGCATACCATATGAATTATGGGAAAATATTATGATCATTCCAAAGTGACAAGAGCATTGTAGATTATCCGAACAAATAGGGAATCCTTTACAATTAAGCAGCAGCTGCAATTGTCCATAAGTTGTTCTTGGGAAATCCAGCAGTAATCAGTTTCAGTCCCCAAATGTTTCAGCTTCTCTGAGCTGACAAATAAATAATGGAAACATAGACTATATAAGAATATATTATGATTAGAGATAGTTGCGAACCTTTTTGCCCTTGCCATTTTCTTAATTTTATGAAAGTCCTCCTAGTACCATATGCGGTTGAACTTCATCAACCTATTGAGAAATATCAAATGTTCACCAGAGATTATACTTAAAAGACTCTTATCAAGGAAAAAAAATCAGAAACTATATTAATTGATACATGCCTGCTCACTTGTGAACAAACAATAACAAAAATCAGTAGGCACGATCATCTTATCTTCACTGTCGCCACTATCATACTCATACCAATTAATAAAGTAGGAAAAGGGTATCAATTTGAAACAATTTGTTTCGTTATCAGTACACAAAAATAAAACAGTTGACAAAGTGAACTCACATCTCTTTTGTTATATTAAGTAGATGGATATATACTAAGTAACAATCATCCCTATAGCCTCTCTGCAACGGAGATATGAAACTTTTAACATAAAAGATTACCGTGCAAAAGTAGTTTGTGCACTCAATAAAATAACCTAACATTACTGTACATACTATGACCATAACTTTACTGCAGTCAATAAAATAAACATTAATTCAGTTTGTGCCCTACATGATCACCATCAGAGACAAATGCACCATAATATATTCTAATCCTTGATGATTTACAATGGTTATTCTAATCTATTATAAAACTAAAATCAGTAAATTATCTAAGTAATTATTATATTACTAGTGGTGCGCTGGTGCCTGGTATCAAAGAAAAAAGCGAAAAGGAGGATTTGATTACCTCTGAAAAGAAGAAATCAAATCGGCAAGGACAAGGGATGAGCTCGATGTGGATGTGCGGCTGGTCCTCCAGTTCTACTAGATCGACCCAACGGATGCCCTGGGTGCCGCTGACCGGTCAAGGTCTGACGGCAACGGCCAGGGCGGTGCTGACTGCAGCACCTGCGCGTCAGGCGTGGGTAAAATAGCCACGGGCGGACAGACGGAGGACGTGGCTCCGCCGTCAGAGCCGAGCGGATTTGCGGATGAGCATTGTGACGGATGGTCACCGCCTTGCCAGCTCGTCGTCGCCATGCCGGCACGCCGCGGCCTCGCCATTTGCTAGGGTTTGGCAATTTGGGATCGGGAGAAAACGATAGTTAGGAGAAGAAAACAAATGGCTAGGGCTAGTAGGGACGATTTGCGGTTAACAGTAATGCACGATGCTCCTGGAACTTGGGCCGGCGGCCAATGGGCCTTGCCGGATCAACAATCGTATCTACCATAGGCACATACACGTTTTTTAAAACGTGTCAACGATCGTATCTAGCAGTGTAATCACCGAATATGTTGATACGCTCTCAGTAGCGTGCTGACGAATCTTGTAGTCCCCACCTACGACCGTGTCCGCCGTCTGTCACCATCATGCACTGTTCTAGTGGTCCGCGCGCTGCCATCAGTATATGCAGTCGGCAGGCCAAAGTGCGGATGATGACGGCCTGACGGGCACGGCTCGCTCCTTCTTACAGTCACGTCGCTCCGATCCTTCTTACAGTCACGTCGCTCCGATCCCCGTCCGTCCCTCTCTCTCCCGTTCAACCCAATTGGCCACTGCTTCTTCCGCCACCGGCCGGGCCTAGCTCCGTCCTCTTTGCTAGGTACGTGCACCATGACCGCTATCTCGAAGCTCTTGTCCTCCGTCATGTCCATCCGTCGCCTCCGCTCCACCTCCACCCACCTCCTCCCGGTTACCCGCGACCACGGCCTCGTCCCCGCCACGGCCGCGTCGCTGCCCACATCTGCAGCCCCTCCAGCTGGACCATCCGTCGCCACGGCTGCCCTAGATCTCCATGCTCACCCCTCGGCAGCAGGGATAGCATCCTCCCTCACGCCTTCGGCAGCATCAGTGGAGATGACCTCGATCGCCGCAGCAGGCGATGCTGACGTCATCGACTCCATACAGGTGTGGGATGTACATCAAATAAACTTTTTTTTTCCTGTGCTGGATTCTAGTGATACGATGCCATGCCAATTTCCTCACTATCTTTATTCTGCAACATGTAGTTAGGTTATCTGTTTGTAGTTTTTTCAATAGCTTCCATTATTTGTTAGTATTTGGGTTAGAGAGCTCTTTGGGTTAATTGTTTCTATCATGCCCAGAGTATATAGTATGCTAGCTCTATTGTTCCAGCAGGATGCTAATTCTTGAACCTTACACTCTACTGTAGAATGTAGTCAATATTGCTACAGAATACTTATGCATGTATAGCTTTTGTATATACCTGCCGCAGCACAGATTGAGCTCAAGGACATAGTTAATAAGGCTTAATGGCAGTGTGGTGATGAACAATAATGCTATCACACCAGTGTATCTATATGCAACAACTAAGTTATGTACCTGTGTTGATGCATGTATCAAAAATGAAGGTGTCGATTAAGTGGTGACCGGTGACTGGCGAGCTGGAATATGCTAACATATGCTCTTTGTCTTTATTCAGGAGAATCCTGACCAATTTCCATCTTCATCAAGCATTATGGTATGCTCTCATTTTTTTTGTTCTTTTGTTCTTCTGAACTTCATCACTTGCCATATAATATTTACTACTTCCATATATAGTTGTTCATGAACTTTGAGTACAAGAATGTGGGTTAAGGCCTTAAAGGGCCATTAGCTCGTATTATCCATTCAATCAGAATGTGCCTGTGGCACTTAAGTAGTGGTATAGCAATCTTGGTATTTCTATTTTCTCCCAATGCTTTGTGGAATCTAGCTTTAAGCATGTTAAAACTAACATTTCAGAATGCTAACATATGCTTATTACTTCTCTTTAATCAGGACAATCTGCAACATTCATCTTCATTGGACTCTTTCAGCAGCACGGTACGATGATCTCAGTTTCCTTTGCTCTTGTTGTCGTGGTAGCTAGACATCAATAATCATCATTTTGCTGCTTCTATTGTTTGCAGGAAGCTATCAATCTGATGGAAGCTGAGGGGAGTTATCCAGATGACAACAATTATCATCAAACTGAAAATATTATTAGGATGCTTGGCCAGGGAACACGGGACAACCTTGCTGCTAGGGAGAATGACATCATGAACACACCTTTGGTAAGAAACCTATCTGTTTTGTTTTTGTACCTGGCCTCCTTTTGTTAATTCCTTTTGTAACGGTGATTTTATTCGTTCATGCTGATAGTCAGGCAATAATCTCACAAATAATATTGCGGGAGTGGATACTTCTCGATCTGGAAATGTTTCTAAAATTGATGAGAAGAAGAAAAAGGTAATTTGACCAACTCTTTTACCCATTTGGTTACCATGCATTATCCATCAAACTAAAATAAATTTAAATATCTTGGCAAGTGATGTTATGCAAATCT
Source organism: Microstegium vimineum (assembly GCA_022036555.1). Lineage (NCBI taxonomy): Eukaryota > Viridiplantae > Streptophyta > Magnoliopsida > Poales > Poaceae > Microstegium > Microstegium vimineum. The sequence continues at coordinate 47,583,585 of CM039132.1, forward strand.
TTCCTGTAACCATCTCTGCTCTTGTACTGTTGGTTTGATCTTCAATCCGTTATTAATGAATGCTTGTATTCCTCATTGTTTCACACACAGGGTTTACTGGGTTGCATCCACACTATGACCGAGAGGCTGAGCAGTTGTGCTCTCGTTATCTTTACAGTATGTGGAGGCTTCTTTGTCTTCAATATAGAAGGGAGCAAGAAACACATTCCGATTGCACTCATTTTGATGTCTGGAAATAGTTTAGCTATGCTGATATCCTGCTTTATTCTGTCACCTCTTGCTTCATACATGAAAGAGAGTGAGTCAATTGAGATTGTGGAAAAAGGAATGTTCATATGGCTGCTGCTGCTTGTTCCGTTGGTGTACTACTTTGATGAATTTTGTATAACACTGCCATTTGTTGCAAGTATCCCCGCATGGCTTCCATGGACTCTTGGGGGCATAGGGTCCTTGTTAATGCTGCTCGGTGGGGTTTGGTTTATTTGCGTAAAGTGGCCGAAGGTATGATGGGATCAGTTAATAATAGCTGAGTATTTGAGTTTCTATGAGAAAAACTAGTGAAGAGAGATGTCTTACCTGTGCTTTGATTTTTTGTTTTTCTCTTTCAGATGGTGGAAGAAATGAAAACAGGTTCGGTGGAAGCAAATGTGATGTTGTTGGACGGCGGAAATTAAGATATATCCAGTACCCTTCAGGAAATTTCGGAGCAAACTTAATTAGTTGTTTGTATGAGGTTCAACTTACAATGACTATGGATTCATCTAAGAAAAATTGTGATGCCCTCAGATCAGGGGTGCAAATAAGTGATATCCTCACATGTATAACCTGGAACTTTTTTAAATAATCAATATGTGATGTGGCCATTTGTCAGGACCCTGCTATTATCCATCAATATGTTGTAAATTCTTAGTCTAGCTGTCGAATTTATTAATTATTTCTTGTGTGCATTGTCGCCATTTTGGTGCCAGCCTGCTGGCTGCTCCACTGATGTGCGTAACCAGCGTATTAAACGCATGCTTTCCCCCGGAGGGATGACGAACCTGATGATCAATGTTGCTGTGGCTGTGAACTGTTAATCTGATGTGTGCTTAATTACTCGTCCGTCCTACCTCCTAGCTAGGATGTGTGTGGGGGTGGGGGGGGGGGGGGGGGGGGGGGATTGGAGTCAGTTCGTTCTTGCTGCCTGCGAAAAACTTACCTTACTACTCACCTCCCTTCATCCCAAATTATAAGACATTCTAAGAGTCTTGAATAAGTCAAACCATTTTAAGTTTGACTAAACTTATATGATAATATAATAACATTTATGACGTCAAATAAGAATATTAGATTCGTCATCAACTATATTTTCATAGTATACATATTGGATATCATAAATATTTATATTTTTCTTTATAATTTTGATCAAATTTAAAATACTTTGACTTACTTTGACTTTTTAAGTTGAAGGCCCCAATGAAGCTTTCACATTAATCCTCACCTCACACGTTGAAAAGAGAAATTTTCATATTAATCACAAATATCTCGGTCACGAACCAAAATACTCTAGTTATTCATAATCGTTAGATCTATTTTATTTTTGAAGTAATTACCCACCTCTGCCATTAGAGATTAAAAAATAGCCTAAAACTACAAGATCACGTTCACTTGGTTAATATTATTTTTAATATAAATACATCTATTGACCGGCCAATATATACGATATGTGTTGGAAATTAGGCATTTTCATGTTTAATTTAATCCAGAAAAACAGTAACAAATATGTGACAACAGATATATGCACGTGTGTTATATTACTACTGCTATCAGAGAGATAGAAAAATAAGAGCACTATGATAAAAGTATATTTTGCGGAGGGACCTGTGCTGGAGACACTTGCGGCTCCATTTTCACTAGTTGTCATAGTGAGTTATGCGATGTCGTGGACCTCAATCGATGCAGGCAGTGTCGTCCCTCGAACCGTTCGCCGGGAAGAAAACGACGGCCTGCGTGTATGAGCAGGCGCCGGGAAGAAGACAAGGGCCTGCGTGTACGAGGAGGGCACCGTGAAGACGCCGCCTGGAAGAAGACGAGCCGTCGTGACGATCCTCCCCAAAAACTTGATTGCGCCGCACACCCGAGTAGACGATACAGCGAGGCAAGGGTTCCGGAGGCCTGCTCTCCAACTCTCTGTATTCTCGCAGAAGGTTGGATAGGGAAGAACTGTTCGGTACTCGACCGAGAAGATAGTCGCAGAGGTTTATAGAAAAGAGGAGACAGACGGGGAGCGGGGAAGGAAGGCCAACGGATATGCTTGAATCACGGGAATTAATTCCATTCAATCCTGACATTACTGTTTCCTTCTACACCGCAGAGTCCAGGTTCAATGAATCCATGTGAGTCACAAAACTTGATCAAACGGCATGGCACGGCTCGGCACGCTCGCACTTTGCGGCGCGCGCGTGTGGCACCTAGTCAACCTCCCCTCAACTTCTCAATTGGTGTACCGGTAGTCTACCTATTTAAGTTGAGTCAATCAATAGTCAAAATCTCATGTGGGATTAAACTATAGTGCAACATAACATTTACCATGAGACTAGGATTTTATTGAATTAATAAAATATGGGCCAAGCCCATTTATTTCAACAATCCCCACCAAACCCTAGATCTCATAACAATGTTCTCAGTTCTCCGTCATTTGATATATCAGTATTTCGATGGACACTGTTAAATACATCTAGAGCAATGACTACACTTCACAATTATACAATGGATTATGCCTTGAATTGATAGTTTTGTGCGATACAAGTTTCATCAAGACTCTTTGTTAATACTAGGTAGCCAGAGTATCCCCTCTATTTAGAGCATATAAATCAAACTCCTAGGCCTTTCATGAGTATCTAGAGATTACCCACATCTCATAGACTATGACTAATAGTCGAACTCATATAGGTGTGTTCCTTAAGAATGTTTTCTTGGACAACATCCTTGCTTAGAAAAGCCACTCAGATCACATTAAGGAATGAAACAACCTGCTATACATATAGGAAATATATGCATCAGACATGGACCTTTTAAGGGTCTTTCCTCTCAGTCCACCACTAGCTTGTTTCACTGTTCTACTTCACGGGATCTCCGATCACATAGAACAGGTTACTACTATGATAGACTTTAGGTGGGTCTCAAGCCTATCTCTCTCGATTCAATATCTATCACATTACGTGATAGTCCCTTAGTAAATTGATCTGCCAGATTTTTAGACGTGTGAAGATAGTCCAACGCTATAACTTTGGAGTTTCTCAATTTTCTGACAGACTTTAACCGCCTCTTAATATGCCTTGTGGACTTCATCTTATCCTTTGAACTGTTTACTTTAACTATCACAGTCTGAGTATCACAGTTCATGGAAATAGCCGGTATAGGTTTATCTACTACCAATAAATCTATTAGGAGCTCACGAAGCCATTCAGCCTCAGTACCAGCATTGTCGAATGCTGTGAGTTCTGCTTCCATGGTGGACTTTGTTAAAACAGTCTGCTTGCAAGACTTCCATGAAACAACGCCACCTCCAAGTAGAAATGCACATCCACTTGTGACGTATAGCTCATCAGCATCAGATATCTAATTTGCATCATAATATCCCTTAAGTACCTTAGGGTACTCGGAATAGTGAATGACATAACTCACTGTACCTTTCAGGTAGCGCATTACTCTCTCAAGAGCACGCCAATGATTCTCTCCCAGATTTGACACAAACAGGCTAAGCTTGCTCACAACAAAAGAGATATCAGGCCTTGTAACGCTTACTAGGTACATGAGAGAACTAATTATTTGGGAGTATCTTAATTGATCCCTTGCTATTCTCTGATTCTTTCTCAATAGCACACTAGGGTCATAAGGTGCAGGAGCGGTTTGACAGTCACTATACCCAAAACGACTTAAGACTTTTTCCACATAGTGGGATTGCACAAGAGTAACCCCACCACCACCTTCTTTTAGTAGTTTGACATTAAGAATAAGATCAGCTTCTCCCAAATCTTTCGTCTCAAAGTTCCTAGACAAAAATTCCTTAACCTTCTTGATCACATCAAGGCTAGTTCCCACAATTAATATGTCATCAACATATAAGCACAATATTACACCTTCACCCCCACCATACCGATAATACACATATTTGTCAACTTTATTCACAATAAAGCCAACGGATGTTAAAGTTCTGTTGAACTTCTCGTGTCATTGCTTAGGAGCTTGTTTGAGGCCATATAGAGACTTCAATAATTTACACACCACGCCTTCATGACCATTTGCTACAAATCTATCTGGTTGATCCATATAGATCTCCTCATCTAACTATCCATTGAGGAAAATTGTCTTAACATCTATGTGATGAATGATAAGACCATGAGGGGCTGCCAAAGAAAGTAACACACAAATTGTGGTCAAGCAAGCAACAGGTGAATAAGTATCAAAGAAATCCTTTCCTTCTTTCTGGGTATAACCCTTGGCCACAAGCTTTGCCTTGTACCTCTCAATTGTACCATCAGGCCTAAGCTTTTTCTTGAACACCCATTTGCATCCTATAGGATTAACAATTTCCCAAGTTCCATTAGACATAATAGAACTTATGGTAGTTGATCTTGGGATAGGCAAGCATCTCCGTTGACTGGGTATTCTATAAACCCTAGATGATCCTTACCTATATATATTGTACACCCTTGGTACCTCCATGATCAATCTACTATTTCCCCGAGATATCTCTTCTCTCACACAGTTCCCAACTCTTTACAGTTTATGTGTCACAACTCCTTCCATTTTTTGTCACTTATTTAATGAATGTTAATGCTTTGGACTTTCTTGAGTTGCAAGTTAAAATTGGAAATGAAAGTCACATGTAAAAATAGAAATGAAAATGAAAGATTTTTCAAGTTTTATGTAAAAAGAAAATAATGATGAGGCCGTTTTACTTATCCAGGCAATCTGGTGTGCGTGAAAGTAAGGATGTTACTATTGAAGGAAGAGTGCAGTTTGATCTCCTGCAGGTTGTGATCTACTTTTGCTTGGCAATTAAATCGGTGTTTGCTTTTTTCATGAGATTATTTCATCTGTTTCTTTGTCTTCACTACCTGGATATGATGCAGGCTATGAAACAGGATTACAAGCGGAGTTCTTATTCATTGAACTCTGTATCGGCACACTTTCTTGGGGAGGAAGCAAGTTCAAACATTTCAAGTGCTCTATGTTGCTGTTAGTCATTGTACTCTAATCATTTTGATGCCTTTCTGTTTGAACTTATTTTTTTGTGGAGCAACTGAGAGGATGCGAAAGGTATGAACCCTAGATGTTATTACCATATCTTGATGGTATCAACCCATTCTTAATGATATAGTGTCTTAGGCAGTTAGGCTACTGAAAAATCATGGTTTTCTTGAGCAGAGAGATCCAGCTACTGCACCTACTATTGGTGACCGTGTTCCTTATGTTATAATTAAAGCAGCAAAAAGGCCAAAGGTAAAAAAATATCTGCATCATGTGCTGTGTATTATCTGTCCGGTGGTACTATGTTTGATTCATTTGTCATTCTGCATGCAGGCATATGAAAAATCAGAAGATCCGATTTATGTTTTGGACAATGATATACCCATTGATCCTCAATACTACCTTGAGAACCAAATTAGCAAGGTTTGTGTCCGATGCTTCACCTAGTATTCAGAGCCTCTCCCCTTTTGCTTTCCTTTTTTTTTTTTGGGTAACTGACACTTGTCAACCGGCAGCCACTTTTGAGCATCTTTGAGCCAATTCTGAAGAATACCACCAAAGAGTTGCTTCATGGAAGCCACACCAGATCTGTTTCAATAATTCAATCTCAACTCCTTAAAATAGCTGGATAGTGAAATTTGCAAAGAAGCAATAACTTGCGTTGGGTGCAAAGCGGTTATCAGGTGACGCATGCACTACATTGCTGATGCAAAAAGATATGCAACCAGTGTCTATAAACGTCTAACCATTTGTCCTTCATTTTCAACTTGCAGTGGTGCCAGTCAGACACTTTGCTCACATTGCAAGGGAAGAGAAGCAGAGTTATACTTCAAAACAGTAGCAAATGGTACGGGCTATACACTCTGAAAGACATCTATGTTTGTAAGCACTTTGCCCACGAGGCCCGAGCTCACTACTGACTGATCAAATTTTGACATCCTCAGTTTCTTACTTGGAGATGCTCTTTGGGAGGCTATGGACGCAATGCCAGGAGTGCCAAGGATCTCTGCACCAGGACGTTCTCTGGACAAGGTTTGCTGTTTTCCCCCTCAATGCAACACTTGTTCATTACTCTGTTCCAGTCACAAGCTTAAAACCTTATCCTGTGCAATCAAACCATTGCTGTCGGGATTGTCCGAATTTCTATGGGCGAAGGAAGGCACAGAAGGATATGGCCGAAGCTAAGCTGCAGCTCAACCGGTGGGACTTCTGAGCTTGTAAATTCTCACACTGGCAGCCTGCAGTTGGGCACATACTGTGGCTGTGGAGGGCAGGAAGCTAGTCTACCGGACAATGCGATGGTGTCATGATACTTGTGAAGATGAACCTGAACTATAGCGAGCATCCAAGCACCCTTGAGTCCGTGTCACGTAGTCTGGCTCGCCTATACGATTCACTGGCACGTTTGCTGTTTGTGTTTTGAGTTCAGGTGTGTGTTGTTAGATGGTAGGACGATTCTCTGTCCTTCCAGTAGCTAGTGCTGAGAATAACAGTGCTCGCACCAGAGGTGAGGTGCTGTTGATGTCCTAGCTCCTAGGCAGGACTGTGGAGTGGAGCAGTTCATTGTAACTGGTTTGGGATGAGACAATTTGAAGGCCACATGATTGTGCAAATGTATGGACTGAGAATGATTAACTGATAAACGAGGACGTTTCTTGCAGGTTGCAGCTAAAACTTGGTGCCGGTAGTACAGTGGAAAATGTCTCTGAACGATCGTGAATTTAAGCCAACTCAACCAACTAGTATATTTGTTCGTGCTAACGCTACAGCTTTATCTAGAAAATATCGTAAAAAAACAATCAATTTACTTTTAGTTTAACTTTTACACAATTATATTTGAGCATATACACAATAGATAAAACACTTTTACAATTAAGAAGACATAATTACATTCTCCTTAACTCTTTTATCATTTATGTATATTACTTTTTTTAGATTCGAAAGGGTGCAAACATGGTCGAGCGAGACATACGCGTCCTCGTCTGACCCCTCGGGCGACCCAAGGACGCGGGCTCTGTCTCACCCGACCCCTCAGGCGTATGCTTCGTCTCGCCCGACTCCTCGGGCGTAAGCTTTGTCTCACCTGACCCCTAGGGTGCAAGCTCCGCCTTATCCGACCCCGAGGGCGTAGGCCATGTAACTAAATCGAAAACTGCTCCTTAATCTACAAAAAAACACGATTGACTCCATACAGTTTCCTCAGTAGCATGACGTGCCGATTCTCCATGTTTGGCAACAAGAACGGTTGCCCCCTCATTTGCAAAACAACAACAGCCCAAAATTTGTATCCATTAAGAATTCAAAAAGAACAAATTTCATGATTGACCACCAAACCAATCTCCGTACTGCAGCCCACTCTCTCCAGTGCCGAAGTAGAAGGTGCGGCTCCTCCACGTCCATGCCCAGCACCATCACCGCTGCCATTTATCAATGCAAATCAAACAATCAACGAATATCTTTTTAGTAATCAAGCATAAATAGAGAAAATAAGTAATTTAAACAATTTTCAGCAAGAAACATCAGCGCCTCCCTTGCACCTCTGCAATCCACCATTATAATGTGACACATACCTCAAACTAGGATGATGCTGTCGCAGCTGGCCAAGCTCCCTTGCGGCCACAAATGGGGCCATGGGGGGTCTCCTCTCCTCCGGCAAACCGCCGTTGCGCAGAAACCGACCCCAAAGCAGCGACTGCAGTCAGATATATCTGACAAAGGCAGAGTATGACACTATATTGTCACAAGTAATGGAACAATGAATTGAGATACAAAGAAGCACCGACATGGATTCTGTTGCGGTGCGGGAAGTCGGAGATGGCGCGGTGCTGCGAGAGGCGATGGAGCTCGGCTTAGCGGTCGGCGGCCATACGCATGACGAGCTCGAGGCGCGCCTGGCGGCCGCGGATCTTGAGAGCGTCCATGCAACCGTGTTTAGGGATGGGGTACGGTGGGGGCCAGTGTCGTCGTCGTGGTCGCGGGCATCAATGTGAACCCACTCTCCGACGAAGCGCACCCGGTCGCGCTCGATCTCGTGGAGCCAGGAGGACGAGGAGAGGAGGTGCGCGAGATCTGCACGGCGGGAGCGCGGCGGAGGAGATCGGGGGAGCCCTAGCGGCTGGATCCAGCGTCCCAGTCCCTGCCGCTGCGGGGCTCAGAGGGCTCACGGCGGTGGCGCGAGGTAATATCGATGTCAGGAACAAGGGGAGCTGGGGCTGGGACTGGGACGTCGCCCATCGCCGTCGGCCGCGATGAGGCATGTGGTCGCGGGGAGCAGGGCAGAGCCGCCGACGATCGTGGGGAGCGAAGTCGCCGCCAGGCACGCGTGAGGGGAGTGGGAAGCCTGGGCGTGGGTAGTGGCGGATCCAGAAACGGATCAAGTGGGGGGCTAATTAACATAGGCTAAACTTTTTTTGTTCGTTGGACACAGTACACTAATAGATGTAGCTAAAAGACGATTCTGTTTTTGCTCAACCCGACTCTGTTGGGTAGAGACATCTTTTTTAGCAACATATTTTTCCATTCTACAAAATAAAACCAATCAATTTCGGATCACTGATTTAATTGAACTAATAATGAAAAGAAACAAAATTAAAGAGGAATGAAAGAGGTGATGTCCAGTTTTCACCCTTGAGTTGGCCTGGGCGCTCAACGCTGAAGCAGTGAAGCTGGCTGGGGGCTCTGCGCTGCGACGGCCTTGGGCGCTCGAGCCTTGGCTACGGCCTGTCGCGAACGGCTGGGGCTGGCCAGTGCCCTCGGCCTTCGGCGGTCCGGCCTCCAGCTCCAGCCCCAGGGTCCAAGCTGCATGTCCCCCAAGAGACGTCCCGATGCGCGGGATTGCGGGAGAGCGGGAGCACCGGAGGGCCGAAGCAGAGGGGCGGCGCTGCCGTTCACCGGCGTTGAGCTCCGGAGTAGGCGAGCAGGCGCAGGCTAGCAGGTCGCAGACTCGCAGCGAGGGGCGGCTAGGCGCGATGCGCATCGCGGAGGAGAGCGGCGGCGGCGCTTGGCGAGAAACTGAGAGGATGCGACTGTTGAGCTGTGCTGGGCCGCTTCGCTGTTAAAAGAAACACTACAATATGACATCCCCTTTTGCAACGTAAATATGCGTTGCTAAAAGTTTATGTATACATTGGCAGGGTCTATACCAACGCATCTAATATGCGTTACTTAAAGTGGCATTGCAAGGATCTATTACAACACTTATTTATGTGTTGGTAACATGTAGTAATAACCGTTACAAAGTTGCAGCACATAATAAAGGGTTATAGCAACGCTTATATATGTTTGTACAACCATGGGCGAACGACATTCTATGGCTTCTTGCAACACATAGATTTAGTTTGTTGCACTACTTATATGTGTTGGAAGAAATAAAAGCATTTAGTCTTTAATAAAATAATTATTTATTTTTTGATAGAAATATAGAGATAATACACATACAATTTATAACAAAATATAGAGAAATGCAAGACCATCGATCAAACACAAATAATAAGCATACTCAGCCATATAGTATACAGAATTTGTTGAATTATAATTATTTTCATCCACATAATTCATGACACAACTTTTGTTCAGAGTACAAGTTCCTATGGAAGTAAAATATAAAACATAAAGGAATCCCTCTTAGAAAAATCGCAGCAATCCTCATTTCTCCTTCCTCCAGTTTAGTCTAGCACTGCATTAATGTGATGATTTATTGTGCCACATTGATGTTTCTACAAAAGTACACACGAGGAATATTAGTCCACAGCTCGAAGAACAACTAAAAACATGAATATTAGCACTGCATTAATGACCCTTGTTGACAAACTGTGAATGCGTAGCAGCAGCAGGCCCGCTACACAATTCTTTAGCAATAGTAGGCTATAAATAACAGATAGTCAATCCAAAAGACTTAATTAATTTCACTGATTGAGCGAATCATATATGGTTAATATGATACAACTAATGTGAAATACCTGTGTTGATCTAACTTTACAGATCTTGGATATGATCGAATTTCCTTGATCCACCTGAATAGAAGAAACTAAAATATTAGTGATCAAGAACTTCACTGGTAGGTTCCAAGTATATACAAAATCCCTGCAAAACATCCTGATATAAAGTAGGGGGATAATTATGGTTGAAAGCACTACTAGTGCAACGTCCTGCTCCTGCAAATGCTTTGACTTGCAGAAAGGTACTATGCTTTGACTTGCAGATTTGTGGATTATATCTCAAACTTAGCATATTGGAGTCATCCTGCAATTTGCAAACATGTTTAGAGTAGAAGCCCATTACACTTCAAAGATTACTGAAGACTGAATTTAGTCCTAGTATTTTATTCAACATACACTGAGGAAGTTAGCTAGTGTCCTTCCAGATAGAACAGAATCTTGTAGAGTTTCAACCAAAAAAAATTATGTTTAAAACAACACACTATTCTAAATGCCCAAGACAAGGACTATTGATCTGCAAGATTTGACAGTGTATTAGTTTCATATACTATGATACATGATAATTTAAATAGATGTTCTTGCGGATTAATGCAATATCTAGAAGCTAAATTAAATTAGGCATAGGTCTGCCGTATATATTCATATAGATCCACAATCAGACAATGCAAAAATGCAGGCCAGTGTACAAACAGGGCAGAGGGAGGCTTTTCCTTTTTTTAACGAAAAAGGGAGGTTGAACTTGCTACACATTAATTTCATAAACATTAATTGTTCAGTTACCTTGTCCGTCTATATCAAAGCAGACGGTTTACAAGATGTCTTTGTCTGCACAAATTCACAGGAATAAAGATAGCTGCATATCAAAGCACTAACAATAATCACACGAAAATAGTGCATTTCAGGAACAATCAATCTAGAGAAAAATAGATTTTTGTAGAAGGCAAAATTATTGAATAAAAATAAATTAGATGTTTCCTCAATTTGTTTGCATCTGGGATGTATAGAGGTGTGACTTACCAAAATTTTCGTCCTGATCGATATCTCCAAATACAGGTATGGTATGGTGCTTCTAATCAGTTACTCCATCGTTACCTCCCCTGCAAGATGCTTAAGAGTAACCAGACCTGCAGAGCATTTAGGGAACGGATTAATCACTTACGATTGAAACAGGATTTAATGGGAATTTTACCAGATCGAGGGCGTGAAGTAATACTGACTAGATACAATTAAAAGGGTGCAGCAGGATACATCTAGAGCAGGACGCAAAAGACCACAGATGATTGGGACCTGGATATTAGATCGAATAGATGGGCACCAACTGTTTGAGCCCGGATGTTGGCCAGCCCTCACCGCCACTGCATCGCTTGCCGCCTGGAACCTCATATATGATTTGCGCCAACTCCCAATCAGTGCTCATCCACGCACGCCGCCGAGACGACCCTCGGCGAGGGCGGCGAACTTGACAACGCACCTGCCTTGTACGCTCAACGCCACCACCTGACAAACAAGATAGTTGCTATGCCTATGGCTTCCTCTCCACACGCATTATGGAGATCAGATCTAGGAGCGGGAGAGGATTAGACGTGGGGGGTGGGGGCTGGGGGGAGCAAGTTACGGAGGTGAGGAGACGAGGAGTCCGGGACACGGTTATGGTCACTCCTCACGCAGGAAGCGGGGAGGTGGGGATTGGGCTCTAACGCATCTTCCTAGCGTTGGTAGGTATTCGATGCGAGAGAGCGGTTTGTGTTGTAGTGAAATTTCAGCCCATAGAGGGTGGGAAGCCTACTGTGAGGTCAGGGGTGAGATCTAGTCTTTCCATTTTTTTAGAAGATTTTAATTATAATATAGATAGATAGATGACAAGCCAGTGATCTACTCCTCTGTTTCATAAAAAGTGAATCTTACTTTCTGAAAGCTAAACATTTTAACTGACTAAATATATAAAAAATTTATATTAAAATTTATGATATATAATTAGTATCATTAGATATTGTTACATATATCTATATTTCTAGATCCTGCACTGCTCATGGCAGCCGCCAGCCAGCACCGTGCCAGGAAGGCTCCATCCGATCCTCCCGTCCAAAAGTACCGTGTCATCACAACGATGTCCGTTTCCTGCCTCCACTTCTGCACCAGGATTGTGTAGACGCGGAGCAGTGACCGGATCAAACAGCAACAGCCTGGAGAACGGGGCGTAGCCAAAAAGTCGCCGGCCCTCCTCGGTCAACAGGTCAAGAGCCCGGATCAGGACGAAACGTAGAGGACGAACAGTCTGCGCCGCTCAGCGCTCACCCAGACACCCACAACAATTCCTACCCGGGGAGCAGCTTATTGAGAGACATAAATGTTGTTAATATTTTGTACAAGTCTAACTAAAGTTTAGAAAGCTTGATATCCTTTACACGAGACACATGGAGTAGGGCTTATCTGGATATACATAGCTAGTTACTAGTTGGGGTGAAATTAGTCTAAATTTGCCATGGTTGAGTAGTTCGGTGGCTAACAATGTTTTGGTACCATAAATTTGACTAGATTTATATAAAATATGTGTAACATTTATATCTCTAAACAAATTTATTATGGAAATAGATCCAACGATCTATCTAATGATATTAAGTTTGTACCATAAATATTAATATTTTTATACATATTTAGTTAGTTTTTTTTATGCATCACGCAAAAGGTTTATATGTTTTTGTATTAAGAAGGATAGAGTTTGATTACAAGGCGCTCGGTAGCGTCAATGGCTTAACATGATAAGCATAACGCTCAAGCTCGCCCTAGATTGTCGTTGCTAGTGTATTACTTTGGCTAATAGACAACATAAACCCTTTGCGCCGCCCTGGACCCAAAGATATGCCTCCTGTTTGAGCATTGCAAGGATTTATGGTACTTGGATGCTAGCCCCTATGAAGCATTGAGGGTTCCGCTCTTTGCAAAACTCCCAGGCGATAAGCAGGAATAGGAATCAACCCCCAGCCCTCTCATTCTCGGTCTAGAACTGTCTCCAAGACGTCCACCAACTCCAACTGAAGATTGTGAAGTTGTTTCAGGGAAACCAAAACGACATTAATTAGAGACAGAGGGGGTATAGTTGAAGAGTTAGCTAAAAAGCTAACTCACTTTTTAAGCTCTCATTACTACTACATAAATGATTTTGCATAGCACTTGGGTTTTATTAACCGTGGTGGTTAAACACCTAAACCGCCACGGTTAATAGGTGGCCACCAAGCCCACCGGCTGGGGGTCACAACCGCCACGGTTAATGGCCTATTAACCATGGCGGTTACTTTTGCACAACCGCCACGGTTAATGGATTAACCATGGCAGTTGATGTTACTTAACCGCCACAGTTAATAGACCATTAATTGTGGCAGTTATTATTAAGTTAACCTCCACGGTTAAGCCTGTAGTATAAATACAGCAGCCCCCTCTCTTCTTCCCCGCGGATCCTTCTCCATTTTTGATGGTTTTGAGCTCAAAACCATCAAATTGACCATTTTTTGAGGGGGGGGGGGGGGGGGGTTGCCCTTGGATTTGGTGAAGTGCACCACCGCAAAAGGTTGACTTTTACTCTCCATCACTCGGTTTTCTCTCTTTTTGATGATTTGGGTGCTTTTCCCTAATCTAGATCTAGATCCAATGGAGAGGAGAGAGAATAGGAGATCTAGAGCTACACACATGTTGGGGAGGTTTTGCCCTTAGATTTGGTGAAGGGTGGCACCGCAAGATGGTGAATTTACTCTCTAACACTCGATTTTCTCTTTTTTAGATGATTTTTGTGCTTTTTCAACTAGATCTAGAGAGGGAGAGAGAATAGTAGATCTATAGAGCTACACACATGCATGCTAAGCTAATTTGGATTTTTTGTGCATTTGAAAGGTTATGGAGCACAGGGATGAGTGGATGTACAAGACATCGAGGATGGATCTGAGATTCCTAGAAAATGTGAGAAAGAAGTTCATGCCCGTTGCGTAGAAGCATTGCCTCAGTTTGGATCGGGAGCTCATGGTTTGTCCATGCAATGACTGCAAGAATCGGTTTGCTCAGAAAGATGCAGTGGTGCAATCACACCTTGTACGATATGGTTTCATTAAGGATCCAAAGTACATTGTGTGGAAGTTTCATGGCGAGAAAGAGCCGAGTGTCACCAATGAACATGGGGGAACCTCGTCGACGACATCCACAGTTGTGTCTGGCGATGGAGGACACCAACAACCCACTGCGAGACCGAGCATTGATGATGAGAGTCGCGACTACATCACTATTGTCGATCTGCTCCAAGATGAAGCTGCTGGCGCCGGGGACGACAACAATGGTGACCCGATGATTGATACGCTGCGGCCCGAGGATACATAGCTTCTTGAGGAGATTGCTAACCGTCAGGACCATGACGATGTTCTGTTTGGTAATCCAAAGTGGCTAGAGAATTTCAGGGAGATGAAACAGGCAACAATTGATCTCCTCTACCCGGACGGCGGTGAATGTCCAAAGCATTGCATGACGTTGCATTTCGTTCTCCAGATGCTGATGTGCAAGGCTCGCCATGGGATAACCGACACAGGCTTCAATGACATTTTACGCATCATTGGTGAAACGCTACCAGAGGGTAATAGGGTTCCCGTCAATACATATTGAGCGAAGAAGCTGATGAGCCAGTAGCGATGAAGCTTCAAAAGTTTCATGCATGTCCTAACCACTGTATTCTGTTTCAGGGTGAGTATGAGAATGCACAGAGTTGTCCGAACTGCGGCGCGAGCCGCTACAAGAAGAATGTCGGTTGTCGCGCGGACGATGAGGAAAAACCGTCGAGAGGGGCGAAGAAGAAGACAGGCAAGAAGCATTTGCTGCCTATTGATTAGGACGAAGAAGAAGAGGGTTACACACAGAGGAAAAGTCCTGCCCTGTCAGTGTGGTACCTTCGTATCATCGACCGGCTACGTGCGTTATTCGGGAACCCAGAGGATGCCCAGCTCATGTCCTGGCATGCATCACCTGAGCGTATCAAGGGAGATGGCAAGTTGCGTCACCCCTCCGATGCTAAGCAGTGGAAGGGGTTCAATGCCATGTTCACGAAGGAGTTTGGGGACGAGCTGAGGAATGTGAGGTTGGCGCTGAGTATGGATGAGATGAATCTGTTCGGTGACCTCAGCAGCACGCACAGCACCTAGCCAGTCACCCTCACCATACATAACCTACCTCCGCACCTATGTCAGAAGCGCAAGTATCTTCTACTGTCAATGCTTATCTCAGGACCGAGGCAGCCCATCAACGATATAGGCGTGTTCCTAGAGCCGTTGATGGAGGATATGCAGAAACTATGGGTGGAAGGGGTCTGGATGATGGATGTGTCCCTAAAGAAGGATTTCACTCTAAAAGCCATCCTCTGTGTCACCATCACCGACTACCCTGGTTATTTTTCACTATCGGGACAGATTAAAGGGAAGACTGGTTGCGTAGTATGCATTGATGGTACCTGCTCCACTTATCTTAGTGGATCCCAGAAGACGGTGTACATGAATCATAGAAGATTCCTCCACAAGAAGCACATGTACCGTCATTCTTCGATGAATCAGTTCTTCGATAACCAGGCCGAGCCACAGACTGAGCCGGAGAGGACGAGGTACGGGCCAAAGGTGTTTGATATTGTGAAGGACATTAACTTCGAGTTTGGAAAGAAGAAGAAAGAGGACGAAGATGGGCAGAAGAAACCAAGGAAGAAGAGAAAGCGGGATAACGAGGACGAGGAAGCACCTATCGTGAAGGTTTCATTCAAGAAGCAGTCATGTTTCTTCAAGTTCCTGCCATAATGGAAGGAGCTCAATACACCGCATACCATTGACTGTAAGCACCTGGAGAAAATTTCTTCGAGAGCACGATCGGGGTCCTCCTGGACATGAAGACTAAAACAAAAGATGGTCTCAAGTCACGTATGGACCTTGTGAAACAGAACATCAGGCACGAAATCCACCCAACACCGGCGGGACAAAGTGGAAATAAAGTTGACCTTCCAGGCGCGAGCTACAACCTCACACGGGATGAGAGGAGGGCTTTCTGCAAGTGGCTTAGGGATGTAAAGGTCCCGACCGGTTTCTCTTCCAACATCAAGAGTCTGGTCTCGATGAAAGACCTGACAATGACCAACTTCAACTCCCATGACTACCACATAATGCTGACTGTGTTCCTTCCTATTGTGATAAAGGTTATCGGTCTAGAGTACGTGAAGATGGTCATCACACGCATGTCCTATTTCTTTAACCACATCACATAGAAGGTCATCGATGAAGCTGAGCTGCCTGCCTTAAGAGAGTTTATCGCGGAGACTCTTTGCCAGCTTGAGATGTGTTTCCGACCTTCTTTCTTTGATATTATGCCACACTTAATGATGCACATGGTGGATCAAATAGAGGAACTTGGTCCTGTCTACTTGCACCAGATGTGGACGTATGAGCGGTTCATGTCCACCCTCAGCAGATACGTCCATAACCATGCTTACCCGGAGGGCTCCATGATCGAGGCATACACAACGGAGGAGGCTGTTAACTATTGCATGAGATACATCCGAGATGGAAATTCTATTGGGCTGCCCGTCCACCTACACGAAGGCAGAACAATGGGTATGGGGTGCACGGGAAGGAAAGTACGCACTGATATAGACGAGGAAATCTTGCAAGAAGCCCATCACGCCGTCCTTAATCAGTTAGTGTCGATGGAACAGTGGGTCGAGCAGCACCTGAACGAGATTCGCCAAACTGCGTCCGGTCCTACGGAGGTGTGGGTACAAAGACAACACAAGATCAAGTTCACGACGTGGATCCAAAAGCAGGACATCCCCACCGACACTAAAGAATCTAGGCCTGCATCCGGACCGTCCAGCCAAATCACCACGTGGCAAGGGTATGACATCAATGGATACATGTTTCACACGAAAGAGAAGGACAAGAAGAGCGCGGCACAGAACAGTGGTATTCGATATGAGGGCATTAACAAGGCGACAATGCAGATGAAGTCATTCTACGGGCAGATTGAAGAGATATGGGAACTTGACTACGACGGTGACCTCGAGATACCCATCTGTCGGTGCAATTGGGCCAACCCTAAGGGAGTTGATATAGACGAATATGGACTAACCACCGTGGACCTACAAAGGGTCGGCTACAAAGATGATGAGTGGGTACTCGCAAACCGCGTCGCGTAGGTAGCCTACTACAAGAAGCCTAGAGATTCCAACAAGCATGTGGTTGTGTCAGGAAAGCAAAGGATCGTTGGAGCCGATGGAGTCCAGAGTCCTGAAGAATACAACAACTACCAAGAGCTCTCGCTCTTTACCGATCATCCATGCAAGATCAAGATCGTCGAGAACCGCATCAACAAGACCAAGATGAAGCCCTGGTTCCTCCCCGACGGCGAGAAGAAGACCGTTATAGGATCACTTCCAGCAAAATGATATATGTGTGTAATAATGTATTTATTGATTAACGACTGAGAACTTTTATGTTTTTCACACCTATATGTAATAATGTACTCACTTATTCATTAATAATGTACTCTACTACACTCTACGACTCTACTACTACTCATACTACTCTCTACTACACTCTACTACTTTACTACTACTCATACTACTCTCTACTACACTCTACTACTCTACTACTACTCATACTAGCTACTCTCTACTACTACTCTACTACTTTACTACTACTCATACTACTCTCTACTACACTCTACTATTACTCTACTACTACTCTCTACTACTACTCATACTACTCTCTACTACACTCTACTACTGCTCTACTACTACTCTCTACTACACTCTACTACTCTCTACTACTCATACTACTCTCTACTACACTCTACTACTCTACTACTTGTGACAAAACCTCTTAAGAACAGGGCCCACTTGCCAGGATTAATGTCCGTCCGACTTAATCCCTAGCAAATGATCCAAGTCTCAATTAGCCCGTCAGGTGTCACCACTTTGCAACGGATCATTCACCTCTTTCCGAACAGGATCTCCTCATTACAAACATTGCAGAAGTAATACAATAATTTAATTTACATCAAAGTAGTGGAAATTTGAAGTCATATTACAAACCATAAGTTTTGAAACATAACTTAAGTGTCATACGATAATAATACATCAAGCTGCTGATAGAGTATAAACAAAACACCGAAGTACACTTGCCCAAGAGTCAAGCAAGACAACTAATCCTCATCATCCTCCACTAAAACAACGGTCATGCAGCACGAAGCCACACAGACCGGATTTGGACCCTCATCTGCAATAGGGGTTAACAAACCCTGAGTACAGGGTACTCAACAAGACTTATCCGACAAAAGAAAATATTTGGTGGACAAAAGGTATGCAAGTCATAGGATTCAAGGGTGGTTTGCAAGAATCAAGTATTTTGCATAAATGAGCATTTATAAAAGAATTGAAATTCATTTAATTCGTTCATAAGATTACTCGAGCACCGATCTAAATTTATGATCGATAATAGGGTAATAAACCATCCATGAAAGGAAACCATCAAGTATCCAATTTTAGTTCAATACTACGCTGAAGAAGAAAGAGTCGAGTCTCCATATCCGAGGAGCACGACGATTCGAATCGATTAAACCCAGCTAGGACTTCCCTATCACACGACATATACAACACTAAAGCGCGTATATGACTACCTTTCCCTGGATTCTCTCGCCAAAACCGGGGTTCCGCTACCCGAGAGCATAGTACACCTCCATCCAGTTCCTCGAACTTGGAGGCTACACACTACTCTCGCCATCTCTCCACTCCCAGTGCGGTTTGGCCGTTCTTAAGACGAGAATAGCCAGAGTCCGGCTTCCAAAAGTATATGATAAGTACTCCAAATTCTCGCTCAATATCAAGGTCAGCGGACGGTTCCTAATGACACAGGCGGAGAGAACCCGCTCACCAGATATCCATATCTGATGGCTCCCAAACACTGAGTCCGCCTGGTCCTAAATTATTACTTCCAAAACATTCCTTTCTCAAAAGAGCATAACCATTTGCCGAAGCAATAAGCTATGTGTAAGTGACCGGAAATCACCTACTATAAAGATCTAAGCATACTAAGCATTTTAGCAAAGTTTTGCATCTTTAAACGAGTGTCAAGGTATAAGGTACAATTAACACAAGGATAAGGCTATGCATCAAGTAGGAATTTAATAAAGTAAGACAATGCAATAATATAACCATAAGTGTATTTAAATAAAAGATTTTAAATGCAAGGTAGGGTTTGAATGCACCGGGGCTTGCCTTGGTTGGAGGGATACACAAACTCAGGCTCAGATTCAACAAGAGAGAAAACTCCTTCACAAGAGGGATTATCCAACCCAACCAACGAACAATCTACATGATATAATGACATGCTTAGATGATGCTTGAAATGATAGACATGATGCTTTGCAACACACAAACATGTATTTAAGAGATGAACAAAACAAATTACAACCTTGAGTACAACTTCCCTTCATGCAAGAAAGTTAAACTAAAGCATATAACAAATTAATTAAACCATGATTAAAAGATTAACTAGATTAGTTAATAATTATGTCCAAAAGCACCGAGCAAACAACACTACATCATATATGTCCATACTGTGGTTGTCACTGGACAAATGACAATTTGCATCAATGTTGACACAAAATGTGGCACACTGTGCCTCACACACACCAAGCCGGAAAGCGTGGCTTCAATCGGGTGACTGGGTGTTTCGAAATCCAGAAACGTGCCAGTCAGTTTGACCTGAAACTAACAAGGGATAAAAATCATTAGATACAAAACTGGAACATGTCGGGTGAGACCAGACAGTTCCATATGTACGGCCCTGAAGCCACTTACGACGACATACAACTATAGAAGTTGTTTGCCAACAAGTCTTATATATCATTCGGCTAGACAAACATAAAGTACGTAAAGCGTTGATTGCCGAACGTGCATGCATGAGAAAAGTACATTTGGACGAATCATAATTAACTGTGAGTTAAAGCGTAACCAAGCTCGGCAATCCAACCGAGTTGGGATCCATGATGAAGGAACATGTAAGCAAACACGATCAAACTAATCTAAAGCTTGTATCTGCCACACGATACCTAACCTTATCAAAGCTTAAACGTGGTTAACATGCACGAACCCGCAACACGTAGCAATCTAGATTAGACCAATTCGGCTATTATGAGCGTAAGATCTACTTGTAGAGACAACATGAAAGCAGTAACTGTTAAAGCATAAATAGATCTATAAGAAAGAATAGAGCCGAACCATATCAATCTAGATCGGGAAAAAGAGTGTTACAAATATATAAAATATCTAAAACATGCAACATGTGATAACTTAATGAATCTACTAGATCTTGTCATATCTAATAGAGCCGATAACTATCTTGCTTTTGCTAAGCATATCGAGCAAACGCCTGCCGTACGGTATCTACTCGTAAACGAAACATAAGCCAAGACTTCTTGATTGTCAAGCAAGGATCCGCCGCACGATCATTGAAAACAAACAAGACTACTTGCATCAACGTCTAAATCTACCGCATGATACTACACATGATAACAAGGTTGTCAGGACTTACGGAGGTCGATGGATCGATGACTCCTCTCGAAGAACTCGACGACACGACAAAAGACTCGAAGTTGGCACGGGGCCGGTTGTATTGATTTGGTCGTGAACACTTTTTACAATGGCCAAAGGTTTATATTTATACCCTGGTCATGACATGAGTCTTAAAAGGACACAGCTACAAAATATCAAAGGAAAACGTGACATCTTTGACTTTAGTTTCCTTCGGAGTCTTTATTGCCTTAATTGTCGCAATCTTTGCTGCCTGATCGGTTCTTACTTGCCGCTTTTGTCGCTTCTTCAACGGAAAACCGCCCTTCCTCAGAATAGTCGACCGCACGATCATTTGCCGAATCTTTGGAAATTAGCCGACCGCACGGACACTTGCCGAATGCTCCGAACACCTGTCTCTGCAAATTTACTGCGCACTAGCCCACCTGTCATCTTCCTAAGTGTGCCAAAATCCAGTGTTAACACATGCCCCCTCAATTTTGGGATAAAAGTCGTTTTATTCTGAAATTGACCACAAGCTTTCCCTTTCTCCTAGGTCAACACTGTTCAATACCGCAGCCGCCACTCAAAAAATCCAAGCCCTAGCACATTCTTGAATTCACCTCGAATCTTTAATGGCGACTCAGGACGAAATTCTAGAGGTAAATTTCATTCACTTCCACGCATTCGGCAATTCCCGATTGACTTTCCTGCTTCTTTCCCGATTCATTTGTTTTCCTGATTTCATTATTCTTTGAAGGAATACAAGAACCAAATTTTGATCCCTTATGCTGCAAACCCTGATTCCTACCTTCTTGGTCCAATGGGAGACCCTGACCCAACTGAGATCATTGAGAAGGAAACCCCGAGAATCCCCTTCAAGTCTGGAGTAACCCCGCCAAACCAATGGCCAAACACCTTCAAGACCTGGCCGTTTCCCCCAATCGCCGGATGGTGAAATTGGTACCGGAGGATGCTGGATAAGAGCAGCAGTCACTGGGATGATCAAGACATCAACCAGTGTTTGGAATTATCTTTGTCAGAAATGCCCAGAGATGAATCCCTTCTGATAGCAGCTTCTCATTTTTGGTCTGATGCTATCAATGCCTTTGTTTTCGGCCATGGCATGATGACTTTCACTTTGGCCGATGTGTTCATGATGACTGGCCTAAATGTGTCACAACCAGTATATCCCTTCAAGTATAAGAGCAAAAGCAGCCAGAAAGCTGTCAAATCTGAAGGTGGATGGGTTAAATATATTCAGACCTATATGGAAACATCTGTTGTTGTTCTTGACAAGGAATGCAGGGCCTTCATGAATATGTGGCTGTGCAAATTCATCTTCTGTGGAAAATCCAATGAGCCAACCTTAAATCATATGATGATGGTTGAGGACCTAGCTGCAGGCACTCTGATTCCCCTGGGCAAATATCTTCTAGGATCCGTTTATCACATGATGCATCATATCACTGCCCAGATGCACCAAGGTGGGGAGATCTCTTGTGTAAGTGGCCCTTGGTGGTTTGTTCAGATGTGGCTGCAACTGTACATGCATCAGATAATCTTTGTGCCCCTTCATAACTTGAGCTTTCCTTCAGTCAATTATGCTGAAGGCAGCACGGTAAGAGTTAAGAGCTGTCAAACCTATGGAGAAGCAACATCTTCCATCAGCATTGACATGGACATTGGTCATCTCTTCAAGCTGTTTTTCAAGGGTTTGGACAATGTGCTTTGACTTTCTTACAGAGAAAATGATGATTTAACTCTCCCTTGCAAATTCAGCTATGAATCTGGCTGTTCTAACAAAGTGTCTATAGAAGTCTTCAACTCCTTCATCAAACCTTGCATCTTGCCAACCGAATTCCATCATGGGAGGTTAGTGCAATCTACCTATGAATTCTACTACCCAAACATGGCAGCCAGGCAACTAGGATGTGGACAGTTGCCCCCAAGACCTTTCTTTTCAACAACCATAAGATTCAGGGAGTTGATCAGAAATGAAACAGAAGCTAAAAAAGTCTTTGAGCTTGGATGGGATTTGCCAATATATGAACCCTCTCCATTTGAGCTAGTAGATGCTGCTCATCCTCGTTTTGCTTCCTGGTGGCAAGAATGGTACAATCACATCTTCAACACACAAGTGCACTCTCTATGCCAAGATCTGCAACCCCAATTTCCCTCTGACAGTGAGGTAATTTCATTGTACTTATCATTTTCTGCTTTTGAATTTACTTCTCACTTTAACATCTGGTTATGCACAGGATTTTGAGCCCATTCCTCCTACCAAAGCAATCCGGTACTACTTAGCTGGGCCCAAACCTGTCCTGGGTTTTGATGCTCCAATTCTAGAAACCTTCATGAAGACCCCTGCAGTTTCGGCCACTGCACCTTCAGGAGGAGAAGGCAAAAGGAAGACACTTGAAAATGTTAATGTGGCTAGAAAGACAAGGTCCAAGAAAGTTAAGCGGTCTCTCAAGGTATGTATCTTTTATTCGGCAATAAATCTCATTCGGCAACAACTCTGACCGTCTTCATTCCAATCACCTCTACTGCAGCCACATGTTGAAACTCCAGGATCAGGCAATGTCTCAACAACGGCGGATATTCTTCCTCAAGCCTCTACTGAAGATGTAGAGGTTCATGAAATTGAAGATACAGAAGCTCATGAAGCTGAAGGTACAGATGCCCATGAAACCGCCGAGCACATTGGTAACATCATTCGGCCAATCACTTCTTTCTCTTTATATGACATCTACTTCCTGTTCTTATACTCTATCATCTGCATTATTGGAAATAGATGAAATTATATACAATCTAGCAGAAGAAACCTTCCTCTGGTCCAGTTCTAGGTTCACCATCTCTGGATATCCAATCAAGCCCTCAACCAGACCAGGACACAATCCATCTTGGTGATCAATCAACACAGTAGGTGGCATCTTATCTTAAGCTATTCTTTTAGCACACTCATCCAGTCGGCTAACACTTCTCCCTATTTCAAGAACACTATCAAACCGACTACCAGTTACTCTTTCACCATTGAGGACTACATCAGTGAGAAGGGTGAAGAAGCTACCTCTCAGTAGACTCTGTCAGTGGAGAATCATGCTCGGCTGAAGGATATAGCTAATCTGATGAACAAGGATATCAACACTCTGGCCCAAGACTCAGATCAGATAAGAGATCTTCTCGAGCTCATCAACCAAGACCTAACATCTGATCTTAAAGCTTCTCTCGAATCTGCAGCCCACCTTGATGATCATTTTGTTGTGGTGAGGAGAGCAAATAAAAATATAGCCTCCAGAACTGTCCTATAGAATAATAGGTCCTCAAAGAAACAAGAAGCCAAAGTCTTGCACTCCCAAATTCATGTTGCTAAGAACTCACTAGCAACTTTGGAGTCTGAGCTGAAAGTCATGAAGGATGAGAAAATCAGGCTGGAGGCTCAACTAATCGAACTGAATGCCAGAATTCAGTCTCATAAAGCCAAGATGACAGATTTGCGAAATTCCATAGAAGCAACTTCATCAAAGATATCAACCGTCCTCAAAGAAGACCAACAGCTCAAAGCAATGTTGTCTAGTATCCAAAGCTCTGAATATGAAGATCAGAAAGTGTTGAACAATGTCAGCCGAATCAGGGCCGATGCCTTAGATGCCATTAACCAGCTTCTGAGCAAGTAGAAACATGGGCTTGTAATAGATTAAACGTGACACATTCTATCGCTGAACAATCGGATGTCCTTACTCTTTATCTTTATATATTTCCATTTGTATGAGAATATAATCGGCTCTTTTTATTTTTCCGATTAGAACATAGCCGATCGCCTTTAGCTTTCCGATCAGAAATATAGCCGATTGTTCTTACCCTTCTAGTTCAGGGACATAGCCGAGCGACTCTTGACTTATCCGAGCTTGGCCCAGTCTAGTAACGGCCCATCCGAGAGGGAAAAAATCCTAGCTCATCGTTTGGCATTCTCATCCCACTACTCCGAGATATATGCCACTACCTTTCATTCGGCTTATAAATAAACCCTCTTTCTCAGCCTCTATCAACAACTCTAGTTAAGAATTCTCATCTCCGCCTCTTCACTTTCTCTACTTAAACCAATCCAGAGGGAAACCTAACCTTCATAGTAGCAATGGCGGGAGGCGATGATCGTGGCAAGCGCCCTGCCGAGGGAGAAGCCGAAGGAAGCCGAGCGTGGCGTTGTCGATGACGTGGGTGAGAATACGACTTCTTGCCCCCTTGCAGTTCTACTTCTTGTTCATTCTTCTAGCTCTGATTTTCTCTTCTTATTCACCAGGGTGAGGGTTATCTCTACTAGCCAGAGCCATCTTGTCCCTCCGGCGATAGCAGCTCAACCGGGAACTCCATCATCCGGCTCCTCCGGCTCTTCAAGCTCCTACCACTCCAACCCTTGGGATTTGGATCCGGGTTCGGATGCCATGGATGTTCCTTTCACTCATGAGGAGGCGGTCATCTTCATCGATGAAAGGAACGAGGCCCGAGGAGAGCTGGAGAAGATCTCCAAACAATACGGCATTGACCAACTTGAATGGGAGGACACGAAAGTAGTTTTGCGATGCCATTACCGGTTAGTAAAAATAATCTCGCTCGATTTCCCCCTTTCTGATTCTATCTGTTCACCCGATTCGTATTCTTTTGTTCAACGCTCTCTGCAGAGGTTGAGCGCCTGAAGATTGCGGCGAACAAGATCGCCGACAAGGTGAACGCCCAGGGAGAAATCGCCGAGGCATGCCTTGATGATGCGGATGGCCGCATCGACCAAGTTTCCATTCACGGCGTGCATCACGGCGTAGCTCTGGGGCTGGCGGCACTGTCCACCCAGGCTCGTGAAGACTACTCTGGCATGCCAGTCGGCTTCCTTGGTGGTGGGCCTCCAGAAGATGTCGAGCACATCAACGAGCTCTTGGAGAGCTATGAGGACCATGCAACCGTCCTTGCCCAAGCCACAGACGCCCAGTCTGTCCTCAACAAGTTGTTTGAGGAGTAGTTTGTACCTAGGAATTCTATGTAAAAACTACTTATCTTGTGAAATATCATCTGTGATTTCCACTTGTTCTTCCCTTTTGAATCTTTCTGAGAATAGTAACTCTGAAGGATGCTTTCTGAACTACATGACGTTGTCCTTAGTTGATTGTGTTTATATTTTTTGCTCTAATGGCGACACATACTGCGTCAGCTATTCTCCGAGCATTCAGAGTATTTTTGGCTAAAGGTGATGCTTCTACATCGGCCATTCGTGCACAAAACTTCTTAAGTCCGTTTATGCACCAACCTCAACACTGGGATGAAATCTCTTAAGAAATCTTCCATTAATAGCTCTAGTGAACTCTTCTCCCAATAGAGTCTTTAAAATATACGCATTGCCAGGCGCACACCTCACTATCCGAAAAGGTCCTTCCCAATTCAGAGACCATTTGCCGAATGGTTTATCTTTTGTCCCAATTGGCAATATAGCCTTCCAAACCAAATCTCCTTCCGCGAATTGCTTTTCTCTGACCTTTTTGTTATAATATTTGGCAACACGTAATTTGTTTTTCTCAATATTTTCCAACACTTTGAGACGAACTAAATGCAAATCCTCTAATTCATCCATCATTAGGTCCTTATAATCTTCTTTCTTCAAATCGTTTTGCAATGTAACTCGTCTCGAACCCGATTGCAACTCCCACGGTAGCACAACATGATGCCCATAAACCAATTCGTAGGGAGACACTTGAGTAGACCCATGACAAGCCATTTGGTAAGCCCATAAAGCCTCATTAAGAACCGAATGCCACTTCTTCGGCTTCTCATCAATCTTCTTCTGAATAATCTTAATCATGATCTTATTTGATGCTTCGGCCTGGCCATTAGCTTGTGCATAATAAGGAGAAGAATTGTACAACTTGATTCCCATTTCTTCAGCAAAATCACAAAATTTGGACGAAGTGAACTGAGTTCCTTGATCTGTTGTTATAGTTTGAGAAATCCCGAATCTGTGAATTATATGCTCCTTAACAAAATTGACCATGTTTTCTGATGTAACCTTCTTCAAAGGGATAACTTCAACCCACTTTGTAAAATAATCTGTAGCTAATAGTACAAACTTATGTCCTTTGCTAGAAGGAGGATGAATCTGACCAATCAAATCTATGCCTCATCCTCTAAACGGCCAAGGCTTGATAATCGGGTTCATAGCCGATGTTGGAGCTCTTTGAATATTGCCGAATCTCTGACAATCTTGACACCCCTTGTAATATTCAAAACAATCTTCAAGCATGGTTGGCCAAAAATAACCGGTTCTCCTAATTATCCACTTCATTCGATAAGCCGATTGATGTGCACCACACATCCCTCCATGCACTTCATACATCAGCTTTCTGGCCTCTTCTTGACTCAAACATTTGAGGAGAACCCCATCTATGGATTTATAGTACAACTGGTCATCAAGGAGCATGAACTTGAGAGCTTTGTATCTGAGCTTTCGGAAAACTTTTTGTGATGGATTCTTTAAGTAATCGGCAACTTCATTTCTCCAGTCATCAACTACACAATTCTCATCCAAAGCACGAATCTCTTGATCCTCTCGGTATCTCGAAGCAGCTTGAGCCAGTTTATTCACTTCTTCATTATGCCCCCTAGGGATATGATGCAAGGTTGCTACCTGGAAACTCTTCAAAAGCTCTCGGCATTTTTCATAATATTCTCTTAATATATTACTCTTGCATTCATATTGGCCGATCAGTTGGTTAATTACCAACTCAGAATCTCCAAAGATCTCAACAGCAACAACCTTTATTTCAACAAGAAGCCGAAGTCCTCTAAGCAGTGCTTCATACTCCGCTTGATTGTTAGTAACATAGAATTCAATACGGATGACATACTTAAAGTCACCCCTCATGGAGAGATCAAGAGAATGCTAGCACCACCACCTTTGCTACAAGATTAACCATCAAAAAACAAAGTTCAAGGTGCAATACTTATCATGTTAGCAGAAGGATCACGATGTTGGGTAACAAAATCGACAATAATTTGACCCTTTACTGCTTTTGCCGATTCGTACCTTAAATCAAATTCTGACAAAGCTAAAATCCACTTGCCAATCATTCCATTTAAAATTGGCATTAATAACATATGTTTTATTACATCAAACTCAGAAACTACCACGCATTCGGCATTCAACAAGTAGTGCCGAAACTGGGTACACGAGTAATACATGTACAAGCAAAGCCTTTCCGTAGCCGAATACCTTGTCTCTGAATCTAGCAGCTTTCGGCTAAGGTAAGCTATTACTCTTTCTTTTCCCTAAAACTCCTGCATGAGGGCCGATCCTATTATTAGGTTATCGGCCGCCACGTACAACTTAAAAGGCTTATCAAGCTGTGAAGGTACCAACACAGGTGGCGCCTTCATGTACTCTTTGATCTCATCAAAAGCCTTCTGTTGTACGTCACCCCATACAAACTCTTGATCCTTTTTAAGCTTTAACAGCGGAGAGAGGCAAAACTCTTTCTAAAAATTAGATATGAATCTTCTTACAAAATTAATCTTGCCGAGCAGTGATTGCAACTCTGTGAGATTAGTTGGAGGGATAACTTTGTCTATCGCTTCCATGCTCTTCTTACCGACTTCGATCCCTCCTTTATGGACTAGAAATCCTAAAAACTCAGCAGCCGAGACCTCAAAGGCACACTTGTTCGGGTTCATCCTCAAACCATGCTTCCTAGTGCACTCTAAAGTCTTCCTTAAATCGGCTAAATGTCCCTTGTGATTTCTAGACTTGACCACCACGTCATCAATATAGATCTCCACGATTTTGCCAATCAACTTGTGGAAAATATTGTTCATGGCCCTTTGATAAGTTGCACCGGCATTCTTTAAACCAAAAGTCATGACGATCCACTCAAACAAACCAATATGAATAGGGCATCTGAAGGCTGTCTTTGAAATATCCTCTATTGCCATAAAGATTTTGTTATAGCTAGCATTACCATCCATAAAGCTGATGACTTCATAACCAGCCGCTGCATCGACAAGCAAATCGGCAACCGGCATTGGGTAACCATCCATTGGAGTGGCTTTATTGAGATTTCTAAAGTCAATGCAGACCCTCATCTTTCCATTCTTCTTGTACACCGGAACTATGCTTGAAATCCACTCTGCATACCTGCATGGCCGAATGAAATTCGCTTCTAATAATCTTTCAACTTCTTTTTTCACATCGGTTAGTACCTCCTCTTTGAAAATTTTCCAAGGAGGTTGTTTTTAAGGACGATACCCGGGCTTAATCGACAATCGATGCTCAACAATAGAACGATCCAGTCCGGGCATCTCCATGTAATCCCAAGCAAAACAATCCTTGAATTCTTTTAGAATGTCTATCAACTTTAATCTATACTCTGGGTCTAAATTCGCACTGATATACATCGGCCTTGGCTTGACATCATCACCAACATTTATTTCCTCTAGCTTATCGGCCGACATAAAGCCACGTCCCAACTTTCCTTTGTTGCCATCGATCGGGTTCCCCATCAAAAATTGCTTTGAGAGCCGACTGCTTGGATCGGCTATTGGTCCTTGTTGAAGACGTTCACAGGACCTTCCTCCCATACTCTTCCAGAGAAACAATCGACGCTATTATATTCCCAGTAGGTAGGCTCCGTAACAGCAACACTTACCGAATCATCAGCATGAACAACTTCAATATCATCTCCAATCCACTGAATGAGAATCTGATGCATGCTTGAAGGTATGCAACAGTTAGCATGGATCCAATCTCTTCCTAAGAGCAGACTATATGCCCCCTTGCCATCAATGACAAAGAAGGTAGTAATCAAAGTTTTTGATCCAATCATCAACTCGACGTGTACAGCCCCTCGGGTGTCAGAAGGATTGCCAACAAAGTACCTAAGCACCATGTCAGTCTTCAATAGTCCCTTATTAGTCATTCCGAGCTTCCTAAAGGTGGTATAAGACATAATATTGATGGCATCCCCTCCATCAACAAACATCTTGGTCAGAGGTTTGCCATTGATGTATCCCTTCACATAAAGTGGCTTCAAATGTCGATGCTTGGCCGGCTTATCGAAAACTGCCCGCTGAGTCAAGACAAGCTAGGCCATTAGATCCTGATATTCGCTCTCATCGAAATCTGAGTACACCTCCTCTTGGATGTCTTGGCCTTTGGGAGCTATGAACTCTGATGGAAGGAAGAAAGCCATGCATGCATCATCCGAATGGTCGTGCTCGTCGGGTTTTTTCTTAGGATGCCATGTCTATTTCTTTTTGGAAACTGTTTGTGCCAGCCCCCTGTTCCTCAAGCGTTGTACTCTCCTTTTCTGGCTCTTCCTCAACCCGGTGGGCACCATTGTCCCTTCTGCCACACATATCCACGGTGCTCTTCCTCCTCAGCGCCTTCCTCATAATGGACCCACTCCTGATCGGCAAATCTCTTGTCTCGCCGATTCTCAGAGCTTCCTATTTTTAAACGCCGATCGTGCTCAGGAAACTGTTCTTCAAGTCTTTCATGGACCGGACGGCGGTTGACCCGGGACTCCCTGTACCCTGAATATTGATCACTGCATTCGGGGCAATTGTTCCTAGCAGGCAGCTTCAGGCCTTCATTCCAACAATGCTTGAAGAACGAGCATCCCCAATGAGACTGCTCCTACTCTCTCATGTACTCTTGCTCTCTCCGGTACATCTCTTCCTCGTACCTTTGATGTTCCTCCATGAACTCTTGTTCCTCGTAATGCCTCTGCTTCTGATACTGCTCTCGCTCCCGTCGCCATTTGTTTAACAGAATTCGTGTCGTAACCCTGGGCCTGGAAGCTTCCCCTCTCTCGGTTCGGCTATTCTGGAACTAAGCCCGTTGCCGCAACTCCTCATTGGTAATCTTCCGATCAGGGTCAACAACACCAGCTCTTCTTGCTTTGTCCGAGGTCAACACCTTCATTTTGCCCTTGCCTTTGGGGTCATCTATGGCAACCATGTTCATAGAGAAAGACACCGCGTCCTGTGCAAAAGGATTAGCATCATTTTTCATCTTGCCATCAAACTCCAAATGCCCCTCCTGAATAGCCTTCTGGATTCGTACTCTGAACACTCGGCAATCATTGATGGAATGAGAATTAGTATTGTGGAAGCCGCAAAATTTCTTGTCTTTTACCCCTTCAGGGCGCAGCATGGGGTGCCCGTCCGACAATTTGATGCGTCCCTCTCTTAACAACAACTCGAACAACTTGTCTGACTTAGAGACGTAAAAGTTGTAAGTACCCTTCTACTGCCTCAACCATCGTTGACTAACCTGAGTTGGCTCTTTCGCCCAGACCAATTCGGCTGTGGCTATCTCATCTTCATCGTCGTACTCTGCTGCTTCTTCTAGGAAACTCTGATACATCTCATTAGCCACATCGCCCTTCTGGAAGCGGTTATCTCTCCTGAACCCTTGAGCCTGATTACTCATTATTGCCAACCGCTGTGACAACTGACCAAGGTCATCAAAGTCCATGCCGAACAGCTTCTCCCTGACATTCGGCTGCATGCCCGCTATTGCCATCCCTGGCAATTGGTCATCTGGCAGATTCAAGGAATAGCAGAGGTTTTTGGTCTCTCTGAACCTGCAGAGATACTCCCGGGGTGTTTCATTAGCCCTCTGCCTCAAGCTCATAAGGTCAACTAGCTTCTTCTCATTAGTGCCCGTAAAGAAATACGCATGGAACCTCTGCTCTAATTCTGCCTATGTACCAATGGAATTTGCCGGTAGAGATGTGAACCACGTGAAAGCTGGCCCTGTCAGAGATAACGGAAAATACCGAATCCTCCAAGCTTCATCTGCAGACGCCTCTCCAAGTTGCATCAAGTATCGATTGATGTGTTCTATGGTACTAGTATCATCCAGACCAGAAAACTTGGTCAAATCTGTGGGAGGTTTCACCCTTGGAGGGAGTGCCACTCGGTTATACCACTCTGGATAAGGGGACTTGTATGCATAGGACTGGTTCTTTGGCTTTAAGCCAAACTGATTCTGCATCATGTCCGCCATCCTATGCATGATAGGTCAATATTTGAATTTGGAGCTCAATGTGCTTGCCCTTCAAAAGGCAACCCTGCTAAGTTCTTATACCCTGGATTCGGGAGAGCATCAATAGCACTGTAATCGGCAAAATCTTGATATCCGTCTCCATACATATTCTTCTGCAACCTGTTTGCTGCTGGAGACACCTTGAAAGCCGATTATGGGAGGTTTCCCGATGTGCCGAACGCGAGCTGGCCATAAGTTATGGGAGGTTGTTGTTTTTGGTGAGGAACCATCCCACCTTGGTTCATGCTAGGCGCTCTACTGTCCTCAGCAGTCTTCTCCTAGTGTTTTGGCACATGGAACAATGTCTGTCCTTGCATTGGACCAACAACCTCCTCAAAGTATTTATCAGTAGATGCACCGAAAGTACTGACCATGATCGTGTGGAAGGTATTCAAGAAAGCTGTATGATGATTTGTCATAGTGTCACTCATGGCCTTGTAAACCACTTCAGCCAGCTTCCGAGCATCTTCCTCTTCGGTGTAATCAGACTGATGTGGAAGGAGAGTCCTCGGGAGCGACTGCTTCTGAAAAACCTTGTCGCTTTTATTCTTTGAAAAGGACATCAAGCACTTGTGTTGAAACTCATCACATGCTTGCTGGATCGTATTCCTCAGGTCTTCTGGCAACTCATCCATAGCCACGTCCAGAACCTGGTTATTATCGAATTCAGGCATCTTGAAATGTGTAGTCCCACCGGGTGTGCCAAAAAGTGTGTTGACATCAAATGTGGCGCACTGTGCCTCACACACAGCAAGCAGGAAAGCGTGGCTTCAATCGGGTGCCCGGGTGTTTCGAAATCCGGAAACGTGCCAGTCAGTTTGACCTGAAACTAACAAGGGATAAAAATCATTAGATACAAAACTCGAACATGCCGGGTGAGATCAGACAGTTCCATATGTACGGCCCTGAAGCCACTTACGATGACATACAGCTATAGAAGTTGTCTGCCAACAAGTCTTATAGATCATTCGGCTAAGACAAACATAAAGTACGTAAAGCGTTGATTGCCGAACGTGCATGCATGAGAAAAGTACGTTTGGACGAATCATAATTAACTGTGAGTTAAAGCGTAACCAAGCTCGACAATCCAACCGAGTTGGGATCAATGATGAAGGAACATGTAAGCAAACATGATCAAACTAATCTAAATATTGTATCTGTCACACGATACCTAACCTTATCAAAGCTTAAACGTGGTTAACATGCACGAACCCGCAACACGTAGCAATCTAGATTAGACCAATTCGGCTATTATGAGCGTAAGATCTACTTGTAGAGGCAACATGAAAGCAGTAACTGTTAAAGCAGAAATAGATCTATAAGAAAGAATAGAGCCGAACCATATCAATCTAGATCGGGAAAAAGAGTGTTACAAATATATAAAATATCTAAAACATGCAACACGTGATAACTTAATGAATCTACTAGATCTTGTCAAATCTAATAGAGCCGATAACTATCTTGCTTTTGCTAAGCATATCGAGCAAACGCCTGCCGCACGGTATCTACTCGTAAACGAAACATAAGCCAAGACTTCTTGATTGTCAAGCAAGGATCCGCCACACGATCATTGAAAACAAACAAGACTACTTGCATCAACGTCTAAATCTACCGCATGATACTACACATGATAACAAGGTTGTCAGGACTTACGGAGGTCGATGGATCGATGACTCCTCTCGAAGAACTCGACGACACGACAAAAGACTCGAAGTTGGCACGGGGCCGGTTGTATTGATTTGGTCGTGAACACTTTTTACAATGGCCAAAGGTTTATATTTATACCCTGGTCATGACATGAGTCTTAAAAGGACACAGCTACAAAATATCAAAGGAAAACGTGACATCTTTGACTTTAGTTTCCTTCGGAGTCTTTATTGCCTTAATTGTCGCAATCTTTGCTGCCTGATCGGTTCTTACTTGCCGCTTTTGTCGCTTCTTCAACGGAAAACTGCCCTTCCTCAGAATAGTCGACCGCACGATCATTTGCCGAATCTTTGGAAATTAGCCGACCGCACGGACACTTGCCGAATGCTCCGAACACCTGTCTCTGCAAATTTATTTCGCACTGGCCCACCTATCATCTTCCGAAGCGTGCCAAAATCCAGTGTTAACAATCAAGTAATACAAAATCACTCAAAACCTAAAGTTATTAAAGTTTCTAAGCATTTAATAATCAATTAACAAATAGCCATGTATAATAGTTCATCCAAAAATTCTCAAACTTTTTGTACAGCAAGGTATAAGTGTATAAAGGTTACACAAAAATTTTCATAATTTTTGGAGCAACACAAAGAGCATGAAAAATCATGGAAAATCCATTTCTTAATTACTTTGAGCATTTCTACAGGATTAAAAATGTACTGAACATGGGCATGTTATATTTTTATTAAATATTACACATCACAGAGAGTATACACAAATGTTTACAAAATTTATACATGCACAAAAATAAACATATGAAAATAACAAAAAACATTACTGTGCAAAACAGGAAATAAAGAAAACCTTTCGTTTCTCTCACTGACGCCTGGGTCCCGCATGTCAGTGGGCCAGCAACAGAGCAGCGGCGCCGACGACCAAAAACACGGTGGCGCGTCACCGTCGATGAACCAAACGGCGAACCGACTCTTGCGCTGGACTCAGCACTTCGCCTCGATCGCAACGAGGTGCGACACGACCAACTTTATCCCTTGCAAAACCCTCACCGACAGCGATGGCGGCAGCCCGAGCTCGGCCGCACATGCGCCGACGAGTAGAGACATGCACCGGAGAAACCAAGCACCCCAGCAGACTCAACGGCCCCCAAACAACACGAAGCGCACGTAAAACGAACTGAGAACTCAACGAAACGACCTCGCCGACGGCCATGGCGAACGGCGGAGATCTGTGCGACGTGCGTCGGCCAAAACACGCATGCACTCAAACAACCAACACCCTAGCTAGACTCGCGATGGCTACACGAAGCTAGCGCAAGACTCAGACTCAAAAAAGAAGGACTAACGAGCTCTCACGGCGGTGAACACCGACGCGGCGGTGCTGACACGCCGGAGTGAACACGAACCACGGCTACGGTTCGGAATTAGCTACAACTAGCTACTCTACGAGCACCAGGAGCTTACCCCGAACACGAAGCGCTTGCTAACTCGACCGGAGATGTAGGAGATGATGCTGGCGACGGAGACCGTGTCGGCGGAAACAGCGAACAGAGCGGCAACGACGGCGTTCTTGGAGCCGCGGTTCACCAAAGAAGAAACGGCGAAGCCGACGAGGTTCGGCGATAAACGGAGAAGATGAAATGAGAGATAAATCAACAATGTGGCTCCTGTGTAGCCCGGACGACAACGGACCAGAGCGGCGGCGCTCTCGCCGGAGACGGAGAAGAGGAGGTCGCGCCGGACGATTGAGGGCTTGGCGTCTTCAACCGACTCGCGCGGAAGGTGCGCGAGATCAAGGAGAACTTGTCAGTGGCGATTTGGTGGATTGGTAGAGACTGGAGAGCTCGCACGAGCTCGACGACATGGAGTGCACTCTCGGCGGAGCAGAGCAGTCGGCGGCGCGAGCGTGGAAAGAGAGGCTAGGGGTGGACGGCGTCCCATTTTGAAGGTGGTAACGGGGCCGTGGCATTGCCACGCACACGATGGGATGCGTGTTGCGGCCAAAAGTCGCACGGCGAGCTCGGAAGATGGCCGGCCAGGTGTCGGCGCCGAGTTCACTGTGCCGACATGAAGGTGTTCGGTGAAATGCCTGAACTGCCCCTGGGATTATTTTGCAAATTGCTTAAGCTTCCAAGGGTTTTCATGAAAAACTTTGAATACCAAAGTTGCTCAAAATTTCATGATCTATGTTTTTGTCAATATGCACTTTTCAAATTCGACGTAGAAATGAAAATGCATTTTTGAAATTTGAAACCCCCTTTTGAATTACTCTAAAAACTTGAATAACACTTGAAAAACTGTGAACACAACAAATGCAATTCAAAATGAGCTCTACCACATTGCTTAAACAACCATATGCAAAGTCTTTTTAGATTTTGAAAATCATGTTTAGGGTTTAATCCATCACCTTTGGAAACTAGGGTTTGGAATGAAATTTTGAAAATTTAAATTTGAAATCATGATCAGCGTTCACACAATCAAGTAAGCTCATTTTAGTGCAATGCATAGCAAGGTTCTCAATCAAGTGAATGATACTTAATGCATATGATGATATGATCAAATTTTAATTAAGTGCTTAAACACCAGGGGTGTTACACTACTACTCTCTACTACTCTACTACTACGTCTCATACTACTCTCTACTACACTCTACTACTCTACTACTACTCATACTACTCTCTACTACACTCTACTACTTTACTACTACTCATATACTACTCTCTACTACTACTCATCTACTACTACTCATATTACTACTCTACTACTACTCATACTACTCTCTACTACACTCTACTACTACTCTACTACTACTCTCTACTACACTCTACTACTCTACTACTACTCATACTACTCTCTACTACACTCTACTACTCTACTACATCTACTACTCTACTACATCTACTACTCTACTACACCTACTACTCTACTACTCTTACTACTATAAACTACTAATGCTCTCTACTACTCCTACTACCCTCTAGTACCTCATACTACTCTCTACTACCCTCTACTACTGCCTTCTACACTCTACATTAACCATGGCGGTTTCTCTAATACAACCTCCATGGTTAATATTAACCATGGCGGTTGTATTAGAGCAACCGCCATGGTTAATGGCCCCCTATAAA
The DNA here is from genome assembly GCA_022036555.1 of Microstegium vimineum. Lineage (NCBI taxonomy): Eukaryota > Viridiplantae > Streptophyta > Magnoliopsida > Poales > Poaceae > Microstegium > Microstegium vimineum. The sequence goes on from CM039132.1 coordinate 47,620,208, forward strand.
AGCAGGCGCAGCCACCCTCTCTCCCTTCATCTTCTCCTCGCCACCGCCACTTACCCCGAAGGGCTGCCAAATTCGCATGGTGGTGCTCGCCTCCCCCACGGCGGGGAACCCGGTGCTCGCACCTCCTTCCCGCACGGCAGCGGACCCCCCTCCCTCCCCGGCAGACTCCCCGGCTTTCTTCTTCACCCGCGGCGGCGGACCTCGGTGCTCGCGCTTCCTTCCCCCCCCGGTGGCAGCGGACCCCGGTGCTCAAGCCTCCTTCCTCCCCCGCGGCGGCGGGCCCCCTAACCCGGTGCTCGCCTCCCCCGCGGTGGCGGACCCCGCGACACCATCTTCTTCCCCCGTGACGGTGGACCTCAGTGCTCTCGCCTTCTTTCCCCATCCAAGGTAAGGTCTGTCCTCCCCGTCTCCCCGATGCCCGACACCATGCTGGAAACCCTAGCTATTTCTTGATGCTCAGTCTCTATGCTTGATGCAAGGCTCTGTATTGTTGATTCAGTGATTCAGTGATGGAAACCCTAGCTATTTCTTTGATCTATGCTGCCCTAGATGCAATGTGATTCAGTGATGGAAGAAGCATAGAACTGAGCAAAGTGTCTTAGGTTCATGATGTTTTTTCAATTTGGAAATGATGAGCTCTGTGCTTGATGATTTTGACTTGTTGCGAGATTCTGTACTTGATGCAAGGTTCCGTGCTATTTCAATTTGATCTATGCTGCCCTAGATGCAATGTGATTCAGTGATGGAAGAAGCATTAGAACTGAGCAAAGTGTCTTAGGTTCATGATGTTTTTTCAATTTGGAAATGATGATGGCTATTTCAATTCTTACATACTGAGCAATGTGCAGTAGGTATATGATGTTATTTTGCTTCTTGAACATGATGATGGCTATTTTGAGTTGTGTAAACACTTATTGGCGCAGGAGGAGCACCTTTAGGTGCGGCAGCCGCGCCATAATTGTTTACAAGATTTTTTTGCTTTCCTCTAATAAATACACGTGCACATTGCAATGATGAAAAATTGTATATTAACTGAGACCTAAGGCACTTTGCAATGATGTTGATTCTAAAAATCCATGATGGGGAGCATATAAAAGGCACTTCTTGTTTGTGGGCAGCTGTTTTGTGTCTTGTACTACTACTCTCTACTACTGTACTACTGCTCTACTGCTCTCCACTACTACTATGCTGCTCTACTACTCTCTACTAGTGCTCGGTACTACTCTCTACTACTATGCTGCTCTACTACTCTCTACTACTGCTCTGTATTGTTGCTCTTCTACTCTATACTACACTGTACTCCTCTACTACTACTCATACTACTCTCTACTACTACTGCTGCTCAATACTGGTCTCTACTACTGCTACCCTCTACTCTCATGCTACTCTATACTACTACTGCTCATACTACTACTCATACTACTCTCTACTACTACTGCTGCTCAATACTGGTCTCTACTACTGCTACCCTCTACTACCCTCTACTCTGCTCTATACTCATGCTACTCTATACTACTACTACTGCTCTCTGTTGCTGGGCTCTCTACTACTGTTGCTGCTTCATTGCAGTCATTTTTGCTTCATAGCAGTCATTTTTGCTTTCCTCTGTACTAATACTACTCCTCTACTACTACCCTACTCCTCTACCCTATTACTACTTCTACTAGTATCTACTACTACTATATGGTAATTACAAGGTTGGGTTTTCCTCTCTACTACTTCCCTACTACTTGCACTACTGTACTACTACTCTACTACTGCTACTACTACTCTACTTCTGCACATTCATTACGCTGCCTATTTCAATTTGATCTACTTCTATTTCAATTTGAATCTGAGAAGATGATGTCTATTTTGATATTTACACACTGAGCAAAGTGTGTTAGGTGAGTGATGTTTTTTCAATTTGGAAATGATGATGGCTATTTCAATTTGTACACACTGAGCAATGTGCAGTAGTAATATGATGTTATTGTGCTTCCTGAACATTATGTTGGCTTTTCTGTTTTGTAAACACTTGTTGGCGCAGGAGGAGCACCTTTAGGTGCGGCAGCCGCGCCATAATTGTTTACTAGAATCTTTGCTCTAATAAGTACACCTACACATTGGAATGATGAAAATTTGTAATATGAACTGAGACCTAAGGCACTTTGCAATGATGTTGATTCTAAAAATCCAATATTGGGAGCACTTTGATTACTTTGTTGCTCGATGATACAAAGCGGTGTAGTGAGACAATGTGACAACCGAGTTCTACAGTGTTTGTCATGACTCTCATCAAACCGTGGCTCATGTCCATACCTAAGCAAAAGCATAGTTGGCATGTTGTGCTGATGATTAGGTTGGACGTGTGCCATGGTTCCATGATTGTCATGATTTGAGTTTTCCTGTCTATGAGATTTTGCTGCCTATGGTAAGAAGAGTTGTCACATTAGTCGAGGATCAATGATCACCATAAGCGTTGGAAGGCTGCATTGTGCAGAAACCCGCTATTTTGAGAGCAATTAGTCTACTACTACTACTTGTACTAGTCTACTACTTCTATACTTTGACTCCTACTCTCTACTAGTGTTGTTTATTTGCTAGTTGTTCACTGTTGTTCACTCCTATTAACTAATACCTATGATGATTATAACAATCAACAATTGAGGTGGCTGCCTTTGTGCATTTGCCTTTTCCAAGGTTTTATGTGGAAGTTGTGGTTGTCTTTGTCATGTTATGTCATAACACATTCGGAAGGGCCGAATCCACCCTTCACTCCTAATGTCGCCTTGGGAGTGCAAGAGGATGTGCTCATGCATGGTAGACATACATTGAACAAACTGCTCACCTTATTTTGCTTCCTTTTCAAAAGGCAGCCACTAATGATATTGATGACAAGTAATCTGAGAAGGGAATTCCCATATCTGAGGTATTTCCAATGATTAAACTTCAAAAATATGCTGAGGCAGCACGATGATGATCAAATCTCCTCCTGATAATAAGCTCCTAAACTAGGATGGCTTGTCTTGCAAGCAACCAGTTTGGAAGCTATGTGATGACATTGGGGTGGTCTGAGCCAAATTCATACTTTTTTTAATGATTATGTATTTTTCTTTGGACAATTTTGTAATTTTCATTGGACAATTTTGTATTTTCTTCACATTTTGTATCCTACACCCAATGCACATGAAAAAGTGTAATGTTTTACTCCAAATGAATACAATTCATGATTCCAAATGAATATCCATGTTTTCATATTCTCATATGTGAATGCAATACTCTCTCTTCTTTGTAGTAGATAAATGGCAGACCACCATAGAGGAAAATAATGGCACGAGCCAAGCCCGGCCCCAAGTTATAAGGGCTCAGACGACGAGGGCTCAGACAAGTCCGCCTCAGAAGGAGATGGCTCTCCTCACAAGTCCACCTTAGACGACGAGGGCTCATCACACAAGTCCGCCTCAAACGACGATAGCGTCGAGTATGAGGAGGAGGTATTTACACCGAGGGCCTCTAAGAAAGTAGCCATAGAGTTAGAACTTGATCCAGACTGGGATCCAGAAGAAGAGCTAGAAGAAGAAACGGGGCCCTCAACTCGAGCATCTAATAACACCCTAGGACGACACTTTATAGATGACGAGCAATGCGTAAGTATATAATTAGCTTACATAACGTTAATCCATAACCGTGTAAGTATACAACTAATGCATGCTCATATATACTCTCGACAGTTACCTACAGTGCCTATGTCTTTGGAGTTCCCCGATGATGAAGAAGAGGGGCATGCATCGGGTCCCACCCCGAGCACTTCAGCTGCAACAGGAGATGCCAACAAATGCAACAAGTCTAACTTGAAGAGGGGCCAACATGGGAGGCACCAGTTAACCAAGAAGGTGCATGTCATCGGGCAGATAGGGTCATAGGGAGAGCCTTTGGCGCCACTGTCAATCATCGGCACCTTCAGCAACCAATGCTCGTGTATAGTCAGGGAGCACGTGTCGATCATGTACTTCAACTGGAAGATGGTGCCCAATGAACTCAAGGACAAAGTATGGACTGATATCAAGAAATATTTCTAGTACCTACCAGACCAATTCAATGGGGAAAGATGCAGGGGGCATGCGCTGTTTATTGCAGGCAAATCCCTTCGCACCCTCCAGGCTACACTGAACAAGAAGTATGTGAAGACCGGGAAGACACCCTTCGCGGACTACACCTTCATTAAGAAACACGTCTGGGACGAGTATCTCGAGAAGATGAGCACTGACGAAGCAAAGTCCAAGAGCCAGAAGTTCTCGGAGCTTGCAAAGAAGAACGAACTCTCGCACCACCTAGGCATGACCGGCTACGCCGGTAAGAGGCCGAGTTGGCGCCAGGAAGAAATGGACGCAGAAGCATCCGGGTAGAGTTATCCATTACAAGGCATTGACGAGAGGTCACGTGACTACTATGCTCGTCGGCCGAAGAAGCTGAAGGAGGGAAAGACTAAGTACAATGAGCCACAAACCAAGGAGGTAGAGAAGGCTTTCTTCGCAGTCAAGGCGGCAAAGGAACGCGGGGAGTTCGTACCTCGTAGGGACCACGACGAGCTCACCGAGGCATTGGGAAACCCCGAGCACTACAGCCAAGTCAGGGGTGTTTCCTCGAGGCAGAGCTGGAAGAATGTGGGGTCGTGGTAGGCCGATGCCTCCTCATACCACATGAGGCAAGGATACAAGGAAGGTATATTCCAGGCCGGCAAGGAAGCCGCGATGAAGGAAATAATCATGGGGTCCATACAAGATGCTTTCACGAGCACCGACCCCAAGATGGTGGAGCTGAGGACACAAATGTTTCGCCAGGCTGGCGTGAGGCCTACACAGGGTGAAGGCACCTCAGCACCCAAAAGGTATCCGGTCGATGATGTCTTGGAGACCACATACGTCCACCTCTTGGTGCCGTTTGGCAGAGTGGGAAGGAATAAGAAGGTGGCGGAGGGCTCAGTAGATCCGCCCAACCCTAAAGACAGCTACCTAGGTAAGCCCATCCCGCTAGAGTATGCCAGGGTCACAGTGGCGTGGACGGACAATAACCACGAGGATGATGAACTAGATTTCATCACTGAAGAGGGAGGCAGGACCCTCGCAAGTGCTATGGGCGGTGATGTGCTATGGAACAAGGATGACATTGACTTCCCTCCGCATCAACCGTCGCCAAAAAGCTCAGAGCGGTCACCAAATCCCCTAGGTGGCGGCCCAGGTGACGACGCCAACAACGACAACAATGACGGTGTTGGTGGCCACGAAAGCCCAAGTAGCCCGTCATGTAGCCCTCGTCCGGACATGAGCAACCCACATGGACGAACTGGAGATGAACAAACGGGCCACCAAACACCGCCTCAATGCCAGAAAAAAGTGGAGTGTCCACCACCGCCGAAGAAGCCAGAAGAAGAGGGGGACAAACCCGCCCATCTCACCGAGGTCGAATGGGCGTTGTGGAACGCCACAGAAAATAACCAGTACACAACTGCGTTCCAAAGGTACAAATGGCAACCAAACATCGCAAGCAGAGTATATGTGCACATATATATGATACTAACACATTCTTCTCTTGTCTCAATAACAGGGAGCGAAGCCCTCCTGACATTTGGCCTCTGAGTCCAGATTGCCCTGCTAACTTTGAGAATGGCCAGTTCATGGTGCCGTTAGGGCAGCTTGTTGAGGAACCGTTGGAGATTAGAAGGTTCCATCGCTGGTATATGCATGCTTCGAGGTTAGGCATGACGGAGTTTGTTCAAAGGGTACCCAAGGAGTACTTCCTCTGGGATGAGGACGCCTATTTGTCAATTGTCTTCCATGACATGCATAGAATGCTGCAGCGCAAAGACCTCGATGTCGCCCAAGTCACCCTATTTGCCATGTAAGTTATTGCACATCTGCATCTCTATAGCTAATTAAGTAAGAGTATGCAATGTTGACACTGCTACTTGCAGGATGCAATCATATGTAAGCAAGGAGTTGTCGGAAAAGGTTATTTACCTATCTCCTATGCATATTACCGAGAGGGCCATCATTGAACACGAGTTAATGGACACACATCCGAAGCTGGCGAGCTTGACTGGGATGGAGCGAGTGGAGGCCACAACTTTGATGCGAGGCGAGATCAAGTTCAGGAAGGGACACTACATCCTCAAAGCCATGAAGCAGCTCGAGGGAGAAGGGTGTATCCTTGCCGCTCACCAATTTGGGTAAGTCCAAATGATACATGCATGTATGTTGGCTTCACCATGTTTCATATTTCAAGATCTTAGATCCATATTATTTGAATGGTGCAGCACGAACGACGTGAGGCATTGGATTGTATTCATGATCTATCCTCAGGATGGAATGGAGGTCATATTGGACTCCATGCGGGACACACACATGAAAGGCTACAGGCATTTTGAAGGATGCCTGCGATAGTACGTGACTACACATATTTTCTTTTAAGCACTCAAAGTATATGATTTTATCTGATGTTTGACACTAGTGGCATGCACATTCAGCGCTTACAGGATGTACGTGGAAGACCTCACCTGCGTTGACCATAGGTCCGATGAGGTGAAGGAGGAGTGGGGCACAAAACTCAGGCTAAGGCGAGAATTCCCGGTAATACGACTTGTACTACTGCTATCCTACTAACTACCACTACTACAACCCTACTACTACTTACTCTTACATATGTATATCTTACATGCAGTGTGTCAAACAACCTGAAGGCTCACTCTTGTGTGGATACTATGCTTGTGAGTACCTCAAGAGATGCCCGAAATTTAGCCAAAGCTGGCGGCAGCTTAAGAAAGGTACAAAATGGTGGCAGAAAGGAACCGTGAATCAAAAGACCAACACTCGCACAATAGCCGACATTTGTAAGTTTGTCACCGATGAATGTGCTGAAATTAGTGGGAAATTCTTCTATACGGGAAACGCGCTAGCGGCATTACCTCAGTATCGTGCATTAGCCAATTGGAGAACTAGTGGTTTAGACATGACTGATTACAAGTTGCCGAACATTGATTAGATGAACTTGTTGTAATGAACTGCTGGAAATGATTTTGCACAATGAACTTGTATATATAATGAACTTGGTGTAACTTTGTGATATCGGTTCTCTTGGAAGAAGACAACACATTCATGTAATATACTTTTTTAATCCATGTTATATAATCTATGCTCTTATATAATCTGTGCTTGAATTTGAGACAGATGTTTTGAAATCATATTTAAAAAAAAAAAATATTTTTTTTTGTTTTTTTGGAAAATATTAACCGTGGCGGTTGCTATAAGAAACCGCCACGGTTAATAGTAATTAACAGTGGCGGTTTACATAAGCAACCGCCACGGTTAATACCATTAACCGTGGCGGTTGGTATAACATAACCGCCACGGTTAATATCCATTAACCGTGGCGGTTGGCATAACATAACCGCCACGATTAATGTCCCGATTAACCGTGACCATTGATCCATGGCGGTTGGAATAACCGCCACGGTTAATCCAACTCAACCGCCACGGAAAATCATTTCTGTAGTAGTACATGTTTAGATACACTAGAGCTAATTTAAGCTAAATTTAGCTTGCTAATAATTAGCTCTTGGTACGTAAACATGCCTTTGATAGGTGGGAACTAAGATTTGGAATTATTGATTAATAATCCCTTCATTTCGAGTTATAAGACGTTTAAACGTTTTTAGATCATTGCTAAAGAACTAGCATTTAGTCCTGGTTGGAAACGAGATTATTCGGGACTAACGGTCAGTCTCGACTGTCACAACCGGGACTAAAGATCTTTGCAACTTAAAAGACCTTATGCATTGTCTCACGCGTAGCTTACCACCCCAACTACATAACACATCTAACAATAGATGGGATGCTTCCCTTTTGAACTAACCCATTGGGGCTCTTTAGTCCCGGTTCGTAACACCAACTAGGACTAAAGGATCCTTTAGTACGGGTTGGTGGTACTAATGGGGACTAAAGCTCAAAAATCTTTAGTCTTGGATGATATTAACAACCAGGACTAAAAGCTCAATGATCTTTAGTCCCGATTCGTAACATCAACCGAAGCTAATGTAGGGTTTTTTAATCCGGGTTTCTGTTACCAACCGTGACTAAAGGTCCTTCGAAACCCATAAAACTTAGAAGCGGGACTAATGATTACATTAGTCCCGGACATAAAATTCATCGAGACTATTGCACATTTTGAACATCGACCAAAGACATGTTCTCTAGTAGTGGATATATTATTTTTGTTTATATCCCAGTGTATAGTAAAAAAATATGAATCTAAGAAACCAAAACATCTGTTCGGATGATCGTTTTGGTGGCTGATAAGCCGACTGATGTTGTTTTTCATTGTTTTGTTGTGAGAGAAAAACATTGTTTTGGTGGCTGATAAGCCAGGCGAACATGGCAGCTTGGAACTTGTTAGGTTTAGTCCTACATCGATAACTGATGGTGGAGAGCACAATATCGGGGGCAGCCCTCACCTATTAGGCTAGTCTTTTGGGCTGAAGTTAGACCTAAGACCTAGATATGTTGTTCGGTTCAGTGGATCTGGGCCTGAATTGAATTCCGATGTGCACTCTAACCTAACTAAGGAAGTAATTGCTGTTACTGTGTTGCGGTGGTTAATTTAGGTTGTGGTTAACTACGGCTACTATTGGCCTACTATTACCCATTGTGCACGTGTTAGACGTGGATTGCGCTCCATGTAGTATATAGTATTCAAATGAAACTGCTGCTCCCGCCTCCTATTGGCCCCACGCGTGGTCGCCGCCACCTGATCTAAACTTTCTCAAGGAATTGGACGGCTGGTCGTGAAAAGGGACAGTCTCATGATTGTCTTTGTCTTGTCCTATCCGAGACAAAGAGTTCAACTGCAGTGGGCACGGGCGGCGAGGCAGCGACTGAAGGCCTTCCAGACAGCCGTCGCAGTCGATCCCTTCCAGAAGGACAAAGATCCGGTGCAGTGGCTACTACTACTGCAAGATAAGCAGTAGTTTCACCTAAGCCATCCACACGTGAATAAACGGCTTGGATGAGAGCTCTCCTTTTCCCTCTTTTTTTTTTACCATTTTCTATTCATTCTCTGCTATCACTCGGTTCTTCTTGAGTTAAAAAATAGAGAAAGAAAATAGAAGAAATATATATTACAATAATGCAATTAACACATAATAGCTCATTAAAAAGTAATAATATATATTGCATATATTTTACTCTAAACTGGGAGTTAATGTCCTCAATTATATTTACACAAGAGGGAGCATATGCTGAACATAAAAGAACAAATGATAAATTGAGATCCTTTTGCATGTATCAAGGTTCTATGTTCATGTTTTAATATAAAAAAAAGCTTACATCTCCCAATAAATCTTATTGTAGTATCTCCGAATGACCGTGAGGCGTTCATTTAATTAGATTGAAGGGTTGATATTATTTGTTAGTTCCTAGGAGTTAATTGGTGAGATATATACTTATTTAATTTTTAATTTTGTAAAATATGATAAATAAATAAAGTTTTGGATATAAAAATATTTTTTCTAGATCTAATTGATGCATGCATGAACTATTATATTTGATAAATCCTATTATTTTTTGGATATGACATATTTTGGTTAGCTTTATTTTGGATTTGGCCGTGACACATAAGGCAACTTCTTTTTAACATTTCTTAACGTGAAAAAAGTTGAACGTGCAATGACAGCTATGAATCAGAAAATGGTAGAAGTGAAGATGGAAAAGGAGAGCTCTCACCTAAGCCGCTCATTCGTGTGTGGATGGGTCAGATACAGTCACTGCTTATCTTGCAGTAGTAGTAACCACTGCACACGATCTGTGTCGCTTCCAGAAACCTTCCAATCGATCCCCGCGGCCGCGCCATGGCTCCCGGGTGCTCCTCCGTCCTCCCCTGCCGCTCCCGCTCATGTCGCCCGCGCCCCATCTCTTTCCTCGGGATCATCGCTTTCCTCAGCTGCGGGGGATGCCTCCGCCCTTTCTTCTCTCAGCCCTCTGGCAGCGGTGCCGGAGGGCGAAGCGGAGGCGGCAGCGCGGGCTGCGACGCGGATGATGGCGAGGCCCAGCCCGTGCTCACCACCCAGGTACGCATGGTTAGTTCCTCTGTTCCGATACGCATGGTTCCCTCTGTTCCGGTACGCATGGTTTCCTCTGTTCCGATCTTGTTTTGCTGATTGGAATTTTGAAGCGAGCGCAATAATCATCCCGATGATCCAGTTTTTATGCTACAAATAGAATGATAGATTGCTCCGTCCCCTTTTGTCTTTATTATTCTTTATTAGAAGAGTTGGGTTATGCTTGTATGGTTCCATTTCGATATCGATTTAGCTTGGTGAATTTGTTGGCACAAACTCTGTTGCCCTCCTCATGAGAGAGAGAGAGAGAGAGAGAGAGAGAGAGCTCACACAAATTCAGTTCTGGGACCTTTTTTTCGACTTTTAGCCTAGGAGTACTTCTTTTTGTCTTGTTGATTTTTTGTTGTTTATTTCACAGTCGGCTAATATTCAAGTGGGATCGAAGCAAATCCATTCCAATGACAACAAGAATGATGACATTCAGGCAATACGGGATTCCCTGGCTTCCATCCAGAAGAACCTGGAAATAATAGTGAACTATATAATAGCTCGGAAGGAGAATTGCATGGACAATAGCCAGGGCCCTAGTGCTTTACCTGTGGTGAGAAACTATTGTGGTTTTGTCTCTCAACCTCTCCCGTTTTTTGCTTTTCAATTTATGGCGATGACATCAAAGTTGTTCATGTCTCCAATCAGGTGACCGATCCAGCAAAGAAAGATGCTGTGAACAGGATGAAGGTAAATTTACACAAAATCCCTTTCCCCTGTATTGCCTCCTGTTTCAATTGTGCCTAAACTATCTTTCTTTTATGCAATGGAAAAGGGGCACATTCAAACCTAAACCATAAAAACGTTTTTAGAATGTCAGATATCCTAGCAATTGATGTTCATGCAAATCTTTATGGAATTCACTAAGCCTCTCTTGTTGTTTGTTCTTCAATTTGTACGTACATAAAGTGAACACACAAACACTTGAATCGTGAATATGTCAATGCTTGTTCATCTCACTTCATTTATTCAAATCAGGGTTTGCTGGGTTCCATGTGGACTGTTATGGATAAGGTGCTTATGTTCTGTGCTCCTGTCGCCGTATGGTTATTGATGAACTCCGGTGCACCGAACTCCTGTGCCCCGTACTCCTATGCCCCAAACTCCCTTGCCGCGAATTCTCCTACCACTGCTCCTACCCCAATGGCACGGCAGGTCCTTATGACCTTATCATAGGAAGTTCCATACTGATCTTCATCGTCTTCTGGTTGACGGTTTTTGCTTCAAAAATGAAGGACAGCGAGTCAATTGATGGTGTTCTGTTTAAAATCGTTACATTGCTTCTGCTTCCAATGCTCCTCGCGCTTTGGATAGGATTTTGTATGATTCTGCATTTTGTTACTCATACATCCAAATTTATTCTATGGCCTCTTGGAATTTTATTCTCGACCCTATCAATGTACATTTGGTATTGGGCCTTTTACAAGGAGCAGCAAAAGGTAAAATGACTTTGTTAATAGTAAAAGTTGAATTCACGTTTAGAAACTAGTGATGAGAGATGTGATATATTTGCTTTGTTTGTCTGTATGTTTGTTTCCTGTCAGATTCTGGAAGAACTGAAGGAAAATTGTGTGCTACAAAATGGCACATTACCAGAGAATGTTGAAGCCGAGGCTGCCTTGGCCCAAGTTTTAGAACCGGTAAGCATCCTACTTTTTTATATTCTAGGTTATTTGAGATTATACTAAAAAGTAGGGTATTTGCAGGACAAGTGGATAGACAAACAACATTTTAGGTTGTTTTCTTGAGTTGTCATGGTTGTTAGTTTCTGTTTCGTTGATATTCTGTAGGAGTATATAACACTAATAGACAAATGGTCTTTAGTCCCGGTTGGGAAGGACATTTAGTCCCGGTTTCTCAACCGGAACTAAGATTCCGGGACTAAAGGTCCCTCCCCTTTAGTCCCGGTTTGCACATGTCCTCCCTGCTAAAAAAAAATTATTCCTCCCACCACTACGCCTCCTCGGACTAAAGGTCCCTCCCCTTTAGTCCCGGTTTGCACATGTCCTCCCTGCTAAAAAAAATTATTCTTCCCACCACTACGCTCCCTCAGATTCGAACCCAAGATCTCACGCAATACCTCGCGCGAAGCTTATCACCCCGCCTACACAACACATCTGACAATAATTGAGACATTTTCCTTTTGAACCAACGCACAAGGGACTTTTAGTCCCGGTTCGTAACATCAACCGGGACTAAAAGGACATTTAGTCCCGGTTCATAACACCAACTGAGACTAAAGGGTCTACCTTTAGTCCCTGTTCGTAACATCAACCGGCACTAAAGAGAACTTTTAGTCCGGGTTGGTGTTACCAACCGGGACTAAAGGTCTATTAGCCTCGAACGCAAAAAAAAATCCGAGACTATAGTTCATTTTGGGCATCGACCAAAGGCCTGTTTTCTCGTAGTGTAATTTTTTTCTTGCCTACTGTTGTTAGTTTTTACAATGTTGGATGCAAGGGACTTCATGGAGGGTTTGTTGACATTGATGTTTCGTGACTGCAGGCCAACTCATATACTGTGCAAATCTCTGGCACATCGAGCATTTTGCCATATGCATAATGCACTGCACTGTCCAAGTGAAATTAGACCTATTGAAGATTCGAAGAGCGGCCTGAGGGAATTGGAGAGCTAATATTTAATAGTACAATTTTGCAGCCAATGGGAGCTTGTACTGTATTTGATTTATACGTTTACACATTTATATTCCACGTGAATGATAGATCTTACAAACACACGCACCCAAAAGAAAAACCCCGAGTCAGTAGGCATGGTGGAGTTATATAGGAGAGGGAGATGTAAAAGTTGCTGTAACATCGTAGTATTACCTGGTACATTTTTTTTCTGAAATGACATGATCATGACCATATGAGCACGGGAGGAGCCACGTGAGGGCCATCCTAGGTTGTGCCCCCCCCTATCAATGGTTAAAAATCATATAATGATGATTTTTATAGTTCTTTGATTCAGCACATGTGAAAAAATTAGAGATCATCAACAATATCAAATGGATGATATAGTACACTAGTACAGAACCGGCTTTTAACCCCGGTCTGTAAGGGGCTTTAGTCCCGGTGCCTGAACCGGAGCTAAGGATTCAGGACTAAATATCCCCCCTTAAGCCCCGCTTCGCAGACCCCGGTTGGTAATACCAACCGGGGCTAAAGGGTGCGTCCGGTGGCGTAGGCGGGCCACGTGGGGCTGCACCCTATTACCAACCGGGACTAAATGTCTTTTTTTTTTTCGATTTTGGTATTTCTTATTTTGGTTTTCCAAATAGATTAGATATTCAAATGTATTCTTTGCTTCTAATACATGTATTCGCTGCTAATACATGTATTCACGCACTTATAAGTTAGTTTCAAGCATTAAACACAAATAAACTATGAAACTCTATATATAAATATATTATGGAGCTATATATACATAAGTTGTTCGTCTTGGTAGTACACAACCGCTCTTGCCACTTAAATATCATACAAATGTTCGTTTTGATTTTGATTCAGTTGTTCGGACCGGGTCGAAATAGTACTCGCCTTTAGGCTTGAGCACTTTTTCAAGAAAAAATCCAGCAATGGTCTCTTGAATTCCCTTGAGGCGGACATCTTGCAACACTTGGTTCTTCAACCATAGAGAATTCAATTTGCATTATAAACAAACAAGTGTTAATATACACTGCAAACGAGGTGTTAGACAAGGCGACCCTTTATCCCCCTTGCTGTTTGTCCTAGCTGTTGAAATCCTTCAGTATGTTATCAATGGTCTGAAAGACAGAGGTTTCCTGCAGTTGCCTATTTCTCAGCCTACCACTGAGTTCCCAATTATACAATATGCTGATGACACTTTGCTCATCATGCAAGCAGACGTCAAGCAGATTTTTTTGCCTTAAAGCTATTCTCAACACCTTTGCCTCTTCAACTGGTTTGATTGTCAACTTTGCTAAGTCTCTAATGGTTCCCATCAATGTTTCTGATGAAAAGTTAGCCATTTTGGCTGCCACTCTACTCTAGGTTGTCAGGTTGGGTCCCTTCCTTTCACTTACTTGGGTCTCCCTCTTGGGACTACAAAACCAAGGATTGAAGAGTTTTCTTCTTTACTAGATAGAGTGGAGAGGAAATTGTCAGCCTGCTCTACTCTTCTCTCGTTTTCTGGAAGAGTGGAATACATTAACTCTGTTATTGCCCCCACTGTCAATTATGTTATGTGCACTTTCAAGATTCAGAAGGGGGTAATAGAAAGTATTGATAGAATTAGAAAAGAATGCCTTTGGAGGGGCAATTCAAATAGGAAGAGGGGTGGTAACCTAGTGGCTTGGCCTCTTGTTCAAAGGCCAAAGAAGAAGGGTGGTTTAGGAATCAAAAATCTTTATCTTCAGAATGATACCCTTCTTATGAAACAACTCCACAAATTCTATTCCAAAGAGAATATCCCATGGGTACAGAAAATCTGGTTCAAGTACTATACTAACAAGGTGCCTCACTCTCAGAGAAGCATGGGCTCCTTCTGGTGGAGAGATGTTTTTAGTCTTAAAGACTTATATGCTGAAATCACCACCATTCAAATTGGGGATGGTACTTCCACTCTTTTTTGGAAAGATAAGTGGACTGATGACATTCTGGAAAGTCGTTTCCCAGAAATTGCTAGCTTTGCTAGGAGAATTGATATTTCAGTCAGGGACCTAGTCATTGCTCCCAGTCTTGAAGATCTCTTTGACATTCCAATATCCCAACAAGCTTTGCTGCAGTTGGAACAACTTGGAGATATTATTCAGAGTTACTCTCTTTCTAATAGTGTGGATCAGAGAACTTTTAATTCAGAGTTGTCAGGTTGGGTCCCTTCCTTTCACTTACTTGGACATGCTTGTTAGAAGGAGCTTCAATGTGCAACCAAACAGTCTTTGTGTCCTTTGTACAAATGGTTGTGTTGAGACAATCAATCACCTATTTTTTGACTGCTCTTTTGCAAAACAGTGTTGGGAAAAGATTGACATCAGATGGGTTTAGGACAACAGCATAATTAACAGGATCCAGAGAACTAAACATAGGTCTACCAAGATATTTTTCATGGAGATTTCTCTGCTGGCTGCATGGTAATTATGGAAGGTGAGGAACAGGCTTATCTTCGATGGTGTTCATGCTAGTTTTGCTAGTTGGCTCCACAACTTCAAGGAGGAAGCTACTCTTCAGTCTTGTAGATTAAAAGAAGCTGATAGAGCTGTTGTACTGCTCTGGGTTGATGCCTTGTAATTTTCTTTTGAGCCTTGGTGCCTTGTAGTCTGGTAGTTGTGTCCTCTTTTCTAACTAGGCATGTTTTGCCTAGTCCCCCCCATGCCCCCTCCCTCCTCCCTTGTTTTGTAAGTATTTTTGTCCCCTTGTTTTGTTCTTTATAAATTTTTTTTGAAACCATGGGGATCTCCCCCATGGTATTTCGTGTCAAAAAAAAGTGTTAGTATACAAAAGATTTAGTTAATAGCAACAACTAAATAAAATGGATGTATTATATATACATATGACATACTTTTAGTGTCTCATTAATAGTTTGTCTTGCATACACCGTGAGGAACTCGCAAACGTAGTATCCACACAGATTGTTGTCGGGTGATTGCCTTAGAACCCACTGTAAGATATGAAAATATTACTATCGTCATCATATGCATATATTAAAGCATGCTAAGATAACAAATTATGAGAGCTAGTAGAACTTACATTTAGCAGGATAGGATCCTTTAGTGGCACTTCCAGATCCGGACGGTGTTTTGGGACAAACCAAGCCCAAACCCTGTTCAATAATTGGATCATTAATTAATTAACTATTGTAGTGTAGTTAAAGAGCATACATCCATATTTAAAGATCAAAGTTACCCCTTGATAATGTCTATCATGTCTTGGTAATCTCCCAGTGGTTTTCTCAATGAGTCATAGATTATCAATTGACTTCTAGTCATATCGAAGACTATGAGTATCCAGTGAAAACTGCATTTATTTATAGAGTCAACATATATATCTTTATGCTAAATTGAAGTAAGATTAATTGTGCAAACGATAACAACACTCACCCAAAGTTGTAGGGGAAGAGTATATAGTTTTTGGTCTTTTGGTCCACCAAGAACCTCTGAAGATTCCTCTCCGTTTGAGGTATCCATTGATCGCGGGGAGTGTTTGGATACGAGAATATGATTGATGGATCAATGAAACCAATATCCGTGTCTCCCTTATGTTTGAGCAATAACATCAAGAATATGCATATATATGTTTGAGGATAGTTAGTTACTATACATATACATATGCTATAGTCAGATTTCTAAGAAATGATCACTTACAGGCAGTAGCAGCTGATGAGAGATTTGTCTAGAATGTCCATATGGCATAGTTGGTGGAGCTCACTATATGGAACAAATATAACGTCATCGCCCCGAAAGTAATGTTCTTCTCTAATTCTGACGCAAATCCAATCATCTGTGCTTTTCTTACATGCCTCCATGTACCACGAGTTTAACGAGCGCATTTGCGTACCAAGTTCCCTGAGGGCCGATGGGTTGTATAGACTTCTGTCATGTACATAAGTTCTCTTCCACTTATCGACTACAGTGGCATTTGCGATGAGTGCATTTCCTAGAAATTGAGTCGCGGTTAGACCAGCTCCTGACAAGAACTCTTCCATACCATCATAATTGACCCTGGGGCCACTGTAGTCTTCTAGCACGCTCATGTTTGAACCATATTGATTCCCAACAACTAGCGGGGGCACTGATTGATTCGATTGTTCCCCGAGTTGTGGGACACCCTTCCGTGCTCTTTTCTTCTCGTTAATTGCCTTTTATAGAGTGCGGTCATAGTCCGATAGTGGAGAACTCTTCTGAGCATCACGTAGTTGTCTCTTCTTTGCTTCCACCGCTTGCCTTAGATCCCCTTTGTTTAAGAAGAACGGTTGTTTAGTTTCTTTCTTTGCTTTAGCGTCGTCTTTAAATTTCTTGAATTGTGCTTGCACATCGGCCTTTACTGAAGCATCTAGTTCTTCGTCAGTCTTCTCATACGGAAGTTTCTGAGGAATCTTAACTTTCCTTGTAGCTTGCCTCTTTGCTTGCGGTGGGGCGGCCGACAACTTTTCTTTTGTGGCGGGCCTCTTCTTTGGCGATGGGGCGGCTGGTGTTAGCGTTGGAGACCGTCGTGGAGGCGATGGGGCCGGTGTCAGCGGTGGAGAACGTCGTGGAGGTTCTGGGGCCGGTTTCGGCGATGGAGACCGCCTTGGAGGTTCTAGGGAGGAAGTCGTGCCGTGCATTTCACCATCATCATCCCTCGCAACACTATGACAAGGAGGTGATGAATGGTGACTTAGGTCTCTGGGTGAGGTCCTGCAGTGAAAACAAAGAGTGTGAATAAAGTATCGCTATTTAAGCCAATACAAAGTTAGTGAAAAAGAGCTAGGTATGATTCACTTTCATTCGCACCTAGGATGAGGAGCAGGATGCGTCGGTACAATAGGAGGTGATGCCCCAGGAATAATGATATAGCGCTTGCGCCAACAAATAAATGTCTTCTCCGCTTGTCCTAAAGTCGTCTCCCCATCACCTCCTTCAATGTCAAGCTTAACATCGCGATGGCCTTTTTGAACTCTATCCACCGAGGCGCGAGCATATCCAAGTGGTATTATTGACCCATGGCATATTGGTGTCTTCGTAGGGTCGATAGGAGATAGAACACCAGTAGCCACCATGATTGTGGTAGCCCCTTCTGGAATGTGCAGCTCACATGGTGTATTTGTTTCTATGATGTCATCCACGGGGAAGCATAGCTTTGCGTCATCACCAGGTTGAGGCACTTCTGTGGAAGCACAACTGCTTTTCAACTGAGCTGATGGGCTAATGTTGACTTCCGGTACTGATCCAGTACTTTGCATTCGGCTCATTGCTAACTCCACTTGCCTTTTGATTTCCTCGCTCATTCTCGCTTCAAGTTTCTCTTCTCGCTCTTTTACTTGAATAGATGCTCCGTGTGCTTCACTAAGCATTTGCGACATGCTAAGTTTCATAGCTTCCTTCTCTTTCTTCTTTCTCTGGCGGCTTCTATATGTATCTTTGTCTTGAGGGAAGGCATGCTTCCACGGCACCACGCCATGACCTCTCGTTCGCCCACCATGTTCCACAGTCCCCAGTGTAGGGTTACGAGGTTACTACGCTAGCCGGAAAACAAAATTTTTCGACCCCATAAACCAGGAACTAGTGCTAGTTATAGATCACGGGGTTACCACTAGACGCGCAGGTGCAGCGGAAGCGACTTGGTGTAGTCGTGCGTGTCGCAGCAGTGTCGTGCAGTTGCGAGGTCGTCCGTCTCAATGTCTCCTTCGTGTGTTGTTCGTCCTCATGCTCCAACTACAGCATCTCCGAAGAATCCCACACGTGCAGGGAGGAAGCGTCACGCCTCCGGACCGCTAGGTCCGTGAGGAGTACTAGGCGTAAGCGTGGGGAGGGCGACGGTGGCTGCCAAAACATGTGCGTCCAACTCGCCCCGCGCCGACCCCTTGCTTATATAGGCGTCCTAATGAGCTCCCACGCTGGAGGCCCATTAGTAACCCTAAACCTAGTCTAATTAGGGTCCAACCCGAATCAGGCTTCCAGCCCCTTAAGCGTGCAACCCTATGGGCTCACGCACACATAGACATGGCCCAAGTACTCTTACTCGACCAATAGTTGATAGCGGCCTCTAGCAAGGCGTGTTAACTCCTATGCATACGCTACGATCATATCAGACGAACCACCACAATACAATATACATGTTATTCCTTTGCCTTATGATATTTGGTCCAACTCGTGGGTTAACACTTAACCCAAGCACGGCCATGCATTTCATGATCTAATCATTTGAGTGATCCAGTGATATCTTTCTCATATGGAGAGTGGCAAATTCCATCTTGATTGACTATGTCTCACAGCATGTTTCCCGACAAACCCGAAAGCTACCTTTATAACTACCCAGTCACGGAGTAGCGTTTGGTAGTCCCTAAGTAGGTCGTTTCACATCTTGAGTACATACGACAATCTCAGGTCTATGGACATAATGTACACGATGTGTATAGAGACAATCTTAGGTCGGGTCTGTCCAGCCCCATGTCATACATGTGCCCACATTATTAGCTTGACATCTCATGTCCATGACTTGTGAAACATAGTCATCAACTAATAATGTGCTGATCTAATATTCATGTGCATTCTAGCACGAACTCTGATCAGGGACAACTTTAGAATAACCATACAAGTAAAAGAGTTTCACAAACAATTCACATAATTGCTAATCAATACAAGTTGTCTTTAATGGATACTCATTGAACTCATAACATGCCATGGATTCAAGGAAATACAATCATCTCTATGATTACCTCTAAGGCATACTCCCAACACCCAGGGCATATGTCACCTCATCCTTATCTCTATCTAGTGACCATAATCCTTGTTCCCTCAAAGATTGAGCGTAAACCAGTTTCTTTGTTGCTTTTGTGAGTCCTTCGATATACGTTAATCTCCCAGTCTGAGGGTCAAGGCCTCCCCCATGACCAAAAAACCACCACTTACCGCGCTCAGGCCAGTTACCTGATTCTGGTTGGATTCCCCAAGCTTCAAGGTCCTCTTCTTATTTTTCCCACTTAGGAATGACAGTAATGTAGCCACCTGATCCCAAGTGATGGTGGTATTGCTTTTCTCGGGCATTCTGTTGGTTCTGTAGCACTTGTGCTTCGCCCTCTTCGGATGTCTTGAAAGCTACAAAGTCATCCCAAAATGGTCTCAACTTGATGTAGGTCTTATTGTTGAAATCTGGATTAAGGTTCTTCTTGATAAATTCGGTGTGCAATTTCTTCTTTCAGATATACACAGTCAAGGTCATCAAAACAGTGTGTTCATGCATTATATCCCTTGTTTGTCTGTCTTGAAAGATTACTTAGGGCAGGCCAATCATTGATTGTTACGTACAGCAATGCTCGCAGGTCGAAGTGTTCCTATTTGTACTCATCCCACACATGTACACCTGGTTTGCTCCATAAAAGCAAGAGTTCCTCAACTAAGGGCCTCAGGAAGACATCGATGTCATTGTCAGGTTGCTACGGGCCTTGGATCAGCACCGGCATCATAATGAACTTCCACTTCATGCATAACCATGGAGGAAGGTTGTAGATACATAGAGTAACAGGCCAAGTGCTATGACTACTGCTCTGCTCCCAAAAAGGATTCATACCATCCGTGCTCAAACCAAACCTTAAGTTTGTTGCGTCTTCTGCAAACTCCGGGAATTCTCTGTCAATTGCTCTCCACTGGGACGCATCAGCAGGGTGTCTCAACATGTTGTCTGTCTTACGGTCTTCTTTGTGCCATCGCAACAACTTTGCATGGTCCTTGTTTCTGAACAGACATTTCAGGCGTGGTATTATAGGAGCATACCACATAACTTTGGCCTGGGATTTTCTTCCTAGGTTGCTCTTCGCCCTCAACATCGCCAGGGTCATCTCGCCTGATCTTATACCGCGACGCTTTACATAGGGGGCATTCATCCAAATTCTCGTAGTCCTTGCCACGGTACAGGATGCAGTCATTAGGACATGCATGTATCTTCAGGATTTCTAATCCCAGAGGGCACACGACTTGTTTTGCTTCGTACGTAGTGGCAGACAATTCGTTAGGCTTCGAAAGTATCTTTTTTTGGATCTTGAGTAATTGCCCAAATGCCTTGTCGGATATGTCATTTTTGGCCTTCCATTGTAGGAACTCCAGTGTTGTACCCAACTTATTTTGCCAATCTTCGACGCTCGGGTATAGTAGTTTCTTGTGATCCTCTAGCATGCGGTCAAACTTAGCTTTCTCTTTTTCACTTTCACAATCTCTGTGTGCATCACGAATGACTTCACCAAGACCATCATCTTCAGAGAGTGTGTCCTCTGCCCCTGCCTCTTCTTCTGCTTCCACCATTGTAGTATTATTGAAGTCACCATATTGAGCAATAATGTCGTCAGGGTCCAATTGCTCTTCTTCGTCTTCTTCCATCATAATTCCGGTTTCTCCATGCTTGGTCCAACAAATATAGTTTGACATGAAATCCGAGTTCAACAAGTGTGAGTGAAGAGTCCTTGAACTACAATATTCCTTCAAATTCTTGCACAAGGTGCATGGACAACACATGAAATTACCATCCCACTTGTTTGCCTCAGCCGCTCTTAAGAAATCATGCACGCCATCAATGAACTCTTTTTGGAGCAGCGATCTACATTGTACATCCAATCACGTGTCATCGTCTGCATTATATGACCCAAAACATAATTAAATTCCTCATTTTGGTCAAAAAAATAAAATTATAAAAATACCAAAAGGTCTGTATTAAAATAACATGAGATGAAACACCATCATGTGTCATTTACGAGTCACACAAAGACTAATGTATGCTCTATGAAAGCCTCGACATAACGTATGCTAAGACCGATAGCACTATACACAGAAAACCTAAAATGCACTTCAGTAGCATAATGATCTCCCGACCAATCCCAACTAAAGCAGACATATCATTATTCGTCTGTTCAACATCGACGGGCTCCTTGAGCTGGCTCGCTGTCTCATCAGCCTTTGTAGCCTCCGCCACATGTTTAACATAATCTTCCTCTCAGTATCAGCCGCGGCATCCAGTGCCATCCCACTGAAAATAGAAATAAAAAATCAACATTTTAATCAAAATCATCAGAAAATATAGGTACAAATTAACCATAACCATCAAATGTGACAAAATATATAACTCACATTGCGATCTAGACACTTATAGAAGATCCGACCGTTGTTGAGACCCGCCTTCCCCATTCGGTACTCTTTCACAGCATTTTGCATACACTTGCCACAGGTAATGAGAGGGAGGTCTGGCCTTAGTCGCTTTGGAACCCGATCAGAGGCCGAGTACCCCGAAGCAGTTGTCATCTACTCTCTATACTCATTTTTCAAACTAGATATTATAAATTCCTCATATTCTAAACAAAAAAAATAAAACAACTAAAATTTACATTTCTCTAAAATCATCAAATGTGTCATATATACAACTAAAGTATTCTAGGTAGCTAACTTCTTCATCTAAATATATAATTATTTTGAGCTCAAGTAGCATATATATAAATCAAGAACAATCCACCATAAATTCCTATGGTGTATACTTTAGAATCTCTATTTTCAACTAATTAAACCATAAAATACTTTAGAACAATCCACCATAAATTCTTTAATAATACACTATAAAATCTCTATTTTCAACTAATTAAACCATAAAATATGGTAGACATAGTAGAAATGAAAGGTGTATACTTAGAATACTAGTTTTAGTTGCCTTCTTCAAAATATTCAAACAATGTCAAGTGAATGAAGCTTAAAATGGAAAAAAAAAAAGAGAAAATCATAAAGAAACATCACATATAGACCAAGAAACAATATATGTTGCCGCAAAAACATGAGAGGTTGAAGATAGTAACCTTTCAACGAGTCGATGGAGGCGTAGAAGTGATCAAATGAAGCAATGGCCGAAGAGGAGATGAAGAACACACCAAGAACAAGCAAGAACAGAGGGGAAGAAATGAGCTCTCGGGCTCGGGCAGGGGAGGAAGAGAGTTAAAATAGGGGGGACCTTTAGTCCCGATCCATAGAACCAACCGTGACTAAAGACCTAGAAATAACCTCGGTTTGTGCCTTAAACCGGGACTAAAGGTTTAGTCCCGGTTGGTGGCACAAACCGGGACTAAAGGTGGACCTTTAGTCCCGGTTGGTAACACCAACCGGGACTAAAAGCCCCCCTGACAATGTTGACGCCCGTAACCGTTGGGAGGGGGATTTTAGTCTCGGTTGGTGTTACCAACCGGACTAAAGGTATGTTTAGTCCCGGGCGCAATTTTCACCGGGGGTAAAGCCGATTTTGAAAATCAGTCAAAGGTGTGTTCTGTAGTAGTGGTAGTACTTGTTTGCTTTTTCCCTCTTGTACACGACTGCATGGTACATAGCAGTAGTAGCATGCCTCAGGCAACCATAGTGTCTTACATGTACTTGTTCAAGGCCCTGATCTGCTAAATGGCTGTTGCTTGCCAAGTCGATGACAGGTATGTAAATCTTCTTGAAATAATTGTTTTGTTAGTTGTTCACTGCAGCCGTTTTATTAACTTTTCATAGCACACTTTTTAGTGAAAATAATCAACAACTTTGTATTGTACTTTAATTACGCAACTGTTTATTAGTTATTACCATTGAATTGGCCCCTCTTCAGTTGAAGGCTAGCTCCGCCACTGCATATGTGCACATGGTTTTAGTGATATTTGAGTTGTTTGTTTGCTGCATGGTATATTTCATGGATAAATTTTCTGAGTTACTGGTCAGTTTACTGTGTGGTCATATCCTGTGTGTGCATTGATGGTCACGTGGTTGCTGATTCTAATGACGGGCAATGTGTTCGAATTCGCATCATATGCATGCTTCTCTCCCAGACAGACAGACCTTGTAGTGCTTGTCCCCATTTCGTTAAGTCCCTGCCCGTTTTCTACAGTGTTTCTTTTTTGGCGTTAGATAGACTGACGTTGTATATGGTTTTAGCGTCAGACTATGTATCGTTAAATATGGATACCTATAGCGACAGACAATCGTAAAATCATGATTTAGCGTCAGATGGTCCGTAAGTAAGAATTAACATCAGATCGTTCAACGTTACAACTAATTTTTTGTGTCGAATATCTGACGCTAATGTAGTGTTGTAGTGTAGTGAGGCCAGGAATATTGGAACATGTTCATGTGTTGCCATGTCTGTCAGTGCTTAATCAATTCACTCTAATATACGTGGATTGAGGTGGATATAAGTGTAAAAAATAAAGCTTGAGTTATTTTATTTGGACGGCATGAATTGACTAGTTGTGTGGTATTGTAATTCTGCACTTGCGTATCCAAAGTCAGACGGATCAGGGATCGAAACAGGGTCGTTTGTCCCGGATCGGGAAGGGGGTCGACGTGGGACATCAGATGGATCGATGCCTAGCACGGAAGTTGGGACATCGTCCCGTTGCCGGCCCCCTGGGACGTGAAAGCACCATGGAAGAGAGGAGAATGGTGTAACCCATGTCTGCATGTCATGGCCATCACTTCAGCGCTCACGTACGCCGTCGTTGGTGCGCCGTCTCCACCGTTGCAGCCTTCTTTGCTTGCCATCTTCGTTGCCTCATATGGTAACTGTCATTGCTTCTAGCTAGATTTCACATTAGCTAAGATCATCTGTCGTTACTGTAATATACACCGGCTACACATGGTGGTGTGTCCTGTTTAACCTAGTAGCACCCCTTGCTAAAGTTTAGTAACTACTTCTGTTCCAAATTATAAGTTAACCTCTTGAAGAGTCAAAACATTTTAAGTTTAACCAAAAATCATAGAAAGAAATACAAAAAATATAACATTAAATAGATATACTATGAAAATTTATAACTGATAAATAATTTAATAATATTTAGTTGGTATCCTAATGTTATGATGTTATTATGATCAAGTTGAAAAACTTTGATTCTATAAGATTTTTGAAATGACTTATAATTTTGGATAGAGGGAGCAGATGTCAGTCCAAAAAATCTAAACATGTCTTAAACCATCTGCTTCGTGCCAGTTTTATGTGCACTTGTTGCTGTGAGTCCCCATAATAAGCACAATACTCCATCTGTTTCATTGAAAATGTTGTTTTTTATTTTTAGATTTCTCGTTTAACCGTTTGTCTTATTCAAAAAATTTATACAAATAATAAAATAAATAAAACGTTACCAAGTATATCTAATTATAAAATAAATAAGAATAAAATAAACAAGAATAAAATAAATAAGAATTACACTAAAATTTTGAATAAGATGAACGATCAAACAAAAAAATTTGAAATCTGTAACGGCACTTTCAATAGGAAGGAGATAGGTGACAAATTAGAGGAGAAAATTTTCTCAAAACATCGAGGAGGGCTGTGGTTTGTGCCTTTGCGGACGGTAACTCGGTCTCAATCCGCGCATGCGAAACTACCGCGACAGTGGCGCTTCCGTTCTCTCCGTGCGGGTGTTCCGTGGGTCTATTGGCTCTGCAATATGGGCTACTTTAACGGTAGATTGTTTTTTTTTTGGAAAACAAAAGTCCTTCTATCTTAAAGTTGGGCATAAAGCCCGAGCCCGGTGGCACGGCCCGCAGCCCGTTATTTTAGCCCGGCACGGGCACGGCACGAGCCCGGTTTTGTGTGGGCCCGGGCTAGCCGGCCCGGTGTGCGGGTCGTGCCTGGGCCTCACCCCAGGCACGGCGGGCTGATAAGGCACGGCCCGCTCGGCCCCCTGTAATTTTTATGTCTGAAAATATATAGAATTTTAATATATAATAGTTCTAAATCCAAACATACATCTACCTCACATTGCAGCACAACATCAAAATACATCAAATTCGTAAAATAACATAAAAATGAGCCAAATTTACACAAAAAACAACATAAAAATATGTCAAATAAGCTATGGGATAGTATGGCCCGCCAGGCACGGCGTGCTCACGGGCCGACCCGACAGCCCATAGGGCCGGGCCTGGGCCGAAGGACAGGCCCGCGGGCCTGTGAGGCACGGCCCGCAGGGCACGGCGTGCCTCGTCGGCCCGGTGGCCATCGGCATGGGCACGGCACGGCACGGTACCAGGGTGGCCCGACACGGCCGTGCCCATCTTTATTCTATTCTATCCTCTCAACGAATAAGGTAATCTGATTTATCTCACTTAATTAGAAAACAATATGTGTGCTTTCCAAACCGTCTAATTTACCTCCCTCAATGGTTTTAACTGACGTGGCGCAACCTTAACCACGAGAGAGGCAAATTGCAATTTTATCGATTGTGCAGGGATGCCAATCAGATGTTACGAAAAAGTTAAAAAAAACATTTGTTTCAAACAGTTATCTAAACATTTTCTAAAAATAAAGATACATTTTAAAAAGACTAAAATCTGATTTAATATTAGAAAGATACATATTTTAAGTTAAAAGGAAATACAAAACCAGTTCCATATTTCTTTCTAGATCAGGTGGTGCTGCTGTGGTGTCGTCCCCCACCCTGCTTGCAGAGGTCACCCGTCTCCGCACCCAGGCGGTGCTGCTAGCGGCCAGGGACCAGCCGCCGCGGACCGACATCGACATCGGCGATGTGAGCCATGTTGTGGCGGGCTGTATCCGCATGCCGCCAAACGAGATGAAGACGACCCGCCACCACCCTGAGAACTTCATGATCGTCTTCGACCTTCCCCAGCAGCGGATGCTGGCGCTTCGCGTGGGCATCGTCAGGGTGAAGGGGACCACCTTCACCATTTCCCCCTGGTCGGAGCACAGGCAGGGGAGGGACACCACCTGGCCGTATCACGTTCGGCTGGCGATTGAGAACCTGCCATCCCAAGCCTGGAGCCTGGAGGGCCTCGGGGCGCTCTTGGGCGACGTCTGTGTCTTCGACAAGATCGATCGGGCCACCTTCAGGCAGATGGACTCGGACTTCATGTACTGCTGGGCCTGGATGTGGTTTCCCGACCTCCTGCCGCGTGCCAAGACGGTTACCTTCTTCTCCCATGGCACAGGGCGGGCACCGCCCTCCGTGGAGGCAGGGCGCCGTCCTCGGTAGGTTTCGGAGCCCCCCCAAGGAAAAGTCTACAACCTCATCATCCACCTCGACCTGGTGGAGGACTCGAGCGCGCCGAGGATCCGTACCCCCAGCTCGGATCAGAGTGGGGCTCCTTCCTCCATCTCCATGGACGACCAGGAATTCCCGGCGATCTACAACTTCGACTGGAGCCCAGGCGTGCTCGATGGTCTTCAGGTACGCCCAGGACATGTGGTGTGCCAGCCCCCGCCGAGGGTGGACCGCCGCGACGAACAACGACGATAGAGATGACAACGACGGCTGTCTCCCACCTCGTGGCTCCCTGGAGCGAAGCAGGCTGATGTTCACCACACAGCAGAGCGGCGGGACCCCCACCATCAATGCAGGGGGACGGCGTCGGCGCACGCGCTCCCCTCCTCCCTCCCGGCGCAGGGGCGTCATCGGCGCGACGGGGGAGGAGATGGATGATGGTGGCCGCGGCAGGCATATGGCTCGGGACATGCCCCGCTCCCCGCGCAGGCGTGACCCCTTGAGGTTGGAGTACGCGGACTGGGAGCGTCACATGTCGTGCTCACCATCTGGCCGGGCTGGCCGGGAGCATGCTGCTGAGGCGGGGGGTGTCGACGCGGCGCCTCTTGCTGGAGCACTCCCTGTGGCAGCAGGGGACCCGCTGCTTGACTTCTTCAGGACGACATGCCCGGAATGCATCGGACCTGCTCCCGACACTTCCTCCAACTACGACCCGATGGCTGAGGAGGCATGGGCTGCATGCGCCGAGGCGATGTCCAGACCCCTGTCCTTCTCCCCGGCGGACAATCCCACGGAGCCCCTCTCCCTCTCCTCGGTCTTCATCCCCAATACCGCAAACTTGGATAAGCTCGCTAAGCTCAACGAGGAGGCGGCCGCGCTGGGGTGCAGCAGTATCATACACTTCAGACCAGGAGTTCAGCAGATGACCGACGGTCGGATCTCCACTCTGGGAATCACTGAGCAGGTGGCAGACTTGCTGCTAGAGGACCGCAGGAACACCATTGTGGACAGCCTCTTCGTGCCTTGTGAGCAGTCGATCCTGCAGTCCCCAATAGCCCAGTCAAAACAGCCGGAGGCCACAGAGCAGAACAAGAATGTCAAGAACTTGGGGAGCACTTTGAGGAGGAGCTCTAGGCATCAGGCCAAGCCGTGCTCGGTGCTTGTCTCCAAGCGAGCAACACATCGCCTCATCAAGGCCTTCGAGGTGGTTGGCCCTGATGAGCCAATCGGGGAGGCAGCGCTGGAGGCTTACGCCCGGTCCTTCGATACGCCTCTGACGCAGGGACAAATCGAGGCGGTGAGAAGGCTCACCTCGCCAGACAGCGGTGCGGTGATGGTAGCATCGGCACAGATGATGGCAGCAGCAGGGACTGACAACCTGGGAGATGTGGGGGCGTAAGTTGGCGTTTCTGCAGTAATGCCGCAGAACCAAGTTATCCTATGTTAGTTAGCTGCTTTCTACAAGGTGTTCGTGTTAAGTCAGTGCGAAGTCGGTCAGCCATGTATAAGGCTGGTTGTGAGTTGTCTGTGGTGGTGGTTTTTAGTAGCAGTGCAGATCTATTGTGTAACAAGGAGGTGCCAGTCTGTATGGCTGTGGCAGGGCAGTGGCCGGCCACCAGTATTATTTCCTATCGGTCAATAAATGCAGCACTTGTGTTTACCAATGGATAGCAGTGACATGAGTATCTTGAACTGGAATGTCCGGGGCCTCAATGACGCAGCGCACAGAGAGTTAGTTAGAGAGTCAATATCCTGCGTATGACCACACATCGCATGCCTCCAGGAAACCAAGCTCGCTAACTTCAGTACAAGCCTCGCGATGGAGACACTGGGGCCTATCTGGACAGTTACGCTGAACTCGGGGCACAGGGGACACGAGGTGGTATCCTGCTGGCCTGGAACAAGGACCTTGTCTCGATTACAAATGTGGTGACTAAAACTTTCACCATCTCTGCATCAATTTCGGTAGCCTCCTCCAGTACCCCCTTTGTCTTGACAACCTGCTACGGGCCGGCAGATGATGGGCACAAGGACGATTTTCAAAATGAGCTAGTTGACAGTAATCCAACTACAGCCATCCCATGGCTCATAATCGGGGATTTCAACCTCATATACCAGGCTTGTGATAAGAACAACCTCAACCTCAATAGAAGACTGATGGGGAAATTTAGACGTACTTTGGACGACTGTGAGCTTATGGAAATGAGCCTACAAAATAGAAGATTCACTTGGTCAAACGAACGGACCAATCCAACGCTGGTCAGACTTGACAGGGTCTTTTGCAACTCAGAATGGGAGTCCTCCTTCCCCAACTTTGCCCTGAATGCCTTATCAACTGGGGGCCTCTGACCACTGCCCCCTTGTTCTTAGTCAACAAGAAAAGACGGTGAAGAAGGCACGGTTCAAGTTTGAAAATCATTGGCTGAGGATTGAAGGATTTAGGGAGCTGGTTCAGGAGGCCTGGGCAAAACCGCAAGTAGGCTCGGCTCACACAGTCCTAAGCAAAAAGCTTATAGAGACAGCACGCGCTCTACGTGCTTGGAGCAAGCCGCTGTTCAGCAACACAAGACTACATTTGCACATCGCAAATGAAGTCATCCTGTGGCTGGGCATCGCCCAGGAACGCAGACAATTATCTAGCCAGGAGTTGGGACTGCGCCATGATCTAAAAATCAGAATTCTTGGGCTGGCAGCGATAGAGAGGAGCAGACGAAGACAAGCTTCAAGAGTCAATTACCTCAGGGCCGGGGATGCAAGC
The DNA here is from genome assembly GCA_022036555.1 of Microstegium vimineum. Classification (NCBI taxonomy): domain Eukaryota; kingdom Viridiplantae; phylum Streptophyta; class Magnoliopsida; order Poales; family Poaceae; genus Microstegium; species Microstegium vimineum. The sequence goes on from CM039132.1 coordinate 47,649,760, forward strand.
ACTAGATATTTCCACCTCAAAATGTCTGCTAGGAAGTGAAGACAGTACATCCCCATGCTCCGTAATCAAGATGGGGCCATGATCTGGAGTCACGAGGGCAAGCAGCAAATCATCCCGTCATACTTTCAAGGACTACTCGGTACAAAGGTGCACCGAACCAAAAAATTTCGGGGGTCAGAACTGCAGATTCAACCCCTCCAGCAGACTATAGGCCTGGAGCTTGACTGGCCGTTCACCGAGGGCGAGTTGCAGCAAGCAGTCCAAAGTTTACCAAATGAAAAAGCACCCGGCCCAGACGGATTTACGAATGACTTCTTTAAAATATGCTGGCAGACTATCAAGGGTGATGTCCTGAATGCCTTCCATGCCTTCTACAACCACCACACAGGGTCATTTGCACGTCTTAACCAAGCACAGATTGTCCTGATCCCCAAGCTGGAAGTGGCTACTGAGCCGAAGGATTATAGACCCATCAGCCTCATCCATTCCTTTGCAAAGCTGCTAACAAAGGTGCTGGCAAACCGTCTTTCACCTTACATTGACAAACTTATCTCAACGGCACAAAGTGCTTTCATCCGGAAAAGATGTATATAGGATAACTTCATGTATGTGAGGGGCCTCACCAGGCATTACCACAAAATCCAAGACACCCGCATGTCTCATCAAGCTTGATATAACAAAAGCCTTCGACTCGGTGTCCTAGGAGTACATCATACAACTGCTGGATAATAGAGGCTTCCCAACAAGATGGATCGAGTGGCTTGCTAGTATTCTCAGAACCTCTTCCTCCTCGGTGCTTGTAAATGGAAGCCCAGGTGCGAACATACAACATAGCAGAGGCCTCCGCTAGGGAGACCCACTATCACCCTTCCTGTTTATCCTGGCCATTGACGTTCTCAACAACCTGTTCAACATTGCAACAGAAAAAGGGTATCTATCCAAACTGAGGGGTAGACAAGCACACCTTCGTATCTCGATGTACCCGGATGATGCCGTCATTTTCACGAATCCAAGAAAGGAAGACATCTCCTGCATAATGAACATCATGAAAACCTTTGGGGAGGCAACAGGCCTCCACATCAATATAAACAAGAGCACGGTGGCACCAATCAGATGTCAAGGAATTGATCTAGATGCTGTGCTGCAGGATTTCCCGGGGCCTCGGGTATGTTTTCCAACACAATATTTGGGGCTGCCGTTAACGACTGGCAGACTTAAGATGGTACACCTCCAATACATACAAGACAGAGCCAAAGGAAGGGTTGCCGGCTGGAAGGGGTGCTTGTTAAACGCTGCGGGTCGATGAGAGCTGGTTCGCTCGGTCATCAGCTCACTCCCAGTTTACACCCTGACAATGCTGAAACTGCCAAAGAACTTCACCAAAGGCCTAGACAAATTAAGGAGAAAATTCCTCTGGGCAGGTGATCAGGACCTCACAGGTGGAAAATGTAAAGTGGCTTGGAGCAAAGTTTGTATGCCGACCAAACACGACGGCTTAGTGAAAGGTCTAGATATGGCTAGAGGGGGGGTGAATAGCCTATTAAAAATTTCTACAACAACACTAAGCAAACTTGTTAGAATAAAACACGGCGTAAAGCAAGTTTGCACTAGCACTACTAGGGTCGGCAAGCCACCTACCACAAGTCTAGTTACTAGCAAGATATATCTTATGTCACACACAAGAGCTAGATAACTAGTGATATTATACTAAGCTACGCAAGCTAAGCTAGAGTCTCTACTTTGCAAGAATGTAAGAAAGTAAGTGCAAATCTAGAGTTAAGAAGGTTATACCGCCGAGACGAGTAGCAAAGAGATAACCAATACAATCAATCAATCACAAGATGAATCCTTGGTAGAGAGACAATGAGACACAATATTTTTTACCGAGGTTCACTTGTTTGCCAACAAGCTACTCCTCATTGTAGCGATTCACCTACTTGGAGGTTCACGCGCTAATTGGCATCACACGCCAAACCCGTCACCGGGTGCCGCCCAACCAACACAAGATAGGGATCCACAAGCTACGAGCAAGCCACTAGAGATACCTTTCGCGAACTCCCGCGGGAAAGGTTCAAGAACCCCTCACAATCCACCGATCGGAGCCGGAGACAAACACCTTCCTCCGCTCAACGATCCTCGTCGCTCCAAGCCGTCTAGGAGGTGGCAACCTCCAAGAATAACAAGAGCTTCCGCGAAGACGACGATCACCAAGTGCCACTAGTATGCAATCAATCAAGTAATGCACTTGGTTCACTCAATCTCTCATGAATATGTCAAATATGTTGAGAGGGATGAGTGGTGGGCTTCTCACAAATGAACACAAGTGTGTGAGTGATGAGAATATGCAAGAAGTGCCCCCAAGGGCTGGCCATACAACTATATATAGCCCACACTCACAACTAGCCGTTTTGCCCACAAAACAGACTTCTCTGCGTGCCTCCGGACGCACTTATCACAGGGGGTCCGGACCATCAACAGCGTTCGGACTCATCACCAGCCGAGAGACAACGCCCTCTGTTTTCAACTCCGGATGCGACCTCCGGTCGCGCCACACGCGCTGTCCGGACCAACGCGTCTGCGTCCGGTCAGCTGCCGATTCAAACGGCTCTTTTCCCGCTCGCACCACAACCTGCCACTGCTCGCCACGTGGCTCCGGACGCACGCAAGAGTGCGGGTCCGGACCAACGCCTCCCGGGTCCGGAAATTAATTCTAGAGAACCCGAGAGGTCCTAAGAGCTCGCAGCACCTCCGGACGCAAGTCCGGAGCCTCCAACCGGACCAACACCTGCGTCCGGTCTCCTCAACCAGAGAGAAAACAGAGAGCGCAAGCACTCCGGACGCGCGTCCGGATCCTGCGTCCGGACTACAACCAGCGTCCGGAGCTCTGCTCACAGCCAGCCAAGCCTAGGGTAAGCCTCCGAACCCATCTCCGATGGTCCGGACCTGCCACACACCCTGCGTCCGGACCTCTGTCCGAAGCTCTTTTGAGCTGTCAAACACTTTTCCAAGCTTACAAGAGCCAACACTAAGTGATCTCAACACTTGTGCACGTGTGTTAGCTTTTAGTTCACAATTATCTTGGATTTAGTTGGTTGTTTCACTAGTGCAATTAATTTTAATGCAATGCATATGAACCTAGTGGCACATGATAACCGTAATCAAACACGAGAGCTCCCTCATTGATAGTACGACTATCTATCCTAAATGTGATCACACCCTCTATGGTGTCTTGATCACCAAACAAAAAATGGTTCCTATTTCACCTTTGCCTTCACACCATTTTCCTTTGCACCACCATGCTAGAGCTTGTGACATCCACACTTGATCCACCTTGCTCCATCACATGACATGTACCAACCTATCTCATGATTCACACTTAGAAATCAAGGTTAGTACTTAGGTAGGTTTCATCAATTACTCAAAACCAAACACATGGGGAACTCTCACTTAGGCATTATGGACTTGGAAAGGTTTGGTAGAGCCCTGAGACTTAGATGGTTGTGGTATGCTTGGGACCAGCGGCCACGACCTTGGAGGGAAATGGAGCTGCCGGTGGACAGCCATGACATTGCTCTTTTCAACATCACCACAAAAGTGACCGTTGGCAATGGGGAGATGGCCAACTTCTGGTCCTCCCGCTGGCTAAATGGAGAAGCACCCGCAACGCTTTACCCAAACCTCTTCAAACACTCCAAGCGGAAGAACAAATCAATCAAAAACGCAATCACAGACAATCAATGGGTGACAGATGTGGATTATAGCATGACCCAACTGATACTCAGGGAATTCGTCTCCTTGTGGCTACAGGTGCAAGACACAGTTTTAACCCCCTCAGAGGATGATCACATTACCTGGCTCCACAACTCAGATGGACAATATACGGCAAACTCGCCTTATAAACTTCAATTCATCGGGATGACCACATCTATGACAGCCAACTTCACGTGGAAGACTAAGGCACCGCCTAAATGTCGATTCTTCATTTGGCTGATGCTCCAAAATAGACTCTGGACGGCTGCCTGACTGCAAATTAGGGAGTGACCAAACAATTATTTCTGTCCGCTATGCATGAGGAACTTGGAAACAGTCTGACACCTGTTTCAGGATTGTTGCTTTTCTAGGGAGGTATGGGACAGGGTTGGCTGGTGGGCACGGACGCCCAATCTGAGACCTGGGAACTGGCAACATCCCACAGACCTTGGCACTTGGCTCCTGCAGTTGGCAAGCGGAGCAGCACGGGCTATGGAAAAGGGCACTCATTCTCTGCTTGGGAAATTTGGAAGGAGCGGAACAACAGAATTTTCCACGGGCGGGAAAAATCTCCGATTCAGGTTGTACACTCCATACATGATGAAATCAAGGTATGGATCAGAGCTGGGAACAAAGGCCTTGAGTTGTTTCAGCCGCGCCAAGACCAGAGTGTCACTAGCTGCAAATTAGTTGGCGCCACTGGCGCTGCAATCTCTGTAATTATACATTCTCTTCTCCCGCTTATCAATTAAAACCAGTAATGGATCTTTCGAAAATATTTCTCTGAGTTAGGAACTTTTCAAAAAGGGGAAAAGAGTGCCGGACGTTTCAGTCAAGACCACCGACGTCCTCGTTGACTGACTTGTGGCCGGTGAGCCCGCGGGACTGCGGAAGGGACCCACAGGTGCAGCCGGAGAATCTTCTTCCCTCCAAAATTCATTTTTATGATGACGATGGAATACAAGCTCCTGAAACCGGAAAGTCAAAATTGCTGAAGCCATCTTCCTCCATCCCCGCGTCCCCTCCGCCGCCGCGCACCCCACCTCCGCCTCCCAACTCCAACTCCAGGCCGCGCCGCCGCCGGCCTTCCCCCGTCCTCCCGGGGCGACCCCCATGGCCATCTCCATCTTTCCCGATGGAAATGGAAGTAAGCTCGGCGGCGGGGGAGGAGGACAAGACGCGGACGGGGAGGGTACGTCAGGGAATGAGCTGGTCCCGGATGTGAAGGTCTGTCACTGAATCTCCATCTTGTCTTTATATTGTTACCGAGGCTTACCGAGTGAGGTTACTGGAACTGGAACTGGAAGTAAGAATCCGGATTTCCACCCCCCACCCCACCACACCACTGGGAACGTGGGGGAAATTTTGTGCGCGTAATATTATTTTTTTCAGTTAAACCAGCACGATTTGGATAGAGGGGGGGGGGGGGTCTGAACTGTTGATATAGGCTCCACGTCAGTTTCTGAGCAGAATTCGGATTCGTTTTGCATCAGACTAACAGTTCAACCCCAGCATCTTGGTCGATACCTTGTACTAAATGCCATTGATCTATGTGTACACTGTACACATTGATATATGTCAGCCATTGTTGTGATATATATGCACTTCCATTTCTTCAAAGCTTTATCGTGAGTTAATGCTGTTGGGGATGTTATCTCGGCATATCCCCACGGACCTTATGGGTCTGCCGACCAGACGACGGCCCAGCCCACGAGGCCTTGCGGCACGCGACCAGCCCGTCGTGCTCGCCAAGGACTCCGAAGAAGCCTTGCTCGCCAAGAAGAATCCTAGAAGATAGGCTCGAATCCCTTACCTAAAGGGGCCGATCGTAATCTGTTAGGATATGAAAACTCTAACCCTGCTCCCCGGCTATATAAGGTGAGCAGGGACCCCCTCCAAAACGATCCCTCTACAATCCCCTAGATCGCATCTACGGGTCTTGTAACCTAATACTCATATCAATCCAGCCACCAAAACACAGGACGTAGGGTATTACGTCGATTTGCCGACCCGAACCTGTCTAAATCGCCGTGTCTACGCTCTCTGTGTTACGCTTGATCGCCGTCGCCACACCTCCGCCTACAATCTACTACCGTGGGGTACCCCCTAGGTAGACTGCGACGCGTATTTCGTCGACAAATGCAGCTTCCTTGGGATCAATGGACTTTCTTGAGAAATATATTGGCCTCCGGGCCTGCCAATTGGAACAAAGCCATCAATATATATCTGTCACTTGCATCTGTTTCTATTTTGTAGAGAGGCTGAAATATTTTTTAAGCCAGGATTAGGGCGTTTGACAATAATTTCTTAATACATGGAAATGTCTTAGCTGTTCTGGTCCCTGTCATAATGTATTCTTTCTTAAGTGCATGCAAATTACACCAATTTATTTTTAATGAACTTGGCTGTAATAGACTAATAGCCAACTAACAAAGAAATTCCCTTCAGTTCAGTTCTATTATATAGACCTGTCCATTTTTAACTGCTTTAATCTTCTCAGGGTCTGTAGCTCTTGGCTTATGTGTTGATGCTTTGAACAATCTTTAGATTCAAGGCATATGTTGATGCTCAGTAGTGTAAATCTTGGCTTATGTGTGGTGTGCTATATGTTGCTCAACTAGATCCTTTGTAATGTTCAGTAGTATACTTGACTTACTTAATGAACTTGCACAATCCTGTTGTGCCCAGTTGTCCAGGGTTCATGTCATTGAAGCATTTTCCCATTTCCTTCTCAGCAGCAGTGGTAACAGTATTTCCATGTGCTGATTCCATGCTGATTCCTTCTTAGAACAGCTGGCCTGATCATTTCATTTGAATTCGTACCCTTTGTTGTATACTTGTTTCTTCTGTAATAGTTTTATCAAAATTCCTTGCATGAGCAATATGCTTTTACTGTTGTCCTGGGTTCATGAGATTAAATATTTCAGAGGGCTCTTGGAGTACGCATCGAGATCATATTAAAATTTACATACACAAAAAGGTAATCTTCAAGCAGTATTGGGTTGTTTTCCTTTTATCAATGCCATAAGCTCTTCAAACCTGTCAGTGTAAACTGGCAGCTTATTATTCTGTTGCATTTATTTGAAGGCCTCAACAGTAAAATAGTTCTCTCAGAAGCATTCATTCCTCGCATCCTACAGAATCAGTACCATTGGAGATTTCGAGTGTGCGTGCAAGCATGCTGACCCCTTAGCGAGTGCTGAGAGCTTCTCTTCTTGAAAGAAAAATTTCAGCAAAATCTACTCAGTTGGAAACATTTTTCAGCTTGCTTATCCAAGCTACTGGATCTTCGCCATTAAAGCTTGGAAATTCAAGCTTAGGGCCTTTGCTAAAAGATTGAGCAAATGGATCCTCTCCCTCACTCTGCGAATCCCATATCAGTCTGTACTACAATGTCCAGTGAAATCAGCTCTAGTTTGTGGTGCAGCAACATACTAAGGACCAAAATCAGAAGCCCCGATGGTATAGACTGGTTGCAAAGGTAGGGGGTACTGACCCAAGAATGCTTATGCATGCATAACTACCTGTAAGATTGGTAATTATGGCTCTGGTTGGAACAGTAGGGTCCTGACCAATGAAAGGTGTGCAAGGATGCTTCGGATGGATTTAGAGGAAAATCCTCAAATTGTTGTATATGGCTGTGTTTACAGTATTATTAAAAACAAGGACTTGTCGGGCCATCTTAGTTTTGTTCATCAACTGAGATTCTCCATTTGCTGTTTCCTTTGTGTAACATTTTCTTAAAATCAGATTTTGCAGCTGTTTCTGCCCTACCCCCATATTCATATGTATGCTCCCACATGATTCTTGATCTTTTTCCCCCTGCCACCCAATCCTGCTCCAAGGATGCAAGTGGGTACCCAATGGTATTTTGTGGGTCAGCTAGCTTAGTTAATTTCTCCACCTAATTAATTCTGTGTCATGCTACTCATTTATTTTAACAAGTTTTGTTGTTGACTCGATGACCAAAAACCTGTGCTAGTCAAATCGAGGAAGAATGGTAGATAAAAAATGTTACCCAATTCTTTTCTTACTATGTACGGAGTAAATCTAAATTTGCTCAGCATATCTGGGCTTCTCAAGTTAGTTCGTGGATTTTATTTATACTACTAAAATTTATTCCTTACCTGGTTAGGCCTCAGTACTCCAGGAAAATCTAAAAACTTGTGAAACCACTGGGCAACATATGTTCAGTACAGAAGTTTCAGGCCCTTTGGATAAGAATCTGACTTTGGGGCTAAATCTGTACTACCATATAGTGAAAATAGGTATATGAACTATGATTTCAATTTCTCATGATTGTTTACACCAATGAGAGCGGCGTCTTATATAGAGTGCCTTGTCAACTCAACAATATTGAAAAAAGTAGGAGTAGCATAACACCCACATGTAAACTAACAAAGCAATGAGCAGTAATAAGGGAATGTTCTTTACCCACCAGATTTCATAAATGAAGAGGTATATGAATGTCTGAATGGTAGATGCAATTTCACTTCAGCTTCAGTCTGACAATTCACAATTGTGAATGTGGCTTTCATTTTAGCTCAGTCTGCTACATTGTTTGGGGATATTTATCTCACAGATTTATATCTTTTCTTTTTCACGACCGGCTTTGTGAATGAATATTTATATGCAGTGGTATGTTTTTTTCTTCAGCCTTTGACTGGCTTGGTATATTTTAAATTCTTGTGATTGCTTACTGATTGTTAAACCAGCTAAACTTAGTCACTGGCCATAGATTGTTTACTGCTTGTATAGTTATTTTATGCATGGAAAAACTGTGCATACAAGAATGGATTGAGGGCCAGTAGTTTGTGTGAGATCCTCTTTGTAATTCAATCCATTTTATAATTTAATTGTCTGACTAGACCCATATGGCACTACATAAGCATGTCATTAATTTCCCAAGGCTTATGAAGAACCAATTCTCTTAGCAAGTTCAGAAAATCCTGATGGGTTAATCTTATTATGATGAGCAGCAGTATCCTAATATGTCCTATTTTTTGTTTCATCAGGACGATGATCTGCAGTGTCCATCATCATTTAACTCTGCTAGCAGTATGGTATGCTATCATTTTTCTTTTCCTAATAAACATGAACACATTGACATCATGGCTTCTTGGCTTTTTGGTGTTCCACAGGGGCTTATCAGTGGTATGAGAAATGAGGACAGACATTTCGGCGATAACTACGAAACTAGGGATTTACGGAATAGGATTCCTCGGCTTCCATCTGAGGTGAGAAAATTATGTCTTTATCTTCACTTTATCCTCCTATTTTTATTTCCTTTTCTGATGATATTTTGTGTTGCCGATTCCTGACAGCGGTTGGCCAGCATTCCAGTAAATAGTTCTGTTGTGAACAGGAAGAAGGTGAGTTATCCTATTCTCTTTTACCCCTTGGACTTCCATTCAAATGGACTAGAGCCATCAAATCTGTTCAGATATCTAAGCCATCAAAATTTGTTATGCAACTTTCTCTTTATTTATTTTTTTGACTCAGGGTTTACTTAGTTCCTTCTACACTATTGCGGAGAAGCTGCTTATGTTCTGTGGAAGTCTCGTCATTTTCTCATTGTCATACCCCCTTGCTGCAAATGCAAAAGAGGTTTTTGAGGACCATGGGATGCAAGGCATTATCATCGGAAGTGTCATATCGTTCTTCATCAGCTGTTTTCTGACAGCTCTTGCATCATACTTGAAAGACAGTGAGTCCATTGATGGTGTTGGATTCCACATCTTCAAATGGCTCGTGCTTCTCGTGTTTCTATTCCTTAGCGCAGGATTATGTGTGATACTACGTTTCTGCACACACACCTCCAAAGCAGTCCTGTGGTCCCTTGGAACTGTAGGATACATCATAATTCTGTCCATCTGGGTTTGGGTGTTCTACATAGAAGTGCTGCAGGTACTGTGACGTTTGTTCAGAATAGTTGAATTTACATAGAAACAAATGCATAGGTGACACTCTGTGCTGTCTCCCTCTTTACTTTTCAGATTCAGGAAGAGATGAAGAAACATCTTGAGATGGAAACTAGGGCACCGTCTGAGGGGCCTGACAGTGTGCCTACCTTGGCTGCTCCGGGACTGCCTCGGTCACCAGTTTAGGAAAGGTAAGCAAACATTTTAGCTTTACTTCTGTTTCCGCAATGTGGAATGACACTGAATTTATAGTGAATATGTTGAGAGCGCGTGGTTGATCTGTCCTTTGTTGCTGCAGGAGAACTCACCTATTCTGTGGGAATGTATCATCCATGAAGCATATCTGTACAGATGAGAAATATATAGGAGCTTATAGTTTAGACCATTTTCCACCAGGGGTCAACATAATTACTTCAGTTGAACAACTCATGATGAATGTGCGAGTACGCATGTATGTATTGTGCGGTGGTTGTTGTACAACCCAAGAGAAGAAGGTGAATAGGGATGTGTAAAAGATACTCCTAGTTTTTTTAAGGAGGCTTAGGGGACTAGATACTCCTAGTCCGAAGCCTCCTACAGTAGGTGGGATGCCAACGAGTGACACTATTATGCATCTCCATGTAGAGTTCACGGAGGATGTAACATATTACCATGATGATGACAGACCTGGATGACCTTTGAGTTTTTGTCCCCTGCATGGTAAGTGTAGCCCACTGAAAATTTTGCTGCGTTTGCAATTCGATCCTGCTGCCTACACAGCACCGAAGTGCTTTTGCCCTTCATCACTTGGCACTTGCAGCAGCGAAGTGCGTGCAGGCGGCTCTGATCCATTTCTCACCTGGCTTGTTCTTGCTCATCAGGGAGCTGATATGATCGAACAGGGAACTTCAGTGTAGAGAGAAAACATCAGCAAACTATTTATCCAGAGGTAATCACTTGTTTCAGGTGTAGTGCGCGCGTGCGTTGACCTGTTAGTGGTTGATGCGCGGCCTGATCTTCTGTCGAGTCAGGCGGCCTGCCTTCCTGGCTACCTTCTTTCTCAGTCTGCCTGCCTCTCTCAAATCTGGGCATCCTGAGGACTTCTTTAACATCGCATGCAATTGCTGGCTACTCCATGATGATACTGGTGCAATGGTACATACTCCTATTATGTAGCATAGTTTTGCTATTGTTGAGGAAGTAAATTGTATAGTAGTATAACCAAAAAAGAAAAGAAAAAAATGGGCGAACGACGACGAGTGAGCCCCATAGGAGGAGCGTGTTGGATGGTAACACTTTGGGCAGGTAAAAAACAGGACATGACTGCCTGTGCTGTCGACAACTCGACATTGGTCAAGTGACCGCGACGGGAAGCTCTTCAAGGCGAAACTGAGCTTGGGGATGGGCTTCCGTAGCTGGGCACGCCACTAGAGAAGAACTTCAAGGCGAAACATTGGCTTAAGGGCTTGTTTGGTAAGCTAATGTGATTTGTTTTTTTTTTGCTAAACACTAATTTTCAAAACAGTTTTTTAAGTGAAGTTGTTTTTATCCCTATAATTTTTTTAAAAGACATAAGTTGAGATGACACTAAAAAATAGTTTATCTTTACTCTCTCTTTCATTTCTCTCTCATTCAAAATGTCTCAGCTTGACATATAAAAAGTAACTCGTTAAAATTATTTTCTAAAAAAAATAGATGCGTCAAATATGTCATAAATCGATAGCTACGGGAGAAAACATTTGTCTAGCTCTCTTAGATTATTTTTCCTAGTGGGGAGGGGAGGATTTCGACGATGTTATTGTTATCGTTAGTCCGTGTCCAATACTCTGTCCGGTAGTTCTGCCGGCGGTTTTCAGCAGCCACTTCAGTGGAAGCTACACATCGTCGTGACCAGCATGGATAGCGCGCGCCCAGACACCGTGCTTGATCCTGTCCCTGCCTGGTGTTCGCAACAAGGCGATGAACTTGTGGAGGCAGAGGGAGAGATATATAGATAGAGAAAGAGAAAGAGAAAGAGAAAGAGACCATGACACCTGGAGCCACCGTCCTGGTTAGGCGGAGGCAACAATCTGGCAAGCTTTGCCAGCTGCCATACCCAAAGCTTATATAAAATATTTAATATATGTATTATATACTAGTAAATATACATGAAATACACATATTAATATATTATACAAGTTAGTATGTTAATTCTTATAAATACTCTGCCACACCTAAAATATTTTTCTGCCTACACCGGTCAATATATAAGTCAATTAAATCAGAGACAGAAAAGATAAGAAAAAAAAACCCACGAAGATTCATGGGCCGGTCAATAGCCCACCAAATAAAGAACTATGGATGGTATTGGGCTGCCATTTCACGGTGAGGTGGTTGAGCATCAGGCCCGGATAAGATCCGCCGGAACTATGGTGTTGGGCTACGAGCCAGTCCGAGCAAGTTAAACCCATCTGAGACTGAGACCAAGCCGTCGAGGTAGGGAAAAAGGTCCTCACCCTTAAGCTCAGTCTCAGTAGAGAGTTTCATTACACTGTTTCGAAGACTGCTATGCCATTTAGAATGAAATGAAACTTGAATGAAACTCTCACTCTCAATGCAAAGTTTCATTTTAAAGTTTTATATGCATTTAATTCTATGACTCATAGAGAGTTGATAATCGTATCAAGAGAGTTTCATCCCTTTAAGATTAATTTCCTCTTTTTCTTCATTAAAACGTTGCCACATCAGCAGAAGTGCACATGTAAAAGACTATTAAATACAAATAAAACTTCAATAAAACTCCCATTGAGAACTACTATAGGTCTGTAGACTGTAGTCCTATAAAACCGGGTGTTTTTAAAATCGTTCGATTTATTGAGTTTTAAAAACGGACGTGGGCGCCATGTCAAGGATAAAGTTAAACCAGACTTTCACGAAAGTACAAAGAGGTCAATTATATTTTAAAAAACTATAAAAATATTTTTTTTCTAGAACAAATATACATTTAACCATACTAAAAATAAATTTAATATTTAAAAATCATAAAAAAATATTTATGTTTAGTATTTTCTCATTCTTTATGTTTGTCAGAGTTAGGAATTAATCTAGAGAGATTTTAGGAAACATACGATGTCTCCTCGAGCCCATCCAAACTGCCTTTTTAATAGATCAGGTGCTGGCAAACACAGACCTACGCAGATGATGACGAATGTAAAATCAGTCATGTTAGCAACGGAGGTAAATCAGACTTTCAGGATAGTTCATGAAGCTCAATTAGATTTTATAAATTTACCAAAATAAATTTTCAAAAAAATATATCCAAATAGTTCAGAGAACAGAATATATCGTGGCGCCATGTCAACTCAAACTATTTTCAAAACCATTGAGGGAGGTAAACCGAACGATTTTAATAGTTGGAGGGGCACAAACAACTACTCACACATGCTCGCGTTCAATAAGTTTTTTTTTGTGGTGAAAGAAGAATTATATTATATAATAGCTGATTACATTAATATATTACAAACACTCAGGATTACACTAGATATATCCAGAAACTGATTTTCATATAAATTATACCTACGCCGTGAAAAGCTTCAAATCTCAAAACCGAACCTTTTTAACGTTTCGTATAGATGACTGCACAGGCAAATACTCGGCGATGCCCAACGAACGACCCTTCTCCTTCTTTCTGCTTTCTCTTGTCTTCCTTCTCCTTCTTTCTGCCACCGAAGAATGAGGAAGACAGATCTGAAACTGATTCTCCCTAGTCCTTCATGATGACCAGATCTAACCACGAAAAAACGAAGAAGAGACCGAACAAAATTATTCCATGACGACGACATCATCTCCGCCCGACATGCCGATGAAGTTAATGACGTCGTAGATGTCGCCTCCATCTTCAATGGATCCGCTATGAAGAAGACGATTCCACCGTGCCCTCTCGCCGTCGCCGGAGAGAACCACGAAGAAAAGATAAATCTCCAGTATCAAGAAACTTGACATGGAGAAAACCTAACCCTATAAACTCAATCTAATAGAAAATTTATTAGAACACGATGGATCCCCACTCCCTTCGCCCTCCAACGAGATGCCGGAGGGGAAGAGAGGGGGACCAACGAGAGAGGGAAGGAGAGAGCGGAGGCGGCGGCGCTAGGGCGAGAGGACGCGGCTGGACTCCAACTATGCGATGCGTTCAATAAGGTTGTGAAGGACTCAAGGTGTAAAATCAGCATTATGTTAAAAGTTGCGCAAGTTTTCAACGTGGTTTTGTAGGCAGGGGACAGATTAAGGACGTTGTCCGGCCCTTTTAAAGGCCGTTTGAGTGGAACGAGACTGTCAGGATTAGCAAGAGAAGGGGCTCGGTTCAGAGAACTGTGCGCCGTCCGGCAGTAGAGGCGAGGGGGTGAAGCTGCGAAGGAACCAATTCAATCGAGTGGCTGATGTGTGAACCGTAGTTGTTAGTGAGCGATTCATTAGGTACTAGGTAGTTCGTTTATAAGCCCGTGGTAACGGTGATGGCCGGTGGTTATGAACGGAACTCTGAACTCTCTCTACCATTCTGTTCTCTATTCTTGTTCTTGCTCTGTTCTTCCCAACTAAACCCTCGATTCTGTGTTTAACCGTCCCGTCCTTAGTAGGATTCGTGACAGAGACATTGTCCGGACCAGGACATGTGAGTAAAATGATTAATAAAGTCACTTTTAAACAATCATTATATTCATGGTGCTGCGTAATTCGTCTAGTTCTGCTTGCGTATAGTGAGCCCTAGCTAACTATCAGAGTAGTTATCTTCCCAAGGTTTTTGAACAATCAAATATTCTCCAAGCACTTGATGTGGCGGCGAGTTGCACTTTACTAACATCTGCTATTTTTCAGGACAATTTGCTGTCCATTTTCAGGACATTTTCCTCTCCGCTGCTAAACACAGCCCCTCCATTTTCTCAATTTTCATATGACCATGTCTCGTTGATGTGCCTGCTAACAATGAGCAGACGTGCGGTAGACCAACCTATATGGCCACTTCTTGCGGTGGGCATGCAGCTTCTGCAAAATATGATGAGGTAATTTGTCCCATTATTCTTGTGTATACATTTATTTACCTTAACAAATAAAATTTTTATGGGTTCCATGCCAAATTAAAGCCTTCTGGACTTCGTCAATGGCCACAGAATGTTTCCTGCCCTGAACTGTGCATACAAGTAGGAAGATAATGCTAATGTGGCTTCTTGCTTCTTTGGTGCATAGCAGAAGAGACTACCAATTTCATGAGAGCTGAGGCAAGCCATTCTCGTGAAAACAATAATAATGAAATTCAGAAATTCTGGGTACTTTACCTGACAACACTTGCTTCGATGCTTGATCTTGATGTGTGAGAGAATATCATTTCTCAGATGGAGAACTGCAAGGTCAGTACCCAG
This sequence comes from Microstegium vimineum, assembly GCA_022036555.1. Classification (NCBI taxonomy): domain Eukaryota; kingdom Viridiplantae; phylum Streptophyta; class Magnoliopsida; order Poales; family Poaceae; genus Microstegium; species Microstegium vimineum. Next base: position 47,664,806 of record CM039132.1, read on the forward strand.
GTGTTGTATATATCACTTATATCGTTTTCCTTCTATACTTCTCCATCTATTTTCTACTCCGTCCGTTCCAAATTATAAGTCTCTTTGATTTTTTTAGTTCATCCTCCTTATTGCTATGTATCTAGATATATTATTATATCTAGGTACATAGCAAAATGGATGTACCAAAAAGTCAAAGCGACTTATAATTTGGAATGGAGGGAGTACGTTTATTTTTTTTCTAATGGTTATTTCACCTTTGTTCATACCAGACAGTTGGCAGCCAATACTTCTGAAAACGAGGAGACGATGACAACCAAGGTGATTTAGGCTGATACTATTTAGTTGAGCTGTGATTTTTGAAAAAGTTGTTGTGAGCTGTGAATTGTGAGGAAAAACAGAAGGTCGTTTGGTGAGAACAACTAAGAAACTATAGACTGTATATATAATACCTGTAATACCCCTAAGGCCTGGGAGACTGTCTATATGCAAATTGCTTCTAAATAACTAATTTGCTTGTAAATGAATATTTTAGAATAAGTAAATAAATTTTTGCAGTTATCTTGGTGACATATAGTCCACAAAAGAACAACAAATACCATTTCACAAAGGGTTTTTTTATTGATACTATTATAATTTTCAATTTAAAAAAAAACATCATTACTATTCACCTATTTTGAATCATGTCATTATAATTCTTCGTTTTCCAGAACAATGCCACATAATATGTATGGGATGACTTGGGCCCAGCTGCAAGCATATACGATGGCATGTATTTCGTATGGACTTAGATGCTCTCGTCTCCCTATCTACAACAGCCCCTCTCCCTCTCACTAACGCGCGCAGGCCCCACCTACCATCTTTTTTTATTGGTTTAATAATTTCTAACAAAAGTGTAACAAAGGCTTTGCCCATCTTCCTTGGATTTGACCTGCCATGAATTTACCCTATGATATAGTTTCACTTACCGATGTGATATAATTTAAGGTCGGCCCATGCCATAGATTTACATAACTACATGGAGAATGGAGCAGGAAGGCAGGTGAGCTATTGGAGATGGATGCAAACATGACATGGGGCAAATGGGGCAGCCGGTCGGCGGTCGCTGTGGAGGGAGGAACCGAGGGCCTATCAGAGTAGTGCAAAATGGTGGACGAGGGGAAGAAGTTAGCCGTAGTGGAATATGTTGCTCACTATTTCCATTCTAAAAGAAATTAATTGCTAGTATTGTTCTAAGTTATACTATTTTAAATTTGATAGAATATATTAAAAAGAGTACTAATATTTATAACAGAAATTAGTATTACTAGATATACCATCAAATATATTATCATAATACACTTGTTTGGTATCATGGATATGCTAGTATTCTTTTTATAAAGTTAATTAAACTTCAGACAGTTTGACTAAGTACAGTTCTACTAGAAGGTTTATTTGTGGAAAGAGGGTGCAATATTGAAGCCGTATGCACAGGATCACTTTATTTTTAAAAGTTATCACCAAAAAAGGGCTTGTGACAGCAGTTCTTGTTAATTAATTATCTTCTAGGCTGGATTGACCCAGTTGGACTTATCGTCATAAGTGATAAGCGTCTCTAAGAGTTTAAATCAACTTGACATTCATTTATTTTTTGTAAAACTATAAATTTTATTTTCCAACAGTTTAGCATCCAACTTGGTAATTTTAAAAAGTTAGCAAACTTCTACCCCTCCACGTGCATATATGCGCGCACCCAGGGTCGGCATCCTGCCCCGGGCACCCCGCCGGTCTTCCCGCCTTGACGCGACATGCGGCAGTAACTGCCTTGCATCGACCCTAATTGTGTATGTGCATGTTTTTTTTCTTATTTACTACAATTTTTTTCTAGTGATCCATATGTTAGCTAAATTATATATAAATTACAAAAAAATACTATCAATCGTGAGGAATATGTGATTGATTTTTTTTTACATTTTTCACCATTCACGGGTTATAAGAAAAACATGCAAGTTAGCATCTATTAGCATACAAAAGAAAAAAAAAGATCATATATGTTGACTGTCTCGCCGTTTACATCTCTGCTCCCAATAAGAAGTTGTATGTGGGCCTCTTTTTGTTTTTGCAAATAAAAAATAGACAACTGTTGGAGAAAGCCTCTAATTTTACTTGGAAAAAAGTTTTAGCAGTTTGCCAAATAAAATTTGGCAAACTCTTGGAGATGCTCTAAGCAACTCTAGGAATTTCATTGGTATATACTTTTTAAATTTTAATAACCATGCGAGCGTAGGCGATCACTCCAAAGAGAACAGAAGACTTTTTTCAGAAATAGTGGCAACATGATTACAACATCTTTCTTCATATAAGAACCTTACAAGACTGGTACTGTTGCTCGAACAGTTGGACCCTTTATTAGTTTAATAATGACAAAAGTGTAACAAAGGGACAAAAAACAAACAAACAACTCTACGACTTCAAACAAGGAAGAACTTCCGATGGGTTCCAACTTATGATTGACTTATATATAATTTATGGGTAGGCATTGCCATATCCAGTTCCGGCACCAGAACCGCGGGCACTGCCACCATTTTGACTATACCCAGTGCCACCACCATTGCCATCAGCATTTGCACCCGCTTCACTTGAACCATCCGAATACGCATAGCTAGAGCCAGTACCGGTGCCGCTACCGGATCCTTGAGCATTAGAATTCGAGTTACCTCCAGCTACTCCGCTACCGCCACCCCCACCAGCTCCACCAGCATTAGAAGACTCTCCATAACCAGAATACTCTCCTTCACTATAGTTACTAGATCCTGTACCCGACCCTGACCCTGAACCATATCCAGACCCACCGTTTTGGCTACCTCCAGCACCTGCACCACCCCCTGCAGCACTTGCATGGGCACCATCAGGACCACTATCACCCGATCCGGCGCCAATCCCAGCCCCTGATCCCCCGCCATTCACATCTCCACCACCCACTCCGTTTCCTGAGCCACTCCCATAAGAACTAGAGTATCTAGCAACCCTTACACCATTGGCTAATCCAATGCTCATGAGGACAATGAGCCCTAGTGATATTAGCTTTGTGCCTGCCATTGTGATGGAGCTACCACTATAGAGTGCTGGAGTTGAGATGAGTTCTCAGTGGATGCTTCATGGGTATTTATAGTACTTGAGGGCGTGCAGTAGCTCTTTAATTTACCTTCATAGCATGCAGAGTATGGTAGTGTTGTTTCAACAGGAGATCAAGTGGAGGCTTTTGAAATCCACTGGAATTAAATGGAGATCCTTGACTTGAACATTAAGTAGTGCAAGTTGCAAAGTGGGTACATGTTACGAATGGTCTTAGTAGAAGTACTTCTCCCTCCATCCCAAACTATAAGACGTTCAAAGAATCTTGGAGAGTCAAAGCATATCAAGTTTGACTAATGATTATAGAGAAAACTATAAAGATTTATAATATTAAATAGACATGTTATGAAAATATAATTGATAATGAATCTAATAATACTTAATTGACATCATAAATATTATTATATTGGCATATAACTTTGATAAAATTTGAGATAGTTTGACTCTCCAAGATTCTTGAAACATCTTATAATTTGGGATGGAGTGAGTACTTGTTACGCTCTCCTTAGATGACCAGCTAAGTCTGATCTGCATCCACAGATTATGGATGGCGCAAAATAAAGCTTTAGCATTCATCATCGATCATTGAAACTAAACTAGCTTTTTGACGATTTACGTACTTGCACTGGTACAGTACTAAAACTACGACTACCAATGTGTGAAATAAGTTTTTTAGTGCCTAGACTGTTTTGTCTCGTATATATATAGATGAAAGCTGGGTCCAGTTCCATTAAAAACTATTGCTTCGGATACTCGTATGCAGCATTCACTAGGAAGAGGCGAAGAGCTAAATATATATCTATACCACTATATATATATATATTTCGTTGTTGGACAAGATCCAGTACAGAACTGAAAAGAATAGTGCTAGTAACTTCCAAGCTCTCTAAATACATACTCCCTCTGTCTCTATTTAATTACCATGATAAAAAGTGTGTTCATCAAACTTTGACTAAATTTGTAGAAATTATTAGCAATATTTATATCTCTAAATATATTTATTATGAAAACAAATTCAATGATCTATGATCTAGCTAATTAATGATATTAATTATGTTTTATAAATATAATTATTTTCTTATATATATTTGATTAAAGGTAAGTATATTTCACTTCTCAGATAGCGAGAACTAGGGTAAAAAAAGGACGGAGAGAGTACACTATATTTTTTGAGCTTTGTTACTGTGCTCGGAAGGAACCGATGGTTCCTCCCTTGAAATTTATTTATACGACCTCTATTAATTAAAAAAATAAATAATTATGTTTAAGGACAGTTTAGTAATTTTCCTCTCCGTGTACATCATCTCCAACTCCACCCAATTCCATGAACGGGAGTCAGCCTGCTTCGCAGGATGTCGCCGCCCGTCGGATCGCAACCTCTCTGCCCTCCAATAGCCGGCTCGCCACCCCTCTGGTTCGCCGCAGCCCTCACTACCACCACCCGCCTCCACATGGTGATAGGGTCTCGAACGCTGTGTGCATGCACGGCAAGCGCGTGGGGCAGCGTGGCGAACGGCTAGCCGGCGTTGGCACAACACAGGGCGAACGGGCAGCCATCGCGGGCACGATATGCGAGGAGCGTGCAAGGCCATCGCAGAGGGCTGCACGGCGAGCAGCTACAGCCTACAGTGATGGACACGGCGAGCGGTGGCCGTCACGGTCTCACGGACATGGGATGCGCCCACGGAACGCTACCATCGCGGAGGGCGGCGCAGCGTGTGGCTGGCGTGGCGAGCTCGCGGCCAACGTTGTGTGCGTGCACGGCCAGCGTGGAGGGCGGCGTGGGCACAGGCCACGGCACGGGATGCGGTGCGAAGGTTGGCACTGCGAGAGGGACAACCCGTGTGGCGACGATGTCATAGCGAATCAGTGCCTCAGCGTGAGATTTCCTGCCTCCCCGCGGATGGGAACGAGGTGCAGGAGAAGTGCAGTGTGGCAAGTTGCGATGCCGCGCTCTGCTCCTACAGCTTGCTCGCGTTCGTGGTTAACTTACGGTGGTGGGGCGTCCTCACTTATGTCCCTGTTCAGGACAAATGGCTCAATAGGAGAAATCAAGCTTTTCTGCACAATTTGTCGTCGGTTTGTATTTGGGAGAAATGAAGCAAGCAAGTGCCAAGCAGTGTGATGGCACTAGATTTTTGGGTCAAAACAAATATGATGTTGGAGTCTCCACAACCATTAATGGCGCGCGTGAGTTTGTTTGCCAACAACGCATAGCTGGTCGTCACCGGCAAACAGGCATGCGAGGTAGCCTGTAGCCCTGTAGCCGTGGCCAGGGACGAACCGCACGTGATGGAGAATCAAAGGCCTTGCGCTAGGGGGTGGTATGGTGTGGCACCGGAGACGGTGGCGGCGGTATTTCGCAACCTGCTCCGCACATCCATTAGCGCGGCACTGAGCTCCGACGAGCGGCGAGCGGCGGCAGCCCGACCCTCTACATCCTCTGCACCTGACAGATAATAATCCTATCGGAGGTCTGGCCGTCTCCTCGTTTTTTTGTTTCAGAAGCTGCTCCTTTGATTTGATTCAGAGAAGCAACTCCGAATACATCAAAGTACTATTGCACCCTCCAAATTTAGCTATAAACCAGTTCCGGATCCACATAGATTTTGGTTCCGGCCTACAACTTAAGTTCCTTCCATGTGATTCTTTCTATTTTTAAACCATACGATCTAACTAAATAGAGGGCTCTCGTTATTTCCAAGTATTGTAAAATTTCTCTATTTTTTTTAACTTACCTTAGAACACGTTGAGTGCCTTTTTTTTTTTACTTTCGCAAGGATTTTTGTTTGCTTGCTTTCTCTTGGCTTTTGTTTCGGATGAATCGTTATGGTCCAAAAATTTGAAAAAAACATGCATACAACAATAAACTCAAATATATATGCATGATCCTCATGACTATGCATTTGACCAATTCTCAGCATTGTGAAACATGCACAGCTGGTGACACGACAGTCGAAAGATAACGAGACTACCTACAGTAATGTAACCCGGCCAACAGGGTTTATATATATCTCTTGATGTCAGGCTCTAGCATTATACTAACAGTATTAGTAAACGACGACCTACATGCATGAAGTAACACAGTAGGGTTTATATATATTCATGTTTGAAGATCAACACAGGCATCCTTTGAGATCACCCGAACGATTCTGTTCTGGCAGTGTGTGGTTGACATTGCAGAGGTGATCTCCAGAGAAACACACAGTGCCCCAAGCAAGCAGAACCGGATATTATGTATGCACTCTCATGATCCGGTTGGAAATAGGCTCTAGTCCTGGTTTTCCCAACCGGCAGTACGGAGCCAGAGTGTCCCATGAGAAATTGAACCCAAGATCTTATTACATTGTCTCGCGCATAGCTTAGCACCCCACCTACACAACGCATCTGACATTAGATAGGATGCTGCCCTTTTAAACCAACCCATCAGAGGACCTTTAGTCCCGATTAGTATTACCAACCGAAACTAAATATCCTTGTACCTTTAGTCCTAGTTCATAATATCACCCGAGACTAATATATGCTCTTTAATCAGGTTGGTGTTATCAACCGGGACTAAAGATTCTTTGAAGCCCATAAAACGTGGAATCGGTCCAAGTTCCTATTCTAACTGTGACTAATGTGCTAAACCGAAAGTCCATTTTCTAATAGTGCCTCTTCATCCGTAGTATAAAAACTTGGTATTAAACCTAAGCTTATTTTTTTTATAGTGGCAAGAAGAGAAAGGAATGAGATCTACACCAGATAGAGATGATGACAACCTCTTGGAGCTTGTTGGCAACCTTTGTAACTTCATATTGGACCAGAGTATACATGTTAGAGGCATTTACCACTACCCAACATCCTACTTATGTTACATCCAGCCCGTTTGACCCGTAGTGGCCCATGTGTGTTAATGAGATATTGTGGAGGATCTAGTCCCACCTTGGTTGTTTAGGGTGGGATAAACCAACATATAAGGCTTCTAGAGTCCATCCCACCATCCCCGGGTTAATCCTTTTAAGCGAAGCGAGGACGAAAGCTTAAGTGGGATGGTGGTGGGTGTGGTTCGCTCAGCGTGCAGAGCGGATTTGAGCCGTTTGGACTCTGGGGCGTTACAACTTAGGAATGTATCCTCATCACCAACATCTTGGTGAGAATGAAAGTCTAGGCTTAGGACCTTGATTAAACTTTAGACAGTTTGACTAAATCCAGTTCTAGAAGTTTTATTTGTGGACAGAGGGTGCAAAAGCTGTATTCACATGATCACATTATTTTTGAAAGTCATCACCGACAAAAATAGGCTTGTGGCAGCGGTTCTTGCTAATTAGTTTCTCACCCCATTCTAAATTATAAGTCATTCCAAAAATTAATCTTATAGAATCAAAGCATCTCAATTTTAACAGATTATTTGTATGTTTTGTCCCGATATATATTGTGTTGCTGAACAAAGACGCCGAACAGATAAGAATAGTACTAGCAACTTCCAAGCTCTAATACCATTTCACCCGACCTGAGAACAAAAGATAGTGTGGTCAAGGATTATGGTCAGAAGATCACGAGATCACCCATATAATAATGTAACCCAGGGTTTTATATATCTTTTGTGATCTCTGCAGGCTCTAGCATTATAATAACATCAAACTAGTAAACGACGACCTGCATGCATGAAAGTCTCAGCGGACATCACGTTTGAAGATCAACATACAGGCATCCCCTGATCACCCGTACGATTCTATTCCTCATGCAGTGGTTGACGTTGCAGAGGTGACCTCGGGTTTAGGCAACGACTTTGACAAATTCAGTCGTGGACTTGAGTGATGCTCCTATGTGTACCTGCAAATCTCGATATGAAAGACAGCTCACAAGCAGGTTAATTAATCAGTAAATGCAAGCTGCATATATAAGTAGCGAAACAATCCTTGAAGGCTTGAACCCTAAGCGTTCACTTGCAGTAGTTTGATAAGAGCGTGGACGAAAGTCGAGATTGTCTGATAGCGGTCAGATAACATTGTGAACAAAATTCTTACACAGTCGTGATAGCTATTGTTACATTAGCACAATAGCTATCACGGCTGTGTATACTAACGAAAAGAAACAATCTCGAAAGAGAAAATGATGTAAGGAAACATTAAAACTGTCTCTTCCTTCGAATGTAAGGATCGATGCGCTACATTATTTGTTTTCACAACTGCCTTGTTAGTTGCTTAACTACACCATGACGATGACACCCAAGGTGTGTTGACGCTAATTAGGTCATACATGTAAATATAAGGGAATTATGAGATAGCCGCTCTCAGGCTCTCGGCTTCATGTTAGATAGGGTAGGGAACAACCCCGCTACGTGGCATGTAGATGTCTGTTACAACAATATATAGGAACAACCTCAACTATCTATGTGCTGCACCGCTCCCTCATCCAACAACCTGAATGGCGGCTCCTATACACACGTGTGGATGCTCCACCATAACAAATCTATTTATCTAACACTCCCCCCTCAATCTCAGTCACTAACAAGGTTGAGATTGGATCAAAATTCTTTCATTCTTGAAACAGCAATCGGCTTGGTAAATCCATCTGCAAGTTGATCACCGCCTCACCGGTATGTATATACCATATATCCAATAGCTTCTTGGCAACCCTTTCACGAACAAAGTGAAAATCTGTTTTGATGTGTTTAGTTCTAGCATGAAACACTAGTACAAATTTTTTTTTTACAAGACACTGCCGAAAGGTGATTGGAGGCGGTCACATATACCGCCCGCCTCCATTAATCGTTGCTCGGCCGCCTCCGTCTGTGGAAGACGGTCGTCGGAAACGCCTGCCTCCGTTAATGATTAACTGAGGTGGGCATATAAGGTTCGACCGCCTTCTAAAATATATTAACCGAGGCGGGATTTATAAGTGGTCCGCCTCCAAAAATACCCCCATTTTCGGAGGCGGACCACTTATAAGGCCCGTCTCGGTTAATAGTGGTGAGGCCCAAAAAACAAAGCCCACTCAGCCCGCTAACCAACTCAGCTATATAAGCTGAACTTAGGGTTTCACCCTCCCCTCCCCACATCCCAGCCCGACTGCTCGGCCTCCCCCGACGGCGCTCTCCCCTCCCCGGCTCGGCCTCCCCTCCCGACGCGACGACGCTCTCCCCTCCCCGGCGGCTCGTCCTCCCCTCCACGGCGTGCTGGCGGATCCGGCGGCGGCGGTGCTCGTGGCCACATCCAGGCCCGGCGGCGCTCCACCTAGCAGCGCGTGAGTGGATCCGGTGGCGGCGCTCCCCCTCCCTCTCCCTCAACAACGGCGCTCCTCCCTCCCTCTCCCGGTGGCGCTCCACCAAATCCGGCCCCAGTGGCGCTCCACCTCCATCGCCATCACCGGATCCGTCCCCGACGCGGGTAGATCCGGCGGCACAGGTGGGGCAGGGCCTACTCCCCAGACGGCGGCGAGGGCGCAAGGCGGATCACCAGATCCGTCCCCGACGCGGGCAGATTCGGCAGCACCGGTGGGGCGGGGCCTGCTCCCCTGACGGCGGCGGCGCAGGGCGGGGTGGGGATTGGGCTCACTGGTGGGCTTCAGAACAGGCTCGCTAGTGGGCTCATGTTTTTTTTGTTTTTTTGACCGATTTACCGAGGCGGGCATGGCGACCGCCTCCATTTTTCGGTCATTAACCGAGGCCTTTCATTGGAGGCGGTTTCCTTTGCCCGCCTCCAAAAACGTTTAATGTAGTAGTGAAAAACGGGATTACCTGAGAGATATTTGGCACCAAGGTTATCACACCATAACCTTGCCACTAGTGAATGAGGAACTCGTAGTTCTCTCAGTAGCTTCTAAATCCACATCATCTCTGCAGTGGCATTGGCCAATGCCTTATACTCTGCTTCAGTGCTAGAAGGAGACATTGTGGGTTGTTTCTTTGGACCGAAAAACACAACAAATCCTCTAGTGGATCTTCAATCATCTACACACCTTGCCCAATCAACATAAGAAAAATCACTCACAAGACCTCCTGATTATTAATCCCCACTATTGTGTACCTCTCACATACCGAAGTATGCATTTCACCGCACTTAAGTGCGCAGTACTAGGCGTGTGCAAAAATTGACACACCTTGTTGACGGAAAAAGAAATATCTGGCCTTGTGAGCGTGAGGTATTGGAAAGCTCCAACTAAGCTCATATTTTTTTTGCGAAAACTAAGCTCCTGTATTTGGTTGCATCATCAGGCCCAAGAGCAACATACCTTCAGTCACACTGAGCTTTTCAGATGTGGACAGAGGTGTGTCAACTGCTTTACTCTTGTCCATCCCTTCTCGCTTCAAGATATCAACAGCATACCGGCCCTGAGATAGTATCAGCCCATTTTCATAGCTCTTCACTTCTATCCCAAGGAAGTAGTGTAAATTCCCTAAGTCTTTGAGAGCAAACTCTTGTTCAAGATCTTTGTGCAAAGCAGTTGTAGCAGCCTGCGACGAACTTGTAACAATGATATCATCAACATATACTAAGACAACATGGTGTGACCCATTCTGTTGTAATAAAACAAGATGTATCACCCTTGGAGGGTGTGAAGCCCAATTGCTGCAACTTGTTGTATAGTCGAGCATACCATGCACGTGGGGCTTGCTTAAGACCATAGATGGCCTTGTCAAGTTTGCATACATAATTAGGATACCTCCTATCGTTATAACCAGGTGGTTGATGCATATAAACTTCCTCCTCTAGTACACCATGTAAGAATGAATTTTGCACATCCAATTGTCGAAGAGACCAGCCATTGTACACTGCCATTAATAGAACGAGTCGAACAATATGTAGCAGCTTTGACTACAGGACTAAACATGTTCTCGTAGTTGAGACCATACCTTTGCTTGAACCCTTTGGCAACCAGTCGAGCCTTGTACCGATTGATGGAACCATCTGCCTTCCTTTTAATTTTGTACACCCATTTACATCGGATGATGTTTTTGCCGTGAGGAGGTGGCACAAGATGCCATGTTTGATTCCTCAACAAGGTTGTGTGTTCATGACTCATCACCGACACCCATTTTTCATCTTGAAGTGGTTCTAAGACTATGGAGGGTTCATCGGAATCTGCAGTACCAAGCATACACCAATGTATAGTACCATTGGAGTATGTTTTGGGTTTGGTTATACCATCCTGCAGACGTGTGGCCGGTCTCTGACTGATGATATGATCAGTAGTTGGTTCAGTAGATGACGTTGTAGTTGCTGCAGGGATCACAAGCACAATTGACACACCAGATCCAGTCAAAACCAGTTGATGGGACGAAGTACCACCCCCCACCCCCCCCCCCCCCCGATCCAACTGTGGTGACTGCCCGTTGGTCGCAGTCGCTGGTTCATGTGAATTCGGCGCAACAGATCCAGCCGACAACACTTTAGGTGGAAGCGCCGCCGATCCCGAAGAGAATCTTGCCACCGATATGTTCTCAAGCGCAAGCGGATCAGCTCCGGGTCTTGTGCACTGCTCCCCATAGCCTAGGCACATAAAATGACGCCCAGATAGCACCGTTTCTTCACGGGTTTGCGCCATTTTTCCACCATTTGACTGCAATCTTTCACCTGTTCATCCAAAGCAACATTAGTACTGGGAAAGGCATTAGATGGTGCAGGATTAATCAACGATTGATCATGCATAATTGCATCCCCAAAATTGTGTGTATGGTTTTTGAGGTATCAGGTAGAAGCGCTAGCTCCGCACAAAGACGAGCATGCACCAACGTTCCGACGAAGTGAAGCAAACGGAAAAAACAGTTTCATCATCACACCCTTGGTGTTTAATTACTACAAATGGTATATCCTCATATGCATAAGTATGGCATACATGTGATTGCTCACATTGAAATGCATTCAATTAAAATAAATTTATTTGCTTGTGTTATTTATACCTTTGTATGCTTGATCACCATGTGATGTATATAACCAAAAATAATTACTTCAGTGCGTTTCCCAATTTCTTGTATATGTTTGAATTGAAAACAAGAAAGCAAAATTTTCAAAAGTTTTTTTGAAAAACCCTAATTTTGGGGATTAAAATGTGACCTAAACATGGGTTTTAAAAACTAATAAGAATTGGGCCTTGATTGTATTGAATTTTTTGTAGATACATTGAAAACAAGCAAAAGCTATGTTGAAAGATTTTCAACTTGTACTCAAGTTTCTAAAGTAATTGCAAAAGGGGTAAATGGATTTTAAGTCCAAATTCAAATTCAAAAATGGATTTCAAAAACTAAAAATAATTTGACAAAAAGTGTTTAAGAAAAGTTGTAGAGCTATTAAATCCAAGAAAAAGTTGATTTTTGATATTTTCATGTTTTATTCAAAAATCTGAAGTAATTTAAAAGGGGAAAAATCAATTTTAAACCCTAATTTGAATTAGAAAGTGGATTTTAAAAACTAAGCAGATTTTCAAATAAAACCTTTTATAAAAGTTGTAGAGTTTTTTAAATGGAGCAACTTTGCTTTTTGGAAATTTTGAAGTTCTATTGAAAAATTCAAAGTAATTTTGAAAATTCGATCAGGGGCAGTTCTGTAAAAACCAGAACAATTCCAGGGGGAGGAACCGCCGCTTCCCGACGTCGCGCTGGCTGGCTGAGGCACTCCCGCACGCCAGTGAGGTCTCCAGCGCGACAAGCTCTCCACCACGCGTTGGTTGAGCCGTTCGCGAGCCCGTGCTACAAAGCAGAGCACCCCTATCCCTTCCTCCCGATCTTCCTCTGCTCCGCCGCCGCGCGCGTGCCTCCACTCCAACGAGCTTTGCTCGCTCACTCGCTCGGTTTCATGTTCAAGCAGCAACTGAAACAAGTTCGAAACATCCTCGCGAGTCTCTAGCACCACTCCGTTGAAACCCTAAGTCTCTAAATTTCCCGGCACAGTGCCTTCTTCCCCAGTGCCGGCAGTGCTCCGCCGCGATCCGTTTGAACGTGGTCAGAGCTTTAAAAGAGCTCTTGTGTTCGATTGATTTGTGTTCTTCGCTCCTTGAACGACTATGATCACGGTGCTCACCTTGAATTCTTGTTTGGCAGCCTCTCGCACCTAGAACCATGTCGAGCAGTGCTCCCGTGCCACCGCCATCGTCCTCAACGACGGCGAGCTCCTTCTGCAGCTGCTCCGCCTGTTAGCAACCCAATGGATTGGCTAACAGATAACTATAGAGAATGAGGAATCTGGGTAGAGAGAGGAAGGGAGAGTTGAGGAAGATGAACAGTAAAACTAGGAATGAGTAATTGATTGATAATTTGGTTGATGGCATTCCTCCTGCTACCCAATGCTCTCTTGTAGATGTCGTAGTCCAGCATGAATCGCTCGACTAGGCCAAGGCCCATGGCCCATACGAAGGCCCAACCAATTGTAGTCCTTGACATTCGCCCCTTCTTAACATTCGGCTTGCCCCAAGCCGATGCATGGTGCCACTGGGATCCCAAGGAATTTGTAAGAGTTGCGTGCTGCTGCTGCTGCTGCCAAGGAGTGTGGTCCTTGCATGACTGAATCGCTCAGCTCCATTTGCTGCACTTGGTTCTGATGGGAACCCATGGTCTTCATGTTGCTTGGGCAACCAAGTTCTGAGAAGATGTGAATCTTCCATTGTATCACCATCGACGTGTTGTGTTGCTGCCTAAAGTGCCTCACATAAACTGTCAATCTGAATATGTGCACATCAACATAGCAAGAACTGCAAGCTGTACAAACACTAGCCATATATTCAGATATTTCCAGATAAGTCTTAGTTGCTCCAGAAATCCAGCATTTAACCATTAGACCTGAATGCGATGGCTGAGAAGCTATATTGTCATGAACTATAATGTGCACACAAGAAACACCACTGTCACAACATCTTCCATGACTAACCATGTCCATAGTCAGCTTGCTAAGAGCAGATGCATTTAGTTCCTCGGGACCAAGCAAGGATATACCAAGATGAACAGTAATAACAACTAAGCTCCCTGGTGGCAAGTACTCCCAAGATTCTACAAGTTCAGGAAGAACACACCTGATTTGTTCCTGAATTGGCACATACCATGGGGGCTTCCAAAGTCGGCCAGATTGACACGTGACAGAGTACCTCTCAACCATGTTGTACGACAGCCATGGTAGCCGATGCAGCCTAGCATTACATCTCACCAAAGAAGGCTCTTCAGGTTTCTGCTGTAATGAGACAATTAGCTTCTGGAATGGCACCCAAACAACACCTAGACTACACTCAAGTGATGACCCAAGAATAAGCCATTGATCAGTACCAAAGCTCATAAAATCACTTTTAGGTTTGTTAGAGCCAGGGATGGTAATAGAGGTATAGCAGGACAGGCAGCATGTCAGTGCGGTGCAGCGTATCCTGGTGAGCCATGACTGATGGAACGTGTGCGATCACACCGGCAGTATAGGAGGTATGTGCCCTCTGCATGTGGCGCAATCCGTGCTCCCAGGTTTCATTGGCACTAGAGGTAGCAAGAGTAACTCCAATAGCAATTGCTCCACTTCAGGAAGACTTGGCGCCGATGGCACCTGTGTTTGCATTCCACCCTTTGGCATCTCAGCAGAAATAGGAACAGATGCCACTGGCAGAGGTCCAGCGTCGAACACCTGGTGGGCAAAGTGCTGGAAACCCTGTACTCTTCATTTGAGGTAGCTGACGCTGCGGTGGTGGGTGGCGTGAGGAATGGAGCAGGTCTAACCGTGGATGGCAAGGTGGCGTGGAGGCCGGAGGAGTTGTTGTCCATGAACCTGTGCTTGCGGGCCGAGAGCGACGTGGAGCACTGTGCTACTCACTACTATAGAAATGATTTGTAGCAACGACAGCCTAAATCTTTTAGAGGCGGCTCAATCAGAAACCGCCCCTATAGTCTACGTGCACGGGACCCACGTTTACAGCCGCCCTTAGAAATAGATTTGTATTTGTAGGGGCGGCTGGTAACAAGAGCCGCTCCTAAAAATAGGATGATCTGTAGGGGCGGCTGATCATCCAGCCGCCCTTGCTTCTTTGTTTGTAGGGGCGGCTCAATATTAAGCCGCCTCTGAAAAGGCTACAGATAAGAAGTCCCTAGCCTCCCCTTCTTCCTCCTCGGGCCAGATACTGTAGCCTGAGAGAGGAAGGAAGGGAGGCCTTGGGCACCTCCCAAAATTGACTTTGCAAGGGGGAGAGGTTTTCAACCGATTTCCTTTGATGGAGAGGTTCTAGAAGGTAAGAAAATGATATTTCCCTAGTTATTTTGAAGTTTTAATGGTTGGTTAGTGAATAATTAGTGTTTTGTTTTTCTCTCTCTTCTATGGTGGATTAGCCATGTATGAAGCAATTGGACCAAAGTTTTAAAGGTTTTAGACTAAATTATTTAGTGGAATCACATTATAAACTATATTTGGTGAATCTTTACTTGATTTTAGTGGACTATTAGTTGTTTTTATGGATGTTTCATGCACATCTAGATCTAGATCTTGAATTAGGGTTTGATATTTTTTTTCTTTTATTAATATCATTTCTGCTATAAATAAATGGTTGGTTCTCAAAATGTGATTAAGTTTGTATGAAGGATATAGAATTGGTAAAATCTCAATTGTTTCTAATATTATCTTTTAAATTATCTATTGTAATTAAGATTATGAAAATTAAGTGGACAATTATTCTCTAAAATAGTTTTTCATTAGAGTGGTAGTTATATTCATTCAACTAAATATTAATTTAATTCCTCTCTATGTATATATAAATTATTAATCATGTGATGTATTTGTTTGATTCTTATCTTAAAAGATGGAGTATAGAAACTCTTGGATGTATGGGTCGTTAAGGTGGAAGCTAGGTTTCCGTGAAGAGGTGGATAAATTTCTTGAAGCCGCACAGAAGCATGCAATGACATTGACAGAGAATAAAGATACAATTATTTGTCCGTGTAGTGATTGTAAGAACCATATAGCATGGAAAGATGTGACGCTCATCAGATCACATTTGATTATGAGAGGATTTGTTAAGGATTACACAGTGTGGATTTATCATGGTGAAACAGATGTTAACAATGTTGTTGATATAGAAGACGATGATGAAACCCTTCAGTTCCTGTGCCAATTTTCAGCAGAGTTTGATGCACAAATGGATCCTCGGTCTGGCAAAGAACAAGGTGGTGATGCTTGTGCTTGGGATGGTAATGATGAAGGGTGTGCCAATAATGATGAAGGAGGGCGTGTTGGGGATGAAGATGATGGAGATTCTTTGGAGGAAATGCTTCGCGCCCTTGGACTAGAGATTTTACTAAGGAGCCCGAGAGGTCTAGAAAATTTAGAAAGGGTGAAAAATGCATCGAAGGAGAGTTTGTATGGTGCTGAAAAGGGTTGTCCGACACATTGGACCGTGCTACGTTTTGTGCTTGAGTTACTCATCCTAAAGGCTAAGTATGGCTGGTCAGACTGTAGTTTCAATGAACTGTTGCGTCTCCTGTCATGGTTGTTGCCACAACCAAACTTAGTTCCCGCCAACACATACCAAGCGAAGAAGGTTATAAATCCATTGACAATGGGTGTTGAAAAAAAATCCATGCATGCCCCAACCATTGTATCCTTTTCCGCGGTGATACATTCAAGGATCTAGATAAATGTCCGAGGTGTAATGCCAGTCGTTACAAGAACAATGACCTTTACAACGGGGAAGAAGCGTCCACAGGGAACAAGAGGAAGAAGGGTGGGAAAAAGGTGATACAAAATTCTCAACCCCCCGAGGACAGTCCATTAGGAAATGATGCAAAGCAAAGAAAAATTCCTGCCTTGGTAATGTGGTACCTACCAGTGGTTGACCGCTTGAGACGTATTTTCCTAAACCCTAAGGAAGCCGAACTCATGACATGGTGGGAGGATCAACGCAAAGTGGATGATAATGTGATTGCACATCCGGCTGATGGTACTCAGTGGCAATGCTTTGATAGCAAGTACACAGAATTTAGTGCTGACCCAAGGAATGTACGATTTGGCTTGAGCACAGATGGAATGAATCCGTTCAATGAGAGGTCCATCGACCACAACACATGGACAGTGATATTGACTATGTATAATATCCCAACTTGGCTATGTCAGAAGAGAAAGTACCTTTTCCTCACTATTCTCATTTCTTGTCCAAAACAACCAGGCATTGATATAGATGTATTCTTCGAACCTTTGATGCAAGAAATAGAGATGCTATGGAGGTATGGGCAGCCGATGTACGATGCATTCAGAAAGGAGGACTTCATATGTAGAGCGATGATCTTTGTTACTACCAATGACTACCCCGCATTGTTTGCTTTGTCTGGACAAATCAAAGGGAAAACTGGATACTTAGTATGCTTGGATGACACTACATGGGTGTACCTAGATGCATCAAAGAATGTTATTTACATAAGGTACCAACGCTTCCTAAAGACAACCCACAAATATCGTAGCAAGATGTTTTTCAAATTTTACGACAACGCCCCAGAGAATGTACCCCTCCACAAAGACGTCAAAATGGGCAACATGTGTTTGAAATGGTGAAAAACATACGTGTCGTACTTGGAAAGAAGAATGCAGATGGGACAAACAAAGATAGAAGCAATCCTCCTATCCTCGCTGTACCTTTTAAGAAACAATCGATCTTCTTTCAGTATCTGCCTTATTGGCCAGACTTGGAGGTTCCACATGCCATTGATGCTATGCATGTGCAGAAGAATGTATTTGAGTGTCTCATTTCGACCTTGATGGACACAAGCAAGACAAAGGATGGTCTAAAATCACAAAAATACATGGTGCAACTACAAGTGAAGAAAGAGCTTCACCCAATACCTGTTGGTAATGGAAAATACAATCTGACTGCAGCTAGCTTCAACTTGACCCCAGAAGAAAGGAAGGACATGTGCACTTTCCTAAGGGGGTCAAAGTTTCGACTGGGTTTTCAGCGAATGTGAAGAGGCTAGTGTCGATGAAGGACCTGTCAATAACACGCTTCAAGGCTCATGATTGTCATGTGATGCTCACAGTGTTCCTACCTATTGCAATTAGGGCTATAAAGCTAGAGTTTTTGAAGATGGCCATCGCTCGCATGTGTTACTTCTTTTTGAAGATCTCACAGAAGATGATTGGAAAAAATGAGCTTCATGAGTTACATGATTTCATGGTGGAGACCCAAAACCAACTTGAGATGTGTTTACCTCCTGCTTTTTTTGATATAATGCCACATCTCATGATTCACATGGTTCATCAAATAGAGGCATTGGGCCCTTGCTACTTGCATGAAATGTGGTCATATGAGTGGTTCATGTCGGTTCTTAACAGATACGTGCATAATCGAGCATATCCAGAGGGCTCCATGATAGAGGGTTATAATACTGAAGAAGTCGTTGAGTGTTGTCAAGAGCACCTAAAAGGACAAAGAGGGATTGGTAAACCCAATTCTCGTCACAACGGTAGGTTGTCTGGGAACGGCACCAAGGGGAGAAAAACGTTCATCGACCATGATTACAAAGAAGTGAGTCGAGCACATTATAGTGTCTTGCAGAGTACAGAACTTATGCAACCATACATTGAAGAACACTTGAATGCCCTTAGGGAAGAAAGTAATGGTCGCACAGAAGATTGGGTCATGAAACAACACAGGCTTTGACTCACTACATGGTTGCAGGACCACCAAAACCTCGCAGATGGAGAAACACAAGATGATATTACCATCAGAAGGTTGGCACGGGGCCCTTCTGAAACATCTCTAGTGTTTTGGGTAATTGATGAAACCTAAGTACTAACCTAGCTCTAAGTGTGAGTAGGTTTAGTACACTAATATGAAGATGAAGAAGACAAGTGATGGATCAAGGAGGAGGCTAAGGTGAAAGCAAGCCGAAAAGTTCCACACTTGGAGAAGAAGAGAGAAGGAGGAGACCCTAAGCTATTCAAGGCAAAGGTATAAGCTAGGGATTTTCCATTTGAGTGATCAAGACACCTAGTGGGTGTGATCACATTTAGGATAGGTAACCGTACTATTAAGAGGGGAAAATAGTTAGTGGTTACAACTATCAAGTGCCATTAGGTTGATCATCATTGTATTGCATATAAAACCTAATGAGCAATCCTTGTAAAACTTGCTAGAATATGCCACACACATGCACAAGTCAGTGAAACACTTGGTGGTGGCACATGAGATCAAGGGAAGCAAAGAGAAGTGAAATCAGCACAAGAAAGAGGCGTAGGACTAGTTGTGCTCGGAGCACCGGACTATAGGAGGTAGTCCGACGGTTGCTCCTAGCACTGGCTGGCAACTAAGAAAGCGTGGGACCAGTGGACACATGGTGTGTCGGACCAAAGGCGAGTGGTCCGATGGCTCGGTCACAGGTTCAGCTAAAGATCAAGACAGGCGTCGGACCAGTCTGCATGGTCCGAAGGTTGAGTCCGACGGTGCGGTCCGGAGGTCGGGTGCTCCCTTCGTGATTTTGGCAAGACCCTGAGGAGGCTTCGGACTACTCGGCATGGTCCGGTGGACCAGTCCGACGGTAAGGTCCAGAGCATGGGTGCTTACTGTGTTCCAAGTCTGGACTAGGGCAAGGCGTCGGACCAGGCATCAGACCAGCCCTCCGGACCTATGGAGGTGGTCCGACGGTGGCCAATTCTGCGCTTCAAAGGTCAAATTTCAAAGCGTCGGACCAGACGGCTTAGTCCGACGGTGCAGGCAAGTGGTCCGACGGTTGCGTTTTCAGCAGCTCCAAAGTGCATAACGACTAGTTCCTTTGAGCGGGCTATTTAAGGGTGTGTGGCGATTCAATGCATCTCTCTTGCTCATTCTGATATTGCATACACTTGAGAAGCTTGTGACACACACTCCCACTCATCTTTTAGTCATTTGATCATCCATTTGAGAGATTTGAGTGTCCTAGTGCATTGCATGAAGTGAGTTCATCTTAGTGGCACTTGGGAGTTGATACCGTTGCTAGTTTCTTGTTACTCTTGGTGATTGCCATCACCTAGAAGGTTTGGAGCAAGCGGTGTGGATTCGAGAAGCTTGGTGATTGTGCTTCGTCGACCACAAGTGGTGATTGTGAGGGGTTCTTGTGCCTTCCCCGCTGGAGATCGCAAAGGTAACTCTAGTGGATTGCGCGTGTCGTTGAGTGCCCTCTATTGTGTTGGTTGTGCAGCACCCGGTGATGGGTTTGGCGTGTGATGCCAATTAGCGTGTGAACCTCCAAGTGAGTGAGCCAACACAACGAGGACGTAGCTAGTTGGCAAACTAGTGAACCTCGGGTGAAAAATCAAGTTTCAACTTCTTGTTCATCGTTGTGATTGATTGGATTGCTTGGAGTTCACTTGATTGGCTCATTACCTCGACATGGTGGTATAATCACTCTTCCCATCTTCGCATTTCGTTATTCATACTTGTCTTAGTATATTAGGTTGTGCCTAGAGGGTTACTAGACTTGAGGAGGAATTGAGTGCTTCTAGAACTATATTAGGATAGCATTTGTGGTTAGGAGGCTTCGCATCCCCTAGTTTGCTAGTGCTAATCGAGCTTCTCCTTATTGTAGTCTAACTTGTTGTTGAGTTTGTTTTAAGTTTTTGATTTAGGCTATTCACCCCGCTCTAGCCTTGGGATATGACCTTTCACCTTCAAGACAAGTTACATCATGGCAAGGTTATGATATGAATGGGTACACGTACTATACCAAAACAATGGATAGTAAATGTGTGAACCAAAACAACGGCGTCCGAGTAGAAGCCATGGACCGAATGGGTTGAAAGAACCCATTCTTTGGCATCATTGAAGATATGTGCGAACTTGACTATGGAATGGGCATACAGATAACACTATTTCGATGCAGCTGGATCAAACAACACCAAGTGAACTAGATCGGGTTGACTATCGTGGACCTCGAAAATCTGGGCTACTAAGATGACCCTTGGGTTCTTGCTTCACGTGTCGCATAAGTTTTCTATTTACCTGACCTGCAAACTAGCCTCCCCCCAAAGAAGAAGACAAAGCACGTGGTTATCTCTGGAAAGCAACGGATTATTGGAGTTGATGGCGTGGAGAATGTTGATGAGTATAATAACTACGATGAAATCTAGTTGTTCACTGACTTTCCTAAGAAGATCAATATTGTGGAAAAGAACTTGGCCAAAGACATATTGCCATGGGAACGAAAGGGTGTCAAGGGAAAAGTTGTAACCGGTTAGTTGTTCAAGATGGAGTGTATGCATTTGTGTATCTTCAATTATGTACGTATGTGAGGAAACTTATGTATTTGTTAAACTTATGTATGTGTTTGAAAGTCTACCATCTTTTAAACTAATGTATTTGTTAAACTCGCTCTTCCATTTGTTAAATTTGTGAATAATGTTTACTACCCCTTTGTTGGATGAAAAAACGATCAAAATAAAAGTTGTAGATCTTAAGTATTTAAACTACTTTGGTATTCTTCACTTCTTCATCTAACATGATTTAAGGATTCAAAATATTATTTAAAGTTGACAATTTATGAAATTCAAAATTGAATTCAACAAACTTTGTCAAATGAGAATATGCCAAACCTAAAAGTTGTACTTCTTAAGTATTTAAACAACTTTGATATTCTTCACTTTTTCAGTTGATATGATTTAAGGATTCAAAATATTATTTAAAGTTGCCAATGTTTGAAATTTAAAATTTGAATTCAACAAACTTTGTCAAATAAAAATATAGCAAACATAAAAGTTGTAGATCTTAAGTATTTAAACAACTTTGGTAGTCTACACTTTTTCAGCTGACATGATTTAAGTATTAAAAATATTATTTAAAGTTTCCAATGTTTGAAATTTAAAATTTGAATTCAACAAACTTTTTCAAATGAAAATATATCAAACATAAAAGTTGTAGATCTGAAGTATTTAAACAACTTTGGTATTCTTCACTTTTTCATTTGATCTTGATTTAAGCTTTGAAAATGGATTTTTTGAATTGGCTATTATTTAAATGCAAATATAAAAAATTATTTGTAGAGGCGGCTGAATGAAGAACCGCCCTTACAAATATATTTGTAGGGGCGGTTTATGGTACCAGCTGCCCCTACAAATGCCCTCGGTATATATATCAAATGCGCGCCCACGACTTACATTTGGCTAAGTCCTGGGCGCGACTCTCTTCTCTGACGCCGTCAGGCTGCCCGCCTCCGCCGCTGCCTCCCCTCTCCGCCACTGCCTCCCCTCTCCGCCGAACCCTAAACCATAGACTCTCTGCCTCTTACTCCCTATCCTCTCTCCGCAGCTTCGTCGTCTCTACGCGACAATCCTCTCCCCGCTACCTCCATGTGAAACCGCCGCTGGCCGGGCCCTCGCGCTTCGTCATCTCTCCGTGAAGCTGCCGCCTCGGGCCTGAAGGTGGCGCTCCCTGGGCCGGAGCTCACTGAGCCACAACAACGACGAACCATCTCCTTGGCGGCTAGGGTTTGAGAGCGCATCTCTCTAACCTCGGCTGCTAGGGTTCGGGGTTGCTGATCTCCGCCGCCACATCTCCGTCCTCGTTGGCCTCATCTCCAACCTCGACCTCAACCGTCTCCCTTCCCCAGCGGCTAAGGCCGGGTATGCCAATCCATTCATCTCCGTCCTCCTTGAACCCTAGTTTACTCAATGCTTAACTGAAATGCTTACTGAAATGCTTACTGAATGCTTACTGAATGCTTAACTGAAATGCTTACTGAATGCTTAAATGAAATGCTTACTGAAATGCTTACTGAATGCTTAACTGAAATGCTTACTGAAATGCTAAACTGAAATGCTTACTAAATGCTTAACTGAAATGCTTAACTGAAATGGCTTTCTAAAATGCTTATTGAAATGCTTAACTGAAATGCTTATTGAAATGCTAACTGAAATGTTTACTAAAATGCTTACTGAATGCTTACTGAAATGTTAAACTGAAATGCTTACTGAATGCTTAACTGAAATGCTTACTGAAATGCTAAACTGAAATGCTTTCTGAAATGCTTAACTGAAATGCTTACTGAATGCTCCTCCTCCTCCTACTACTACTAATACTACTATGGTGTTGTCCAACAACTACTATGTTGAGAGCACCTTCTACTATTGCTACTACTATTATGTTGGTGCTGCTACTACTTGTATTACTATGTTGCTGCTGCCTCCACTCTTTTACTCTCTTTTGCCTATTTTATTTCTTATTTTGCCTATCCTCTCCTCCCTTTTGCCTGTGATGAAATTGTCCAACTCATATATTTATCTGAAATATGATGGTCTGATGATAAAGAACTTGTGAGGAACTTGGCTTACTTACTAGTCGCCCCTACACCACCTTCTCTTTTATGATGTCTTGATGCTCCAAGTTCTTGATCAAATGATGATTGACTTGTTTCTGAGGCCTGTACTTCTGCTACTTATGTCAGTAAGCATTTTAGTAAGCATTTCAGTTAGCATCATCTGCTACTACTACTACTTGTCTCCTCTGCTCTCCTCTCTTCTACTACTTGTACTGCCACTCCTCTCCTCTCTTACTACTGCTACTGCTGCTGCCTCCACTCTTCTACTCTCTTTTGCCTATTTTATTGCTTATTTTGCCTCTCCTCTCCTCTCTTTTGCCTATGATGAAATTGTCCAACTCATATATTATCTTGAATATGATGATCTGATGATCAAGAACTTGTGAGGAACTTGGCATACTTACTAGCCGCCCCTACACCACCTTCTCTTTTATTATGTCTGATGCTCTAAGTTCATGATCAAATGATGATTGACTTGTTTTTGAGGCCTATACTTCTGCCCTTCTTTATTTTGATGGTGTTATTTCGCCTTATCCACTCTTTCACTTGGTAAACCTTCTCGTATATCTAAAGCACCCTTTATTTTTTGCATCTAGTAGAACAAAACACAAAATGACACTCACAAGAGATAGTGAACCCCGAAGCCCTAAGCACGGACCAACCCTTGAAGAGGCAGAACCAGAGGAACTCACTGAGGATCAGTTCAATGAGGAGATACAGAAGGGTGTAGAGATGCTTACTCAGGAGCAGTCTGACAAAGAAGGCGAGGGAGGCGACAAAGAAGATGACAATGACGACGAGGATGAAGAGGATGAAGAGGATGAAGAAGATGAAGAAGAGGGATATGTAAGTCCGGAGGATCCTCACCCGCAAGAACCCAGACAGAGGCCAACCATGGACAACCTTGATAAGGATTATGACCTGAATGAGGTAGGGATAAAGCCTTAGGTTATACATTTTGCCAAAGCTTTGATGGTGTTATAATTACTTACACTCTACCCTGCCATATAGGATCATCCTGAACCTCCTCCTAAAGACGACGTCGACGTCCGCGTCATCTTGTCCAACAAGACATAACACAAGAAGGGAGAGTAGATGGAATACAAACAGAGGTGGACTTTGACGCCTCTGCTCCACAACCCCAAACAATGACCATAGATTCACTTACCAATCAGAAGAAGAAACGAGGCGAAAGAAAAGCGAACCAATATCCAAAGCATGCAACATATTTAATATCAGAAGTGGGGCCTTTAGGGGATATCATTGCACCGAAGCATCTCAGAGGATGATTCCGCAATGCAATCGGGGCCCTAGTAAGAGATGAGTTGAACCCTACAATCCCTAATTGGAAAGCAGTTCCAGAGGCAAAAAAGACAGAGCTATGGGAGAAGAAGTTAATGGTCAATTTCAGATTTCCTGCGGGAACCCATGATGTTGTAAAACGTCAAGCTCTTAAGATAATGGGAGAGTCATTCCGACGTTGGAGGTCTGAGCTCAACACGAAATATATCCAAAAGGGATTAACCCCCTTCAACGAGTACGGCAACATAAGTCGTACTCAATGGGAGGAACTTGTGGCTCAGAAGACTTCACCTGAATCATTGGCTCTCAGCACCCGTAACACTGAGCTAGCAAAGAAGAACCAACACCACCATCGTCTAGGTCCCGGTGGCTACTTTGGCAAGGAAGAGCAGTTTAGAAAGATAGAGGAAGCCGTTACTGAACAAGTAGTATCAAAGATACTAAAATATGGTGAAGAGAAGGAAAAGGGCTCATTCAAGCCTTCTAGAGAAAGGGACGAGCTTAGCCTTGCCTTAGGAAACCCTGAGCACACAGGTCGCACTAGGGGCTTAGGGAAAAGGACAATATGGAAACAAGGATTCGAAGAGGACAAACACATATAAAAGAAACATGGCAGAG
This sequence comes from Microstegium vimineum, assembly GCA_022036555.1. Taxonomy (NCBI): domain Eukaryota; kingdom Viridiplantae; phylum Streptophyta; class Magnoliopsida; order Poales; family Poaceae; genus Microstegium; species Microstegium vimineum. The sequence continues at coordinate 47,690,034 of CM039132.1, forward strand.
ACCGAGAGTCTAATCTTGAGTTCCAAGTAAAGGCTCTAGTTGCGAAGGCACTAGAGGAGCAAGGATTATCTACAGAGCCACGTACAATAGTGCAAGCAGCACCTGGACAATTGGCATTAGTTGGCAGCCCTCCGGAAGTTCCCAGCAGTCAAGGATCCACTACAGCTACAACACCTGTTGATCGCCTACGTGAGCCAATTAGTTGCACTTTGGTGGTTCTCATCGGAAGAAATAATACCATGATGGAGGTAGCAACGGGTGTGGCACATCCTCCGGGTGGCTTCCATCATAATAATAGTATCCCCTCGGATTACACTAGGGTTGAGGTGCATTCTGTGAAGCAGGATGAAGGACCGATAACGGCGACCAGAGGGGGGGGTTGAATGGGAGCCTCAAATTTCTTTCGAAAGATTTGGTCGTTGTCCCAAAATCACCTCCAAAAGCCAAACCCACTCACCGTAATGTCCACGACCCAAGAAGAGGGTGGATGTTCCTTAGGAACACAGCGGGACACCATGAAAGCGCTAAGTTCACAAATCGAGTCGAAGGAAGGAAAATGAGACACTCAACTTCTATATGGGAGAAGCAAGTACTCGAATATAAAACACCCAAGTCAACTAGTAACAAGAGAACCTAGATAAGTTACTTAACATGGTAGAAACCTAACGCAACAGACGGAACGCAATTCAGAGCCCAAACGCTCAAGATAACAAATTTGGCGAACTGCTCCAGCCAATACCGGACACGTCTGGTATGAATACCGGACACGTCCGGTTTGGTTTTCAGCACAGACAGGCCTCAAGAGAAAAATCGAAAACCCTATAAAATAGAGTCCAAAAATTCTGAAATTTGAACCCTAGGTTCTAGACACCAAGGATCAGGTCTCCACAAATTTTCAGCTTAAAATTCCAAAGGGAAAAATACCGGACACGTCCGGTTTCGGCGAGCTGATTCGGCTGATTTCTGGAAAATCTCAAACTCGATCAAATCAACTCCGATTGAACCCAAATTTTGTGTGCAGGCTCTTGAGGTAGTACTGATGCTACTACATGAGTTTCATAGACTTTGGTGGCTCACAAAATTCAGGATAAATCAAAATCCGAGAGGGGGAAGAAAATGACCAGAGAAAGGAAAATCGCCCGATCTGCGTGCTCACCCCAAACGAACTCGATTCCTTTGGTCAAAACCTTCACAAGGGATCCTAGCACCTTCTCCAACAAGTGGTTTGCAAAAAATCAAGAAACGAGAGAGATCAAGCAAAAACACCGGAGAGGGGAATTGCAAAAACACGAAGAACACGAGACACACAATTCATCATTCGAATCCCGGAGGACACGAGTAGGTTACGGCCTCCATCCCTTGAACACAAATCAGTTCTTAAAAAGACTAACTTGTGGACCTCAAGCAAGAATCACTAGGGGAGAGGAAAACCTAGGAATGAGAGGGTGGAAGGCAAATGCAAGAGGTGAGGATGAAGATAACCCTTCATCCCCGTATAAGGAGGTCTAAGTGGACATTTTTACTCAGCCCCTCGATACATGAGTGAACTACCTAGTCCTAAGACACTGTAGTCCAAGCTCCCGAAATATCTTCTAGGTTTTCATCGGACGGCCTCGCTTCCTGCCTGGACTTGCCGTCGCCTCGATGCAACTTCCAGGATTCCGCCACGTGCCGCCCCCGCTTCCTCGGAAGCTCCGCCCGGGTTTTGAGGCCCAAACCCGCGAAACCCGCCACCAGTAGCTTTGGGCTCAACTACTGAACCCTGAGTTTTGAGGCCCAAACTCGGAAACCGTCCAGCGATGGTTTTGAGGCCCAAACCACCAAACCGCTCGACTCGAGCCACCTTGTCCTCGCCCGGTTGGACTCCGAGTCCCATGAGCCTCCGCTCGACCCGCTCATCCGCCGTCTTGACTTGGTCAACTCGGTCTACCTCCATGTCTTCTCGCACTCACCGATGCCAAGCACTAGGTACCACAGCTAGTCCGCCGACGCCCACGGTCCATCAGTCCGAGCCCCGCTTCCGTCCTTCTCCGCTCTCAGTCCATCGGCACGGCAAGCCTCTACTCAACCTTCTCCACGCCATTGACCACTGTCACTAGGCATACACATGTGACAGAATCTCCTAAAAACAGGGCCCACTTGCCAGGATTATCATCCATCCAACTTTAATCCCAACAAATGATCCAAGTTTTAAAAGATTTGCCAGGTGTCGTCGGCTTAAACCGAGTCATCCACCTCTTTCCGAGCAGCATCCACATTAAGACATTGGTAGAAGTGAACTTGTAATAAATTTCATTTCGGAGGTTTACACAGATAGCGGAAGTCTTATGAAGTTATATTACAAACTATAATTTTTGAAACATAACTTAAGTGTCATTTCTACATCAAGCTAGTGGTAAACATTATAAGGAATCAAACCAGGAACTCTGCCCAAGAGTCACAAGGACTAATCTTCAACAACAACCACGGTCATACAGCACGAAACTGTACCCACCGCACTAGGAACTTCATCTGCAACAAGGGTTAACAAACCCTAAGTACGGGAGTACTCAACAAGACTTACCCGACAAAATAAATGTGGAGAATATATAACATTATGCAAGTCATAGGATTCAAGGTGGGGTTTTGCAAGAATCAAGTATTTTGCATAAATGAGCATTTATAAAAAGAATTGAAATTGATTTAGTTTTCATCAAAAGTTACTCAAGTACCGATCTGAATGTATGATCGATAACGAGGCAACAAACCATCTCCAAAAAGGAATCATCATATATCCAGTTTAAGTTTCATTAACTACGATGCAAAAGACAGGGTTATGTTTCCATATCCGAGGAACACGACGATTCGAACAGGTTAAACCCAGCTGGGGCTTCCCAACCACACGCCATATGCAACACTAAAGCACACATATAACTACCTTTCCCTAGATCCTCCAACCAAGACCGGGGTTCCGCTACCCGAGAGCACAGTACTCCTCCATCCAGTTCGCTAACTTGGAGGGTACACACTACTCTCGCCATCTCTCCACTCCTAGTGCGGATTAACCGTTCTTAAGACTAGAATAGCTAGAGTCCAGCTTCCCGGAGTATGTGGTGGTACTCCAAAGTCACAACCCTTGGACTTTAACAACAGACAGTCCCTAATGATGCAGGCGGAGAGAACCCGCTCACCAGATATCCATATTCGATGGCTCCCAAACTCCGTGTCCGCCCGGTCCCGATTATTACTTCCAACAACCATCATTTCCTTTTAAAGACATAGCTCTTTGCCGCAGCAATCTGCTATTCTTCTCAAAATCATAAACATTGTCGAAGCAATCATGTTATCACCTATTCTCGCAGATGACAGGAAATCATCTGACTCTATCGGTCTAAGCATTGCTAAGCAGCATAAAGAATCATTCGTATTTTTAAAAACGGTATCAAGGTACAGGAATAAATAATTCAAGGTAAAGGCTATGCATCAGGTAGGAATTTATTTGAATAGTAACCATGCAATAATTAACCATATGTGTATTTAAAGAAAACTTTGAAATACAAGGTAGGGTTTGTGTTAGTGTTATGACCCGGGGGGTCAAGACCACTGGCTAGTAAATTTATATATTGCGTGCTCCCTCTCCCAGGCGTGATGCAAGAAGAACACAAGATTTATCCTGGTTCGGACACTGAAGGCCCTACGTCCAGCGGGGGAGGATGGATTGTATTATCTCGCACCGAAGTGCTCGTAAAAGGGGGGGGGTACAAGCAGGTTTACACGGAGGTGCTCAAGATGAGCTGAGGCCTAGGACTAGCAGGGCTACCCTAGGTGGTCGGTTGATTGCTTGAGAGGTCGATCAAGCAATCGGGTGAGTGGTGTATGCGGGTCAGAGCTTAAACGAATGTGTGTTCGTATTGTTGATACGAATGCGCCTTCGTTTCCGCCCCCTTGTTCTTCTATCCTGGCGTCCCCTTTTATAGATCAAGGGGAGGTACGGGAGTACAGAGTCCTAAATTGTAGCGGCATGGGAGGCGTGTCCGTTGCACCATGCTGGCGAAGGGACGTCGATCGCTGTAGCGGCGTGGCCTTCCCATCCTTCTGGTGTTTCGGAGTATGGTGATGGCAGACTGGACGTTGCGGCACGTCATGGCGCAGCAGGGTTGACCTTCTGTAGACGGGTGCGAGTCCCACAGCTGAGGCGGGACGGAGCGGATAGGATGGGTCCCATGCCAGAGTGGTTGGAGACGATGGTCGAGCCCCCTGGTCGAGGGGGTCGAGGACGGCGTGACCCTGTCGTATCCCTGCGACGTGGCTACAGCGGCAGCACAGTTGACGGAGGTCCAGGGCATGGGCAGTGAGTCGATGGATTTGACCGCGGTAGTGGACGCCCATGGCGTTAGGCGGGGGAAGGTAGGCGCATCGGATCCCCTTTAACCCATACCGGGAGCAGGTAAATCGGTCGAGCTTCCTTCTCAGGGGTCGTTCGTTCGACCCCTTGTCCATCATTCGAGGGATCGAGGCGGAGGCGGAGGTGGAGGGGTCGTTCGTTCGACCCCTGTCCGTAAGTCGAGGCAGGGGCGGGGGGTCGTTCGTTCGACCCCTGTCCGTCAGTCGGGGCAGAGGCGGGGGGTCGTTCGTTCGACCCCAGTCCGTCTGTTTTTCCAGTAATGGGCCGGCCCACGACTGGTTGCTGTTGCCGGTGAGGGAGGCCTTTGCGTGATGGACCTTTCTCCATTGACTTGAACGGCTGATCGGATCCTGTCTTAAAAATGGTTGTTATGTTGAGCGTTAGTTTATCGTAGGTTTGGGGTACCCCTTACCTTTGTACCCGACAGTTTGAATGCACCGGGGCTTGCCTTCGTTATAGAATGAACTAACTCTGATTCAGAATCACCACTATAGAAACCCAACTTGAAGAATTGATCACCTAGATCAAAGATATGATGGATCCCTCCATCAAAGAGTTATTTACACGATGTTAATGATATGCTTAAGATGATGCTTGAATATAAACATGATGCTTAACAAACAATCAAAAGCACAAGGCTAAGTGATGACTAGTAAAAGTTAATTATCTTGAGTACAACTTACCTTCACTACGAAAAGTAAAACTAGTTCTTTAAACAATTAACTATACATGCTTTAAATAATTAACTAGACTTTCATTAACTAATTAATTTAATAATTATATCCAAAAGAACTAACACTCAACATCACATAAAATACATGTTCATATTGTGGTTGTCACTGAACAATGACACATGTTTAACAACCAATCCAAAATCACTCAATTCCTATAGTGATTAGAGTTTCTAATGTTTTATTAATTATTTATTAATTTACAAATAATCAAGTTTTCAAAGTTTGTCCAAATGATCTCAAACTTTCAGTACAGAAAAATATAGATGTATAAAGGTTGCATAATTAATTTCATGATTTATGGAGTTATAAAATAATAGATACAAAAATAACAAACTTCAACATTATTTCATTTATTAACTAATTAAGTAATTAAAAGTGATTTTATGAACTTCTTCAAAACATGCTCAAACTTTTTAGTTAAGCTACTCAGAGCATCTAGATGTGGCAAAACATTTTTCAGAATTTTTAGTGCAATATTTAATTTACTAAAAATCATTGAAATGGCATTTATTAATTAAAGTGAGCATTTTTACAACAATAAAAATGTACTGAAAAGGGTTATATTATATTTTTTTATTTTTATACACACAACAGAGAGGATGTAAAAATTTATTTCAGGATTTTAGGATCTGTATAAAAATTATAATTAAATTAACGAAAACAGACACTATTCACTTTAAGAAAATAGGAAAAACCAACTCATTACAGATATTAACAGGTCAGGCCCCACCTATCACTGACCCGAAACCGCCGGCGACCACTGGACACGGCCAAGCTCACCGCCGGCGACCTCATTCACTCAACCGAGCTCACCCTCACCTTCCTCTCTTCCACCCGCATCGATCAAGCCCAAACACGGGTACCAAAGACCTCCCAGAGCTCCATGCCGGCGACAATGGCGGAGGCAGAGCTCTGGTGAACGTGTGCTCGCCGATTGAGCTCACCGGAGTCTCAACCAAGCCCCGCGACACACTCATCACCTAAACACGACGCTATAGCAACTGCTAATTGCACGAAAGAGGCACAAAAACATGATATCGACGAACACCGACGGAGTGGCGGCGGAAATCGCTCGGGACGACGTGGTCCGGTTTATACAGAGGAAATTGGCCTTAACCAAGCGGCCAAGGGGTACCAGGAGCTCACCACGGGTATGGAGCGCACGCTAAATGGATTTGGGAGAGGACGGAGTGTAGTCGCCGTCGATGGAGGCGATGGCGGCGGCGCGGTCGACTCGGTTCGCCGCGTTCCGAGCAAGACAGGAAGCCACAGAGAGAGATAGGGAGAGCACGGGCATCAGTGAGTGTCAAGGATCCGAAATTAGTAAACAAGAGTGCCTGAAACCCACCCAGTCACGTTGTCCACACGCGGCGGATCTCGGCAGAAGCTCCGCCGGAGTTGGGGAAGATAGCTCTGCGCCGGATGATTCAACGGGTCCGAAGCTCAAAAAAGCGGGGCTGAAGATATATCAGACCAAGGCGAATTCTACGGTGTGATTGGTTGAAGATGGAAGTGCTTGGTTTGCTCAACAGAGCTCGCCGGAGTTGTGTCTGGGCGCGGTGGTGCGAACAGAGGGTGAAAACTGAGTTGTACCGGCCTCTGGGATACTTATAGAGGGCAGTGGATAGATGGATAAGGATCAAGGAGTTGTCGCGAAAGTCGTAGGCGCAACCAGAGGCGACTAGAAGGTCGGAGAAGGACGGCGACGGCAAGCTTCTAGGCGACGGCAGCCATGGCGGTGCATGCCAGCTACCCGAGGTACTGTTCATGTATTCACAGAACTGCCACTGAAGGGAATTTGCAAAAAGGACCCCCTTCCAAGCAGGTTAAGGAAAAAGTGTGAACATGAAAGTTGCTCAAAATTTTATAATCTACAACTTTTCCAATACTAACATTTTCAAATTCTGCTTATTTTTGAAAATAGAAATTTGAATTTGAATTCAAGTTTAAATTGAATTACCCCCTTTATCATAACTCTGGATTTTTGAATATAAGTTGAAAATCGCCAAAAATAAATTTTGCTATATTAATTAATATCTACAAATTTTCTTTAAAAAGAATATGCTAAATATTTATAGTTTTTGAAATTCATATTTGGGGTCTATATAATCCCCTTTTAATTAGGGTTTCAAAAAAGATTTAAACTAAGAATTTTAAATACACCGCAACAATCATACTAAACTAAGCACAATTAAATAAACTTATTTTATTTTAATGCAAAACAAAGTTCACAAATCATATGAATGATGCTAATGCATATGATGACATGGCATATTTTAATAATTAATTAGTAATTAAACACCAGAGGTGTTACAACACATGCTTTCGCAAGGATTAGTATAAACCGCTCAAAACTGAAATACTCAAATGTTGAGCAATCACTCATCATAAAACTGAACAAACATGGGCACATATCAACCATGTGTTCACAATCTCCCCTTGATGAGTGCATTGTCAACCCAAGTGCATTTCAGATTTGAGCCACAAGGTAAAGCTCTCCAAATGACGAAAATCTAAGAAAGCCAAAACGGGGTCACTTGAGAGAAGCAAATCACATCCAAAACTTGGTTCCCAAAGACATGGGCAACGGCTCAACGCAACCAAGCAAAACAAAGCTAGCCCTCAAGAAGAGGCAGAAAACGGGCTGAACACCGCTAGCAAGGCAAAGATACCAATCAAAAGCTAGCAAAGCTCAAGATACCAATCTAAACACCGATTAAATCTCAAAGAACTCAATCAAACCAAATAAGGCTCAAAAGACCAATCGAAACCTATCGGAAATATCAAAGCAAGCTAGACCCTCCAGAAGAGGCAAAGGCTCAACACATCTAGCAAGAACTCCCCCTGGGCAAAAGCATACTCAAAATACCAAGGAGGATGGAAGGAGCCAAAAATGCAAGATTTTCACAGAAGCACATTTTCTTCCCCTTGACCAATGAAGGTATGGAATGCATGATTTCTCCCCCTTGGATGTAGATGGCTGAAAAATAGAGTGAAATGCACATCTCTCCCCTTTGTTGACACATGTAGCTCATCAAAGCCCAAAACTCAAGATTTTGGCCACAAATGCCATGAAATGCAAAATGAGTGCAAAAGCTTCATACATAGAGCTAAGACAATGAAAGGATGCTCTAAGTGATGTGATCCTGTGAGAATAGGAAAAGCTCTACGTGCCCAACAAAGACTCAAGTTGAGCTCAAGATCACTTTAGAAGCTATTTTAGAGAGCATATCATGTGAGAGCAGAGAAAGGGTATCACCTCCTAGAGACAACTAAACATGGCAAACAAGATAGGATCTATCTCAAAGCAATCTCATGTATAGCAAGTAGAACTATCCCTAGCAAAGTTCATACAACAAACCAATGACCCAACCAAATGAATTTTTCAATTTTCAGAGTTTTGTAGCTAAATTTTAGTTTTAGGCACATTTCAAGTTGTATGCGAGTGGTTGTAAGCAAGGTGATGCCACTTACCAACCGGGCGAAGTCAAAGGACTTGACACACCGGTTTCGGTCATACACAACACCGCTCAAGTTCCACCCATATGGGAAGCAGTCTCGAACACACGGTGAAGTGCTCACAATGCAGACCCAACTCGATCTTTCCAATTCACAATTCAGAGAGCAATTTCATTTTAGATCAATTTTAATCATGGTGCTCAAAGGTAGTGAATGAAGCAATGAAGAGCCATAGTTACAAGCTATATACAAGGCAGCCAAGAAGGATCTTCAAAAGCCTATACATGCTAGTGCCATTTCAGAGGTGACATGGGGAATTAAATTCAGTTTTAAGGCTTTTCTAACTTAGCTCTATTGCATATCTAGAGATCAAAGAGAGTCTAAGTTAGGCAACACCATAGACACATAAAGCACCTCAAACAGAGCATAGATTCATTATATCAGCTATAGGTATGAAGCTTAAAATGAACTATGTCACAAATGCAAATGAGATGCAAAATGCATTGACACCAATTAACAACTAAAAGGACACCAAAAGAAAGAAAGAAAAGACAAATAAGAACCAAAAAGAACTATGATACACAAAGCTTTCCTCCTCTAAAAAGGAAAGCAAACACCCAACTCACCCCGAAGGCGAGAAAACGCAGCTTGATCCAAAGGTTTTGTGAGAATATCCGCAAGCTGGTTGTGGGTCTCGACATGCCGGAGGTCAATGTCGCTCTTCTCATAGTGATCTCTCAAGAAGTGAAAGCGAATATCGATGTGATTGGTCTTAGAGTGAAGCACGAGATTTTTGGCCACACTAATTGCACTAGTGCTATCACCAAGTAGAGGCACCTTAGTAAGCACAAGACCAAAATCCTTCAAAGTGGCAATCATCCAAATCAACTGCGAACAACAGCTAGCTGCGGCAACATACTCAGCTTCGCACGTCGACTGTGCCACGCTAGACTGTTTGTGAGAAGACCAAGACACAAGAGAAGACCCGAGAAACTGGCAAGTCCCAGAAGTGGACTTCCGATCAAGACGGCAACTGGCAAAGTCAGCATCAGAATAACCACAAAGCACAAGAGAGGAGGAGGCGGAAAACCAAAGTCCAAACTCGGGAGTGAAGCGCAAGTACCTCATGATGCGTTTCACCGCCTGCTTGTGCGAAGTCCGTGGAGATGCCTGAAAGCGCGCACACAAGCAGACGACGAACTGTATGTCCGGCCGAGTCCCTGTCAAGTATAGAAGCGACCCGATCATGCTTTGGTACTCCGTCTGATCCACCGCCTCTCCTTCCTCGTCCACATCCAAGGAAGTCGTAGTCGACATGGGTGTCGAAAGAGGCTTTGCCTCACCCATGTCAAACTTCTTCAAGATATCCTTCGTGTACTTTCCTTGGTGCACAAACGTCCCTTCCCGAGTTTGCTTGATTTGCAACCCGAGAAAGAAGGTCAACTCTCCCATCATACTCATCTCAAATTCCCTGCTCATAAGATCTACAAACTTGGCAACAAGAGCATGAGAAGAACCACCAAAGATGATATCATCCACGTAAATCTGGACTAGGAGAGTGTCTTTGCCTTGCTTGAGGAGAAAAAGCGTTTTATCGACTGATCCCATTTTAAAACCCTTAGCAAGCAAAAACGTTTTCAACCTATCATACCACGCTCTAGGGGCTCGTTCCAAACCATACAAAGCTTTATGAAGTTTAAAAACATGGTTTGGAAACTTGGGATTTTCGAAACCAGGAGGTTGTCTAACATACACTTCCTCCTCTGTGTAGCCGTTTAAGAAAGCACTTTTAATGTCCATTTGAAAAAGTTTAAAACCCTTAGAAGCCGCAAAAGCTAGAAGGATTCTAATTGCCTCTAAACGAGCTACAAGAGCAAAGGTTTCCTCATAATCTATTCCCTCCTTTTGACAGAAGCCTTGAGCTACCAACCTAGCCTTGTTGCGCACTACCACCCCATCTTCACTTTGTTTATTTTTGAAAACCCATTTGGTACCTATGGGGTGGCAACTAGGTGGTGGAGGAACTAAGACCCAAACACGGTTTCGCTCAAAGTTTTCTAACTCCTCATGCATGGCATTAACTCAATCCGGATCCATCAAAGCGTGTTCAACATCTCGGGGCTCAAAAGAAGCGACAAAAGCCGAATGAGCGAAGTGAGAGAGATAGGACCTGGACCGTGTGACTCGACGGTCAATGTCGCCGATGATGTTCTCCGGTGGGTGCTGCTGCTGGATGTAGTGGGGAGCCCGCCTGGACGAAGTGGCCTCCCCCTCGACAGCAGCTGGAGCTCCCTCAGGTGCAACGGGCACCGACTGAATAAGCTGCTCGAACGTCCCCCAAGTAGAGGAAGTAGACGGGTCGGGACCATGAGCTGAAGTGGACGTCGCAGGGTCGACTAGGGCAGCCGGTGTAGTCGGCTCGGGATCACCCCAATCGGCGTCGTCCTGCTCCTCCTCCACGAAAATGCTAGTGTTCACCTCATCATCACTTGCAAGCTCAAAAGCAGTGGAAACACAGGGCATAGTCTCATCGAAAGTGATCTCACAAGTCTCCATCACTCGATTAGTCTCAAGGTTAAGTGCACGATAAGCACAAGAGTGAGTAGAATAACCAAGAAAGATACCATCAGAAGACCATGACTCAAATTTGTCCAACTTACCTCCCTTTTAAGGATGAAGTACCTACACCCAAACACCCGTAGGTGACTTACCTTGGGTGGTCTCCCAAATCGCAGCTCATTATATTGGCTATAGGTATGAAGCTCTAAAAGAACTATGTTACAAATGCAAATGAGATGCAAAATGCAGACTGACACCAATTAAAACTAAGAAGCAAAAGAAAAGTCAAATAAAAACCAAAAGAAAATAACTATGATGCACAAAACTTTCCTCCTATAAAAAGGAAAGCAAACACCCAACTCGCCCCGAAGGCGAGAAAACGCAACTTGATCCAAAGGTTTCGTGAGAATGTCCGCAAGCTGTTTTGGGTATCGACATGCCGGAGGTCAATGTCGCCCTTCTCATAGTGATCCCTCAGAAAATGAAATCGAACATCAATGTGCTTGATCTTAGAATGAAGCACGGGGTTTTTGGCCACACTAATGGCACTCGTGCTATCACACGACAGAGGCACTTTAGTAAGCTCAAGACCAAAATCCTTCAAAGTCGCAATCATCCAAATCAACTGCGAGCAACAGCTAGCGGCTGCCACATACTCAGCCTCCAAGGTAGACTGAGCAATGCTAGACTGTTTGCGAGAAGACCAAGACACAAGAGAAGATCCGAGAAACTGACAAGTCCCCGACGTGGACTTCCGATCAAGACGACAACCGGCAAAATCGGCATCGGAATAGCCGCAAAGACCAAGAGAGGAGGAGGTGGAAAACCACAAGCCAAACTCGGGAGTGAAGCGCAAGTAACTCATGATGCGTTTCACCGCCTGCTTGTGCGAAGTGCGCGACGACGCCTGAAAGCACGCACACAAGCAGATGGCGAACTGAATGTCTGGCCAAGTCGCAGTCAGGTAATAGAGCGACCCGATCATGCTGCGGTGCTCCGTCTGATCCACCGCCTCTCCTTCCTCGTCCGCATCCAAGGAAGTCATAGTCGACATGGCGTCGAAGGAGGCTTTGCCTCACCCATGTCAAACTTCTTCAGAATATCCTTCGTGTACTTGCCTTGGTGCACAAACGTCCCTTCCCGGGTTTGCTTGATTTGTAACCCGAGAAAGAAAGTTAACTCTCCCATCATACTCATCTCAAATTCCCTGCTCATAAGATGTGCAAACTTGGCAACAAGGGCATGAGAAGAACCACCAAAGATGATATCATCCACGTATATTTGGACTAGGAGTGTTTTTGCCTTGCTTGAGGAGAAAAAGCGTCTTATCTACCGATCCCATTTTAAAACCCTTAGCAAGCAAAAACGTTTTCAACCTATCATACCATGCTCCAAGGGCTTGTTTCAAACCATACAAATCTTTGTGAAGTTTAAAAACATGGTTTGGAAACTTGGGATTTTTGAGACCAGGAGGTTATCTAACATACACTTCCTCCTCTATGTAGCCGTTTAAGAAAGCACTTTTAACATCCATTTGAAAAAGTTTAAAACCCTTAGAAGCCGCAAAAGCTAGAAGGATTCTAATGGCTTCTAAACGAGCTACGGGAGAAAAGGTTTTCTCATAATCTATTCCCTCCTTTTGACAAAAGCCTTGCGCTGCCAACCTAGCCTTGTTAAGCACTACCACCCCATCCTCACTTTGTTTGTTTTTGAAAACCCACTTGGTTCCTATAGGGTGGAAACTTGGTGGTGGTGGCACTAAGACCCAAACACGGTTTCGCTCAAAGTTTTCTAACTCCTCATGCATGGCATTAACCCAATCCGGATCCATCAAAGCATGTCCAACATCCCGGGGCTCAAAAGAAGCGACAAAAGCCGAATGAGCAAAGTGAGAGAGATAGGACCTAGACCGCGTGACTCGACGGTTGATGTCGCCGATGATGTTCTTCGGCGGGTGCTGCTTCTGGATGTAGCGGGGAGCTTGCCTGGAAGAAGTAGCCTCCCCTCAACAGCAGCTGGAGCTCCCACAGGTGCAACGGGCACCGACTGAGGAAGTTGCTCGAACGGCCCCCATGTAGAGGAAGTAGATGGGTCGAGGCCGTGAGCCGAAGTAGACGTCGCAGGGTCGACGGGGGCAGCCGGTGGATTCGGCTCGGGATCACCCCAATCGGCATCATCCTGCTCCTCCTCCACAAAAATGCTAGTGTTCACCTCATCATCACCTGCAAGCTTAAAAGCAGTGGAACTACAAGGCATAGTCTCATCGAAAGTAATCTCACAAGTCTCCATCACTCGGTTAGTCTCAAGGTTAAGAGCACGATAAGCACGAGAATGAGTAGAATAACCGAGAAAGATACCATCAGAAGACCGAGACTCAAATTTGTCCAACTTACCGCCCTTCTTGAGGATGAAACACTTGCACCCAAACACCCGTAGGTGACTTACCTTGGGTGGTCTCCTAAATCGCAACTCATAAAAGGTCTTTTTCTTGAAAGCTCGGAGAAAAATGCGATTGGAAACATAGCAAGAAGAACTGATCGCTTCGGCCCAATACCGCCTAGGAGTCCTATGCTCATCGAGCATCGTCCTGGCCATCTCAACAAGGGTCCGATTCTTGCGCTCAACAACACCGTTCTGCTAGGGAGTGTGAGGAGAGGAAAACTGGTGATCGAGACCAAAAGAAGAGCAAAGAGTTGCAAAGTGAGCATTCTTGAATTCTGTGCCATTATCACTGCGAATCGCTCTAATGGCATTCTTAGGTAGCTCATTCTGCAATCTCAAAATCAGATCTCGAACAAGTGGAAAAGCCTCATCCTTACTCTCCTAAAAGAACACCCAAGAGTATCTCAAGTAGTCATCAATGACTACAACCACATACCACTTCCCTCCTTCTGACCTAACCCGAGCTGAACCAACTGTGTCCATGTGTAAGAGCTCGCCGGGTCGAGTGGCCATGATCTCAGTCACAGGAGGATGGGAAGCGGCAACCATCTTGCCATGCCTACAAGGATGGCAAACCAAATCCTTCTCGAACTTTAGCTTTGGCAATCCTTGGATAAGGTCCATTGAGCTAAGCCTTGCAAGCAAGTCAAAACTCAAATGTCCCAACCTCCTATGCCACTTCCAAAGCTCGGAAGAAGAACTGGCAAGAAGACAACGAGAAGGTCCGGAAGAGATAGTAAAATCCGCACAAAAAACCTTCCCGAAGGGTAAAATCCGGCAAACAAGATCACCCCGAGAGTCCAAAATCCGAGAAAGATTAGGCTTAAAACTTACTTCAAATCCATCATCAAGGAGTTGCGAAATCGAGAGAAGATTAAAATGCAAATTTGCAACCAAAGCAACATCCTTGAGAACAAAAGAGAAATGATTTGGATGGACCCCCGGGAGACAACCTTACCTTTACTCTTGTCCCCGAATGTGATATACTCGGTGTGGCCACAGGGTCGAGGCTGGAGAACCACTTGGCACTTCCGGTCATATGGCATGAGCATCCTGAATCCACAAGCCAAGTCTCCTCCAGTCCTCCTTCCTACATCAATAAAAGGACATAGGGTGAGCAAACAAAGCAACACGGGGTTATAAACTGTGAAGGATGCCAGTGTTGGTTCATTTGCCCAAAGAAAGGGTTAGGAGGCATACAAAACATCTCCCTTCCCATAGGGGGTAGCGATCACCACCATAGGAAAAAGGTGGTCCGCTAAAGGTGTGGGGAGTGAAGCCACCGCCACGAGGTTCATACCGTATGGCTCATGACCGGTACCTCGCCGGGCATGACCACTGCTGATCTCACCTCCTTGAGGCCTAGCACCTTGAGGCATTGCACCTCTAGGCCTAGTAGTGCACCTTGAACTTCCGTTCACGCACCTCCAACTGGTGGGTGGTACATGTCCTGGTTGTTCAACTCAAACTGCCTCCGATCATCTCTCTTCCTCCTAAAGCAAAACTCAGCCAAGTGCCCATCCGCTCACAATACTCACAGTGGTACCTCACCGCACTCTTGGTAGGCACTCTCTTGTTGGGTTGGGTGGCTCTAGCTTTCTTAGGAAGGGATCACTAGAGATGTCTGGCAGGGTGTCAAGTGAGTTCTGAAGGTGATTCGGTTTAGCAATCCACACTTGCTTTGTGGAGTGGTTTTGGGTGGCTCTTCAAACACACCATCTCTCACAGGAAACTCAGAGGGGTCGGTAGGCTTAGGTGGAGTGATCTTGGTAAACTTGGGTGCTGTGGTGGGTTTCTCACTCTCGCTCAACCCACTGTACTCACCGATCTTGCCAAAAGTGTTATCACCTTCCCACCTACAGCAAAGCCTACTCCCGTGTTGCTAGCCTGCCTGAATTGGATGTACAACATCCCCAGCTGTGGCTCTCTGCCAGACACCCAAGCTAAGACGGACCGAAGGTGCATGTTATCCTCAATCGATACGTGCCTTAGTCATGCTGACGCAGCGATCTCAAGCTCCAAGCTCAATGTGATCCGACTCTCTGTGTATCTGAGCTAGCCTCTTAACACAGCGAGTACAAGACTTGCACGTACCAAGTAAGCTAGGCCTAGCCTTCAGCTCACTGACCTCCTCAAGTAGAGCGCCATACTTGTCCTGGATAGTGACAAGATCAGACATGTGGATGGCACAAGCATCGCACTCTACCTCCTCGGTAACCACCACCGACTCCTTAGCGAACTCTAGCTCACTCAGCGTCTTCAGAAACTTTCCCTTAAAGTCGTTCCTCTCTCTAATCGCACGCTTGAGAACAACATCCTGACTCATGAAGGTAGCATTCAAATGTCTCAAGCTGAGAGAGAGATTCGATGGTGGGAGTTACCTCGGGTGTGTTGGAGTCGGGCATAGTCGTCCTTGCGCTCATCGATCTTGCCTTCTTCAATCGCCATGGTGAAAAGCCATGGTGCAAAAGCCACCTGCTTGGCATCGACATAGAAGCAGAGGCTGTTGAGCTTGTCCTCAACCTTTCCCTTTGACTCATCGTCGTCGCTCGAAGAAGTGCCTCCGTCGGTGGAGCACTCGATGTCGCTGAGGGGGCGAGGAAGGCTCGGTGGTTGGCCTTCACCTTGTCAAGCACCTTCTTCGTGGATCTTAGTGGAAGCCGCCCTTGGCTTTGCGCTTGTCATCGAAGCGGTGCTTGCGCTTGTCCTTGCGCTTGGTGAAGTCCCCCGAAGCATTCTTGGGGCAGTTTGCGATGAAGTGATCCTCATCACCGCAACGTAGCACCCCTTGGTCCGCGCCACCACATTGTCGGTTCAAGCGGTTGTTGTGAAACCGCGAGAGCCTATGATGACCAAGGCAAAACTCATCATCTCCAATGCCTCCACTTGTTCCTTTGTCATAGAGATCAAAGACGACAAAGTGAACAAACCTTGTGAAGGGTTAGAGGAAGAAGACACACCACCGGGGCGGAAACCAACACCATAGAGGGGTTCGACGGGTTCTCAAGCTTGGCTCGGGTCTGGTGGTCAATTTCCGAGGACTTGAGCTTGCTGAACACCTCATCCACGGTGAGGGCATCATAGCCTCGGTGACTCCTGAATGGCAGCCACCTTCATCTCCCACACACCTCCGATCAAGAGCATGCAAAACTTGATAGCCATCTCATGATCATCATAGGGCAAGTTGGCCCGATTGGCACGCATCTTGTTGACGATAGATTGGAAGTGTGTGAACATCCCGTCAAAGATTTGCCGGCCAACTGAATAAAAGTTCTCGTACTCCCTACGGTACGTGTCGAAGAGTCTGGACTTGATATGAGGATTACCCTCATGATATCTCACAAGTGTTTGCCAGATCCTCGCGTCGTAGTGAGACTCGAAACTCGCTCAAACTCAGGAAGAGACAAACTTGAGAAGAGGATACTACGGGCCTTGATGTTTGAAGCATGTTGGGTGACCTCGAGTTGGGAAACACGAGCAACAAGAACACGATAGCCTCATTCTCACAAATCTCCCAGATATTCGAATCAACTCCTTGTAGATAGGTAGACATGCGCACCTTCCAGTAGGAGAAGTTCGTTCCATCGAAAAACGGAGGTTTGCCAACACCTCGCTCCATTCTCCTTCACGGATCAAGAACCGTGTAAGGTGGAATGATCCTTAACCTGGCTCTGATACCAATTGAAGGACCGATAATGGCGACCAGAGGGGGGTGAATGGGAGCCTCAAATTTCTTTCAAAGATTTGGCCGCTGTCCCAAAATCACCTCCAAAAGCCAAACCCACTCACCGTGATGTCCACGACCCAATAAGAGGGTGGATGTTCCCTAGGAACACAGTGGGACACCACGAAAGCGCCAAGTTCACAAACCGAGTCGAAGGAAGGAAAATGAGACACTCAACTTCTATATGGGAGAAGCAAGTACTCGAATCTAAAACACCCAAGTCAACTAATGACAAGAGCACCTAGATAGGTTCCTTGACATGGTAGAAACCTAACGCAACAAACGGAACGCATTTCGGAGCCCAAACGCTCAAGATAGCAAATTTGGCGAACTGCTCCAGCCAATACCGGACACGTCTGGTATGAATACCGGACACGTCCGGTTTGGTTTTCAGCACAGACAGGGCTCAAGAGAAAACTCAAAAACCCTATAAAATGGTGTCCAAAAATTCTGAAATTTGAAACCTAGGTTCTAGACACCAAGGAGCAGGTCTCCACAAATGTTCAGCTCAAAACTCCAAAGGGAAAAATACCGGACACGTCCGGAATTCATACCGGACACGTCCGGTTTCGGCGAGCTGATTCGGCTGATTTCTGGAAAATCTCAAACTCGATCAAATCAACTCTGATTGACCCCAAATTTTGTGTGCAGGCTCTTGAGGTAGTACTGATGCTACTCCATGAGTTTCATAGCCTTTGGTGCCTCACAAAATTCGGGATAAATCAAAATCCGAGAGGGGGAAGAAAAATGACCAGAGAAAGGAAAATCGCCCGGTCTGCGTGCTCACCCCAAACGAACTCGATTCCTTTGGTCAAAACCTTCACAAGGGATCCTAGCACCTTCTCCAAAAAGTGGTTTGCAAAAAGATCAAGAAACGAGAGAGATCAAGCAAAAACACCGGAGAGGGAATTGCAAAAACACGAAGAACACGAGACACACAATTCATCAATCGAATCCCGGAGGACACGAGGAGGTTACTACCTCCATCCCTTGAACAAAAATCAGTTCTTACAAAGACTAACTTGTGGACCTCAAGCAAGAATCACTAGGGGAGAGGAAAACCTAGGAATGAGAGGGAGGAAGGCAAATGCAAGAGGTGAGGATGAAGATAACCCTTCATCCCCTTATAAGGAGGTCTAAGTGGACATTTTCACTTAGCCCCTCGATACATGAGTGAACTACCTAGTCCTGAGACACTGCAGTCCAAGCTCTCGAAATATGTTCTAGGTTTTCATCGGACGACCCTGCTTCCTGCCTGGACTTGTCGTCGCCTCGACGCAACCTCCAGGATTCCGCCACGTGCCGCCCCCGCTTCCTCGGAAGCTCCGCCCGGGTTTTGAGGCCCAAAACAGCGAAACCTACCACCAGTAGCTTTGGACTCAACTACCGAACCCCGAGTTTTGAGGCCCAAACTCGAAAACCGTCCACCGATGGTTTTGAGGCCCAAACCACCAAATCGCTTGACTCGAGCCACCTTGTCCTCGCCCGGTCAGACTCCGAGTCCCATGAGCCTCCGCTCGACCCGCTCGTCCGCCATCTTGAATTGGTCAACTCAGTCTACCTCCATGTCTTCTCGCACTCGCCGGTGCCAAGCACTAGCCACCACAGCTAGTCCGCCAGCGCCCATGGTCCATCAGTCCAAGCCCCGCTTCCGCCCTTCACGGCACTCAGTCCATTGGCACGGCAAGCCTCTACTCGACCTTCTCCACGCCATTGACCACTGTCACTAGGCATAGCACCTGCACACCACAAGCCAATAGACAGGCACACACATGCTTTCGCAAGGATTAGTATAAACCGCTCAAAACTGAAATACTCAAATGTTGAGCAATCACTCATCATAAAAGTAAACAAACATGGGCACATATCAACCATGTGTTCGCACCGGATTTCATCATGTGGAAGATAGACTACGCAACCCCCGAGGGACTTGACTTACTTGGAGAAGTAACGAACCAGTTCATCCTATGGCACAAACGAGACATTATCTTGAATGCTTGTTCGCCGCCTCCACCACGTTTGGAGGGAGTTCTCGAGGAAGGGATACATTCAGTGTGTCCTGAGATGAAACGGTCTTCCCCAACTCGTAGTATGGAACAGTTTCCTGAGATGGAATGCTCCAGTTGTAAAACCGCCTCTACAAAAACATTAATAGGGTCGGCTGGGGTCAACGGCCGCCTCTACAAATTGAATTGTAGAGGCGGCTGTTGATTCCAGCCGACTCTAGGAAATCATCTTTAGAGGCAGCTTGAGGTAAAAACCGCCCTTACAAATAGGATTAGTTTGGGCGGCTTGGCCAGCCGCCTCTACAAATCCATGATTTGTAGCAACGGTTTGTTAGGGGCGGCTAGGCAAGCCGCCTCTACAAACCGTTTTTATCCGCCCCTAAAAACCTATTCTGTTGTAGTGACTGCTTCCACCATGTTGTCCACCACGAAGGAATCCGACGGTGATAGTAGCACCGCCACCACCGCAATGGACCTGATCTTATCCCTCACGGCCAACGCTGACGCCGCGTCGAAGTGCTTCCGCTCGGTGGCCGAATCCACGGTTGCAGGCTACGCAGTCGTAATGAAGGACCTGATTGAGGTGGAGCTGAAGGGGACCCATGCCACATCTAGGTTGCAGACGAGGACGGACGACATGAGCAGCGTGACGAAGGTGCGGGTCGGGACGCCCCTGGCGTGGTGCGCGCCAAGCAGGCGGACTAGGCGTTGAGATGGGGAAGGGGTCGACGATGGCGATGACCGACCAGCGGCCTGAGGCAGCGAACGCCATGGCCAGGAAGCGGCCAAATGAGATGGCATAGTTGGACTTGGGCGGAGCCGAGGCGGACGCGACGGGGCACGCCGCGGTCGGCGAAGCCAAGGCGGGCGTGGATCATCTTGCCGCATTCGGCGAAGCCGAGGCGGACATGGAGAAGCATGTCTCGGTCGAAGACACAGAGGGGCTTACCATGGTCAACGAAGCCAAGGAGGACATGGAGGATCATGCCGCGACCGACGAAGCCGAGGCGGACGTGGAGGGGAGAGGTCGCCCACGAGGAACTCGCGAACGCGCTGGGAGAGCGAACCGTGGCCGAGCGTGGATATGGGAGAACTCTCGGTGAGGAGCTGGTCGGCGTTGGACTGCATGATGACGACCTTGAGCACTTCGTTTCCGGTGGGTGGGAGGACCTTCTCGTCCACCTCCACCACCGCCAGTTCCTTGTTGGAGGTGGGGATGCACTCGAAGACGAAGGAGGCGAACTCGGAGTTGGAGGCGGTGCCGAGCAAGAGTGAGGATGTGAGGGAAAGGTTGCTGCAGTCGATGGAGGTGGTGTCGGGCGCCAGAGCGGGCTCATAGGAGGAGGCAGAGATCTCGTCGAATAGACCACCCTAGTTGTCAGCCAGAATGGGCTGCGTCGTGCTGGACTGCGCGAGGTCGCCGATGCCAACTTTGACGGCAGAGTCTCGCCGCTCCAGCCTGGCCATGGTCCGTGAGAAACGCTGCTCCATTCGAGCATCCATCTCGTCAAGCTTCCGGAGGATCTCGTCGAAGGCAAGTTGAACAGAGGAATTCATGATTCTAACTGAGAACCGGTAGATCTGATACCAATTGTTAGCAACCCAATGGATTGGCTAACAGATAACTACAGAGAATGAAGAATCTGGGTACAGAGAGGAAGGGAGAGTTGAGGAAGATGAACCGTAAAACTAGGAATGAGTAATTGATTGATAATTTGGTTGATAGCATTCCTCCTGCTACCTAGTGCTCTCTTGTAGATGTCGTAGTCTAGCAGGAATCGCTCGACTAGGCCAAGGCCCATGGCCCATACGAAGGCCCAACCAATGGTAGTCCTTGACACCGCCCGTGATAGCGCGCGCACTAGCTTCGCGGTGAGCCCCTGATCCTCTCGCGTAGCTTCGTTAATCATGTGTGGCACTGTGTCTCTTTGCCCACGCGCAACACCACGTTCCGCTGCCGCCGTGTCGTCGACGCTCGTCGTCCGAGCGTTCCCGTGGTCGTAGGGTTTAGTTGGCGGGTGTGTTAGCTTCGCATTGAATCACTTAGGTGTTTGTGTTCTTATCATGGCCGAAGGTGAGCTAGTTCGGCCAGCGCGAGCTCGCCCGAGCTCGGCCATCTGCCATTGCCACCGGGAGGGAGCTCTGAGGAGTCTCTTGGGCCCGTGTTCGAGCTTGATCGGTGCGGGGTAAAGAGACGAAGATGGGGGTGAGCTTGGTTGAGTGAGAGAGGTCGTCGCCAGCGAGCTTTGGGCTCCCCAGTGACGCCGGCGAGAGGAACAACGAGAGAGGGTAAGAATGGACGCTGACAGGTGGGGTCGGGTTGTCAACGACTACAAGGGTGTTTTCATGTTTTTCAAAATTGAAACAATCCTGATTTTTGTTCTTTTTTCTTGATTTTGTACAGAGCTCTATAAATTGCCAAATAGTTTGTGAAGGATCTTTGAAGTATGTAGAAAAATAAAAAAATATAATATTGCAATTTTCGGTATCTTTTTATTGCTATAAAATGCCCTAATTAATTGATAAATGCCTTTTCAATAATTTTTAGTAAATTAAATAATGCTGCAACAATTCTGTAAACTTTTTTGCAATACCTAGATGATCTTAGTAGCTTAAATAAAAAGTTTGAGTTTGTTTTGAAGAAGTTTATAAAAACACCTTTAATTGGCTCTTAATTAATAAATGTTGTTATTAGTTTAATTAGTGTAATTAGTGCTAATCTTAAGGTTTGTGTGGACTTTTGGATTGATTATTGAACTTAGGGCATAATCATGGTATCCTTTGGCAAATAATTCTTTGTTTGAGTTTTGTTGATCGTTACTTAAGTAAATAACAAAGGTTTAATTAAAGTATTAAATGATAAATGTTTTTCCATGAATAAAATAATGATCCAAAAATCATGAAATTAATTTTTCCATCTAGTTGAGTCATTTAGATTCTATATTAAAATTTTTAGATATTAAATAAATTAATAAATAATCGTTTAATGATTAAAAAACCCTAATAGCTAGGTTTGGAGTGACTTTTGGAGTTGTTTGCTAATCAAAGTCATTAACTTTGATGACTTTGGACTTGTTTGATGAAGATCAATCATAACCTTGCTTAGTACTTTTGGATATAATTATTAACTTGATTAATTTAAGTTAATTAAACTTTAATCCTTAATTAAGTCTTTAGTTTACAACTGGACCGTGAAGGAAAGTTGTACTCAAGGCTTAATTAATCTTTGTTCCACCTTAATCATCTAGTTCCTTTAATCTTTGTCAAGCATCATATCTATTTCATCACATTCATACGCTTGCATCTCTACATCTCAATAAGGTACAATAGATGCATACATGGTGGTTATGTCAAACCCGAAGACAGAGTTTGATGAAGTGGTTTAGAAGACGGTATTTGGTGATGTTAACCCGAAGACCAAGTTCAACAGAGTTAACTAGAGGACGGGAATTCAAGGATTTCACTCGAAGACTATCTTGATGAATGGATCCAGAAGATGGATAGATCTCGGAATTCAAGTGACAATCGGAACTACTCGTCATGCAGATGCCATCTAACAAACACTGACCTAGTGTTTCCCGAAGGCAAGCCCCGGTGCATTTAACCCTTCCATGTTTTACAAAGTTTGTTTAATTGCAATTATGGTTAAGTAATGCATTAAAGTTTTTCATAAAATGAATACCTAATTGATGCATTGCCTATCTTGATTATTCAATACTTGTCCTTGATAACATTGAATTACAAATTTGGATAAATGCTTAGCTATACTTATATTAGAGAAAACCAGGTGATTTCCTATCACCTGCGAATTTTATGAGGATACTCCTTTTGAGAATTTGAACTTACTTTTATGGAATTAAAGGAATGAATGTTGGGAGTAATAACTCGAGACCAGGCGGACACGATGTTGGTGAGCCACCAGATGGGTCTGGTGAGAGGGTTCTTTCCCCTGTGTTGATCAGGAACCGTATGATGTTGAACGCTAAGATGAGACTTTGCAGTACTGGTCACATGCTTCTGTAAGGTGGAACTAGGCTATTCTATCATGAGAATGGTTACTCGCGCACTAGGAGTGGAGAGATGGCGAGAGTAGCATGTACCCACGTGGCCGAGGGCCAGAGTGTGGTGTAAATGTGCTCTCGGGTGGCGCAGAGCTGGTCTTGTATGGAGGATCCAAGATAAGGTTAACATATGCAAGCTTTGGTGCTACATATGTTGTGTGATTAGGAATCCCTAGCTGGGCCTTTAATTGGTTCAAATCGTCACTGCTCCTCGGTTATGGAGACTCACCTCTTCCTTCCTTATCGTAGTTAATGAAACTTAAACTGGATACAATGGTTGTCTTTGATGGACATGGTTGTTACCTCGTTATCGATCAGAGCCGCGATCGGTACTTGAGTAACTGTTTATCAGAAATGAATCAATTTCAAATGTTTTATACAAAGCTCATTTATGAAAAAACATTGATCTTGGCAAAACCATACCTTGAATCCCGATACCCTGCATACCTTTCTTTATCCGGGTAAGTCTTGTTGAGTACTCCCGTACTCAGGGTTCTTTGACCCCTGTTGTAGGTGAAGGTCTTTCCTGCAAAGGTTGATGTGACTAATTACCGGTGGGTACGGTGACTTTATAGTAACTTCTTATCCTTATTATTTTGTTGGAGGATGTCATTTCCAACTAGCAATGTATTTCAACTTATGTTATATAATCATTTCAAAACAACTTGTTTTATCAATCAGTTTTGAACTCAAATTTGTTTAGTATTTGTAAACTCTCTTGTAAAGATATTTCCGCTGTAAAACTCTGTGTATTTGATTTGTATTACTAAATCTCGCGACCTTGGTTGTAATGTGATTTACCGAGGTCTTTCGGGACACTCGGCGAACTTCCGAGTTCATATAGGTGATTGGATGTGCTTATCAACGCGTTTAGCGGTGATAGCCATACTTGATCTTGTATGAATTAAGGGATTCCGTCACACTACATCACGGGTGCTGTACACATGACCTTCAGATGGATCTAAGCACTTGAATCCTTTATGTTGATTACTATAACCATGGAATACACATCTTTTTGATATGAACTCTAGTTTCCTAAAGTTATATGGGCTTAAGTTTGGCCAAACAGCATAGCTAAAGCTGCGCCAAAACGAGTAATCTGGAGTGGTATCAAACAAGAGGTCATAGGGAGTTTTATTATCAATTACTTTGGATGGAATCCTATTGATAAGGAAAACAACAGTAATAAAATCCTCATCCAAAATTTAAGAGGCATCGATGCATGTGCCAAAAGTGATAATCCAACCTCGACAATGTGTCGATGTTTATGCTCGACAAAGCCATTTTGTTGATGAGAGTGAGAGCAAGAAATGTGGTGGACAATGCCTGAGCACTTAAAAAGGAAATTCAAGGTCTGATATTCCCCACCCTAGTCAGACTGTACAACAAGTATTTTTCATTTGAACTGTCGTTCAACCATGCTTATTTGAAAATCACGAAAACACTGAAACACTTCAGATTTGAGCCATTGCAGATAGATCCACGTGAATTTGCTGAAATCGTCAATAAAACTGACATAATAATCATGCCAACGCACAGAAGTAAGAGACAATCCCCAAACATTAGTGAAAACAAGTTAGGACTTGATGAAACACTAGACGACTTACGGTAAGGAAGCTGATTTTTCTTGCCCATTGACATGCATCACATATCAACTTATTACATGAATCTCTAACAAAGGGAAGTTTTTGGTGGCTAAGGACTTGCTGCACAACTTGATGACACGCATGGCCTAGCCTATGATGCCACAATGACGCGGTGGGCTTGAAGACGCCGAGCGCCTCTTTATTCAAATTTATTCAAACGGTAGAGGCCTCCTTCACATGGATCTCGTAGGAGAGTCCTCTTCGTTTCTTGTTCCTTGATACCAAAACGGTTTGGATGAAATTCAATGAAGGCATTATTATTTCGAGCAATGCGATTTACAGAGAGAAGATTTTTGCTGCCATGTGGAACATGTAGGACATTTTGAAGATGAATGTTTCGAAGTGGGAATGCAACAGGCTATGGCCAATGTGATTAATTTGCATACCTGCCCCGCTTGACATGTGGACTTACCTCCACCATGATACTTGTTGCACACCGAGAGCTTCTTATGTTCACTAGTAATGTAATCTGTAGCACCAGAATCAACACACCAGTTTGTATCTACTCCGTAGGATGTAGTTGCAGATGACATGCTTTTCTATGGAGAACAAGTGAATGACACATCAAATCTCTTGAAGCAACACACGACCGTATGGCCCTCCTTCCCACACAATTGGCAGAACACACTAGCAAGGAAGCTGTCGTCACCACGTCTGCCTCCACGACCACTTTTCTGGCCACGCCCAAAACCTCCCAAGCCACCATTGCCATAGCCACATGAGTACTGATTAGGGTTGTTGTCTCCGCGACCACCCTTGGATGCCATATTTTGTGGAGGATTCGTTACCCCGCAACTTTCCATCTCCTTCCGCTGCTTCAAGCTGAGAAGCTGTGCGTACAACTCAGCAATGTAGATGGGTTCTACCCTTGTCACCACTGCTGACACAACCGAATCAAACTCAAGATCGAGTTCGGTGAGTATGTATAGGAGACTAGCTCCTCGTCCTCTAGTTTGCGGCCCGCTATTGCCATGTTAGAGTGATTTACTCACTCTTACTGGAACTTGTTGAGTGATGTAATACGTGCAAAGATAGTCTTGCTCACCAAAAGAAAGGTGTTTTGGGCTGTGATGAAAACACCTCATGATATCTTTACTATGGAATACAAAAGTGTTTTCGTCCAAGGATGGATTGAGAACATTATGGTGGTGAGATTGAAGAAAGACTAGTATAGCACAAGGGGTTTACGCAAAGCCCAAGCATTGATTTTCAATGCAAATTATTCTCCATAGTAAGTGTTGTAAATTTCTGATACTATTTTATAATTGGCAGTACAAAAGCATCTATGTTTGCAGTTGATAATTGATAGATGTAGTGATTGCATATATTTATATGATCATTTGATTTGGTGTATTTGTGACGTTTCTAGGAAGAAGTTCACATACCCAACACTCATACATAAAATTGCAACACATATTGTGTATTGATTAAGTCAATATATGGCTTAAAGTAGAGAAGAGTCAAATTTGGTATAATTGACTTTGTATGTATTCCTTAAACTAAATGGATACAATATTGATTACATGTGGGTGTTTATTTTGAATTCTTTGATTGGATTTCATAGTGTTCTATGATGGTCAATAGTATTGACATCATTGGTAATAAATACATATGTTGATAACACGTAGTAATCTTAAGATGGAGTTTGAGATTGAAGATACAGACTAAACCAAAATTTCATTTTGTGTTTATGGTTGAAGCATCTTTTCTCAAGATTTTGTAGAAAAGCTATCTATATCCATATTATATTGAAGGTATCCTATGGTTGTTCTTCCTCATAATAAAGGAAGATTGTTTTATGCCATAGTGATTGAGATGAGATATTGGGACATGTGGTCCATTATGTCGTATTGACATGCTAATATATCTTGCAAAATCTTCAAGCTAGATATTATTTTGTAATGATTTGCTATCTAGTAGTAGCACGACTCCTACCAATTGTTGGTGGATTGAAGTTAAGAATATCTTTTGATATCTTAATATCATAAGTGAAATTGGTGTGTTCGTTTGGAAGAACCCATGATCTGGTTGGATATAATGATTCTAGTTACATATAAGATCCTCAAATACTAGATCATTGAAAGGCTTTACATGATGGAAAGACCACTTTGTGGTAGTCTTTAAATAGACATATGCGGTCATTTCCACCAATCATTCTGATATTGTATTTATAAGGCTTTCACATAAATGTGTATAGCTTGATAGAATGATATATCACATATAATAAAGTTATGTGGTGTCGACTCTATTGAATCAATGGCCATTATTCATAATGGTAATGCAACTTGTGTTGTGTAGATGGAGACAAGTTATACTTAATGCAATATTTTTGTATTAAGATGGCTCTGTTCCATAGGTGGCAGAAAGAAAAAGAAGGAAGACACCAGCAAGAAGAAAAAGATCCTCAATTCCACCTACAAGAATGTTGGTCGTCCGTTGGGCATCTGTTCTCAGGCTTGCCGCTATTGCTGGTGCCGAGTATTTGTCTGTGCGGTCATCTATACGAAGCGTCAAAAAGGTTTGGTTTTGAGATTTGGAGCTTTTCACGGCGTGGGTATATTTTAGATGAAAATTAGTTTCTGGATATATCTAGTGTAATCCAGAGTGCTTGAAATATGTTGATGTACCCAGCTATTATATAATACTAGTGATTAGCGTGCGCTCTCGCGCGTAGACAGGTACCATAAATATGAAGACAAAATAGCTAAATCAGTATCACAAATATGAAGGCAACAGTCGATGGGATCATTTCGGAAACCACAGATCGAACATGGTAACAAAATAGCTAAATTAGTACCACAAATTAAGAACCCAAATGTCTAATGGAGATTCAAATAGCTGATAAGCTAAGATGTCAGACATAGCACATACATAAATAATACTTTAGTTTCGAAGCACAGGTGTTCCTGAATGTCACAGATTCAACACATTATGATCCAAACCACGGGTACATAGTTCTACGTAAGTGGAGGCAGACAAAGGATACAAGACAATAATGAGTGCCATGTGATGGCAAAAACACCACTGAATCAATCAGATCGCTGCTTCATATCTAGGACCTAACTTGTTTGTTTCCTTTTTTGGTCTAGTGACGCACCGCGCCTTTGCCCTACGGTGGATTGCCAAGAAGAGATACTAATTTTATGTGCAGCCTGGCTAGTTAAGCAAAGAGGCCTCCGACCTTCGATGTGGAGTGCGCCGGCTGAATGGAAAGAATATCATGAAGCATACACAGGTTGTCAATCGGCAGTGTCAATGGTGCGCAACAACTCCAACAATGCAGAGCTGACGGCTTTGATGTTTCTTCTGAGGGAAGTTGCATCAGTCTCGTGAAACAACGCCAAGCACTGAGCGCGAAAAAACATCATTTTTTAGCTGCAGGATGTATGTAGAGCAATTGTCACCATTTTTTCTTTCTCTAAGTAGTTCAGGCCAGCCTGGTAAGCGCTCTGAATAGATAGATGCTCTGTAGAAGAGAACTCACCATAATTTTTTTTTGATTTCTTTCTCTAGCGATACACGCCCGAATAGCAGTAACTTCGATCACAGTGATGAACTTTGTCACCAATATGCATCGTCTTCTCCACCTGAAGAGAGAAGCCAAGCCTCTGTGCTGCGACGGTGAACAACTCCTTCCTATCGACTCTGATAACGACTGGAATCTGAGGAACAAATATACGCAATGACAAGGAAGTACATGAAAGAAGTATACTGTCTTATTTGTTTCAAAAAACGGGTACACCGCGTATCCCATTAAATCTAGCCAGCGAGCTAAGAGGTTATGGATGGTCCACGAAATAGGGCAAGACAATTTAAGCAACCTTGGGAGCGTTAGAATCAGATTTAATTCTTTCTTCATGCCAAAAGATAGTGCCACAATATCTACACTCATAATCAGGTGCTCCATAGTATGAACGGGCAACATAGGAAGCTACATGCCAAGCAATACCAATACGAAGGTTCCATGATGAACAAAATATCAAAAATCAGCCAAACAAAAGAACGTACTAAGCAGATCTGCGCAATGACAAGGAAATGACAAGGAAGTACATGTCATGAAAGAAGTATATGCGGAGAGTTTTTTTCTAAACCAACTAACCTTTTAAATCATCTATATACTCCTGAAAGAAGCGCACACAGACCATCGCTCCACCATGTTCAACGGAAGGCCCTAACAAACAAAACCAGTGAAGACATTTAAACCACAGCAGCAGACACGGCGAGGAAAGGCACACCAAGAGGAAAAAGAAAATGTAGAATAGGCTATGATGACTAACACATAATAGATCACCTGCTGAGACTAGCTTCTTCTGGTCTAACTATCTACGCCACTTGTATCGGTGTTGAGAAGAAGAAAATTTAGACGGCACATAGTACGCTCCCTCATCTAAAAGAAGAAACAATTTCATATAAAAGAAAAAAAAACTATATGTTTCTGTAGGTAAACAATGTTTTCCAAGGGGCACGTACTCGTTTTCCTTCCTTGCTTTGAGCTTGATTGTGCTGGTACGAACGCGGAAGAGGCTAAATGCAAAAGCAAATACACATACAGACATAAGACCTGTAAATAATACCCATCATTCTAAACAGGCAACAACCTTAATCTAGAGAACAAAGAACATACCGGAGGCCTGGGAACCGTCCACACCAACATAGTCTCCAGAAAGCATCCCACAAATGTTTCCAGCCAGTCAACAACCTGAAACCACAAAATATGAGCAAAATCGAGAGCTAGTCATTCAGGGAAGAGAGCAAACAAGCATAATGCAGTCAAACAAGTATACTCCAAAAATCTTACCCAGATGCCAAATTTGGACAATGATCTAATTTAAACCAACTCTTCCACGAAACTGCATCTAGCAGGCAAGGGGGTCCAGCAGTGACAGAAACAACCGACTGCGCAATTGGCCTACTTAACATGAAACTCTAGAAATTGGGGCCGCCTACAATAAACCAATATAGGCGCTGCAGGTAAGAGATAGCCTGCAGACCGGCTCCATCATCAAGAGTGTTTTAGCTTTATCTGCACTTTTTTTCGCCAAAAGCATCATTCTGCTAGAGGACTTTTTTTGGATAAAGTAGATCTGTAACCTAAAAGATTTTGCAGTACGATTAAAATGAAAGAAATTTAAACGCATCATCGAGTAAGTGGTTTTTGACGAACCAAGACAAAGCATAGAACTGTTATGAATCAAAGACACAGTTCAATCATATCGAAATGAGTCGTCAAACTTTCCGGCGCTACGTTCTTCTTTGCTTTTTCGAGCAGAGGAATACCCGATGTAGCTAATTACACCCTGAAAAGGCGAAGAAAAAAACAAAACCGAGGTAAGACTGAGAGCAAATGAAGCACTTCAATGGTGCTCGCTTCGAACAGCAGCGCCGAAGTCGTCGCCACCATCCACCAGACCACCACCGTCAACGTGGCTACCATCCCCAGCTTAACGGCAGATTTGGTCCGACCTACAGGAGCGGCCTCCCACGAAGCGGCCGCACCACGCGCGCTCGTGGCGGCGCATCTAGACCCCAGTGGAGATGCGAACCCAACGCACGCCCAACCACCTCGGTAGGGAAGAGGACCCCCCTAACCGTTGTATTGGACCTGACACTCGAACACCATGAACCGCCTGGGTAAAAGCTAGCGCAGACGGAGGACGCAGAAAAGAGAGGAAAGCGCATACCAAAGAACCAAGGCGACAGATCAGATCAGGCCACCCTGCACACGGATACGGGGTCCGTGCACGCTCAGGCTGCCGAACACTGCACTGGACGCCGCCACACCGCCGTCGTGTCCGGGACGCCGCGCCGAGGCGCTCCTGAGCCGGGTTCCACGCCGGGGGCCGTGCACGCCCAGGCTACTGCCCGCCCTCAGCGTCATGCCGTGGTCTGCTTGCCCCGCACCAGAGCCTATCGCCGGGGCCCACGCACGCCGGGGGAAGCCCTCGCCTCGGTCGCCAGCTCGCCCGTGGCCGGGCCGGCAGTGACGGCGGCCGCCGCACCACCGGCACCACAGAGAGAGGGGAAGGAGCCGGCCGTGTGGGCCCGTCAGGCCTGCGTCGCCGCAACGCCGTGCCAGGGGCGCCGTGCTGGACCAGTGCCCTCACACTGCCGCTCCTGCGGCGCCACAGGTGAGGGAGACGGGAGGGAGAGGGAGGGAGGAAGAGCCGCCGCCGAGGGAGGAGGGAAAGGGAGAGGTGGATGCGGTGCTAGGGTTTGAGCCGATATATATTCAGTATGGCAGGAGACATCGTGACCGTCGATCTCCAATCGAACGAGCCAAACAATTTCGAGGACGTGGCCGGGCTGGGAACACGGCGAGGCCGGGGGCTCTCTTGAGTTTACATAATTCTTCTTTCGTCGCAAAAAAAAAACCGTCCCTTCATTTTCTCAATTTTCATATGATTATGTCTCGTTGATGTGCCTGCTAATAACAATGGGCAGACGTGCGGTAGCTAGACCAACCTATATGGCCACTTCTTGCGGTGGGCATGCAGCTTCTGAAAAATATGATGAGGTAATTTGTGCCATTATTCTTGTGTATACATTTATTTACCTTAACAAATAAAGTTTTTATGGGTTCCATGTCAATTAAAACCTGCTGGCCTTCGTCGTCAATGACCACATAATGTTTCCTGCCCTGAACTGTGCATACAATTAAGTATGAAGATAATGCTAATGTGGCTTTCAGAAATTCTGGGTACTTCACCTGACAACACTTGCTTCGATGCTTGATGTGTGAGAGAATATCATTTCTCAGATGGAGAACTGCATGGTCAGTACCCAGGTGTCGTATATATCACTTACTCCCTCCGTCCCAAAATAACTGTCTTTCTCGCTTCTCGAGAAATAAATACCGATAATTATATATTAAAATATATAAATATTTATGTTAAGTAATTAGTATCATCGAAAAGATCTTTTTGTCTAGTTTTTTAACAAATTTATTTGAAGATTTAAATATTAAACATATTTTCTATAAATCAAGTCAAACTTGTAGCACAAAAATCCAAAACGATAGTAATTTTGGGACAGAGAGAGTATGTCGTTTTACTTATGTACTTCTCCTTCTATTTTCTACTTTTATTTTCTTTTCTAATGGTTATTTCACCTTTGTTCATGCGAGACAGTTGGCAGCCAATACTTCTGAAAACGAGAAGACAATGACAACCAAGGTGATTTAGGCTCACACTGTTTGGTTGAGCTGTGATTTTTGAAAAAACTGTTGTGAGTTGTGGACTGTGAGAATTAACAACTGTGAACTGTAGGTTGTGTTTTTAATACCTGTAATACCCCTTAAGGCCTGGGAGACTGGCTATATGTAAATTCCTTCTAAATAACTAATTTGCATGTAAATGAATATTTTAGAATAAGTAAATAAATTTTTGCAGTTATCTTCGTGACATAGTCCACAAAAGCACAACAAATACCATTTCACAAAGGTTTTTTTTTATTGATACCATTATATTTTTCAATTTTCGAAGAAACCCTTTGCTATTCATCTATTTTGAATCATGCCATTACAATTCTTTGTTTCCCACAACAATGTCACATAATATGTATGGAACGACTTGGGCCCAACTGCAAGCGTATACGGACATGTATTTCGTATGGACTTAGATGCTCTCGTCTCCCTATCTACAGCCCTCTCTCCACCTCACTGACACATAGGCCCCACCTGTCATCTTTTTTATTGGTTTAATAATTTCTAACAAAAGTGTAACAAAGGGTTTGCCCATCATCCTTGGATTTTCCCTATGATATAGTTTCTCTTACCAATGTGATGTAATTTAAGGCCAGCCCCTGCCATAGTAGATTTACATAAGGCCATCCTCAGTGGGGGGGGGGGGGGGGGGGTCATGGCACAGTTTCTAATGTAGCCAGATTTTGGAAACAGTGCACAGGAGTTTCATCCCCATGAAACTCTCTCTATTCCCATGAAACTTTCATCCTCTCTCTCTTCATCAATATAGTGCCACATCAGCATATTTAATGCCCATGAAACTTTGATGAAACTCTATTGAGACTGGCCTTACTGTATAGAGAGTGGAGTGGTAGGAGAGTGCAGGAAGGCAGGTGAGCTATTGGAGATGGATGCAAACATGACAGGGGCAAATGGGGCATCCGGTCGGCGGTCGCTATGAAGGCAGGGTACAGAGGGACTATCGGAGTAGTGCAAAATGGTGGACGAAAGGAAGAAGTTAGCCGTAGTTGAATATGTTGCGCACTATTTCCATTCTAAAAGAAATTAATTGCTAGTATTGCGCGACCTTTAACCCTCGGCAAAGGATGCAACTCTCGGCATAGGTGGCTTTTCCGGTAGTGTAAGTTATACTTTTTTAAAATTTGATAGAATATATTGAAAAGATCACTAATATTTATAACAAAAATTAGTATTATTAGATATACCATCAACTATATTATCATAATACACTTGTCTGGTATCATGGAGATGCTAGTATTCTTTTATAAAGTTAATTAAACTTCAGACAGTTTGACTAAGTACAGTTCTACTAGAAGGTTTATTTGTCAGACAGAGGGTGCAATATTGAAGCCGTATGCACAGGATCACTTTATTTTTAAAAGTTATCACCGACAAAAAAGGGCTTGTGACAAAAAAGGATGGATTGACCCAGTCGTTAGACATATCGTCGTAAGTGATATAAACAACTCTAGGAATTTCATTGGTATATAACCATGCGAACATGAGTTGTGTAGGCGATCACTCCAAAGAGAACGTAAGACTTTTTTCAAATATAGTGGCAACATGATGGACAGTTTTTTCCTTTCACAAGCATACATGATTACAACATCTTTCTTCATATAAGAACCTTACAAGACTGGTGCTGTTGCTCAAACAGTTGGACCCTTTATTAGTTTAATAATGAGAAAAGTGTAAACAAAGGGACAAAAAACAAACATACAACTCCATGACTTCAAACAATGAGGAACTTCGATGGGATCCAACTTATGATTGACTTATATAGAATATTTATGGGTAGGCATTGCCATATCCAGATCCGCCACCAGAACCGCGGGCACTGCCACCATTTTGACTATTCCCTGTGCCACCACCATACCCATCAGCACTTGCACCCGCTTCACTTGAACCGTCTTCATACGTGTTAGCATTGCTAGAGCCAGTACCGGTGCCGCTACCGGATCCTTGAGTACTAGAATTCGAGTTACCTCCAGCTACTCCGCTACCACCACCCCCACCAGTTCCACCAGCATTAGAAGACCCTCCATAACCAGAATACTCTCCTTCACTATAGGTACTAGATCCTGTACCTGACCCTGACCCTGAACCATATCCAGACCCACCGTTTTGGCTACCTCCAGCACCTGCACCACCCCCTGCAGCACTCGCATGGGCACCATCAGAACTACTATCACCCGATCCAGTGCCAATCCCAGCCCCTGATCCCCCGCCATTCACATCTCCACCACCCACTCCGTTTCCTGAGCCACTCCCATAAGAACTAGAGTATCTAGCAACCCTTACACCATTGGCTAATCCAATGCTCATGAGGACAATGAGCCCTAGTGATATTAGCTTTGTGCCTGCCATTGTGATGGAGCTACCACTATAGAGTGCTTGAGTTGAGATGAGTTCTCAGTGGATGCTTCATGGGTATTTATAGTACTTGAGGGCGTGCAGTATCTCTTTAATTTACCTTCATAGCATGCAGCGTATGGTAGTGTTGTTTCAACAGGAGATCAAGTGGAGGCTTTGAAATCGACTGGAATTAAATGGGGATCCTTGACTTGAACATTAAGTATATATGTGCAACTTGCAAAGTGCGTACATGTTACGAATGGTCTTAGCAGTAGTACGCACTTGTTACGCTCTCCTTAATTAGATTATCAAGTCTGATCTGCACCCGTAGATTATGGAGCGCATATTAAGTCTAGCATTCATCATCGGTGTCGGAAGGCCCATTGAAACTAAACTAGCCCTTTGCCGATTTACGTACTTGCAGTAAACTGTTTTGTCTCGTATACATATAGATGAAAGCTGGGTCCAGTTCCATTTAAAACTATTGCTTCGGATACCCATATGCAGCATTCACTAGGAAGAGGCAAAGAGCTACAATAGTACAAAAGACTACTGCGTGGTTCGGAACACATTTGTACATGCGTTTTTTGAACCACCTGTGCTGGGGGGCTAGTAGAAATAGGCCATTTCTACTGGCGGTTTCTTACGAACCGCCTGTAGAATTCGATTTCTAACGAACCGTCTGTACAAATGGCTGTCCAGAAATCGGTTTTTAAAAATAGAAAAAAAGATTTAAATTGTGGGACAAGCCCATTAGTAATCCGTCTACAAATGGCAAGTCACGCATTTTTTCGCGTAAAATCGCGAACTGCACTCCGGCGGGATTCGAACCCTAGATCTCACCCTCGCGTGATCCCTACTCTACCACTCTACCCATAAGTCACTTGTGTTTAATTCAGTTTTAGTTCACCTCATTCTATACTAGACCGAGTGTAAATTGATTGTTTGAGTCACTAAACTAATTCAAATGAATAAGTTGTAATCTACAAAGTTTCATAACTTTTCGAGATTTACAACTTTTATTTAGCAAGTTTTTCCATCCGAGGTCATTTACAAAAATTTGAATTTCAAATTTGACAAATTCGAACCAAATTTTCGATGACAAGATGATTTCAAATGAAAAGGTTGTAAACTACAAATTTTCATAACTTTTCGAGATCTACAACTTTTATTTAGGAAGTTTTTCCATCCGAGGTCATTTACAAAAATCAAAAAATCAGTGTCGAAGTATTTCTAGTGCGGATTTCTTAACGAACCGCATGTAGAAATCGATTTCTACCAGCAGTTCCTTAAGACAACCGCCTGAAGAAATGACACATTTCTACAGGCGGATTTCTTAAGAATACCGCATGTAGAAATCGATTTCCAGTGGCAGTTCGTAACCGTTTTATTTTTACTAACGCACGATAACTAAAACCGCCTGTAGAAATATTTGGGGCGCCATCAAAGACCTCTTTTGTACTAGTGCTAGCTACCACTATATATTTCGTTGTTGGACAAGATCCAGTACAGAACTGAAAATATTAGTGCTAGTAACTTCCAAGCTCTCTAAATACATACTCCTTCTGTCTCTATTTAATTATCATGATAGAGAGCGTGCCCATCATTAAGTTTGACTAGATTTGTAGAAAATATTAGCAATATTTATATCTCTAGATATATTTATTATGAAAACAAATTCAATGATCTATTATCTAATTATATTAATTATTTTTTATAAATATATACAAGTATTTTCTTATATATATTTGATTAAAGTTGAGTATATTTCACTTTTCAGAGAGCGAGAACTACGGTAAAATAAAGGCATGGAGGGAGTACCTTAGAACAGAACGTTGAGTGCTTTTTTTTTTTTACTTTCGCAAGGATTTTTGTTTGCTTGCTTTCTCTTGGCTTTTGCTGATCGTTACGGTCCAAAAATTTGAAAAAAAACATGCATACAATAATAAACTCAAATATGCATGATCCTCGTGACTTTAATTTGCATTTGACCAATTCTCAGCACTGTGAAACATGCACAGCTGGTGACACGACAGTCGGAAGATAACGAGATTACCCATAGTAATGTAATCCAACAGGGTTTATATATATATATATATATATATATATATTATATATATATATATATATATATATCTTGATGTCAGGCTCTAGCATTATACTAACAGTATTAGTAAACGACGACCGCCTACATATGCATGAAGTAACCCAGCAGGGTTTATATTAATTCATGTTTGAAGATCAACACAGGCATCCCTTGATCACCCGAAGGATTCTGTTGTCGCAGTGTGTGGTTAACATTGCAGAGGTGAGTTCAGGCATGGGCTTAAAAACTACTCCTATGGTGTCCTGGTGATGATCGTGATAAGAAAGATATCTACAATATTAATTAATAATTAGTACAATACAAGCTGTTAAGAATCCTTGAAGGCTTGAACCCTAAGCGTCCACTTGCACTAGTTGGATAGGTGCGATCAGGCCGAGATTCTCTGATAGGCGTCAGATAACACTGTGAAGAAAAATGTTTTGCAGAGCCATGCTTGCTACTAATGCAATTAGTACACAGAAGGAAACGTTAAAGTCGTCTCTCTTCCTTTGAACGGACGGATCGACTATATTTTTTTTTTCACAAATGCCTTGTCAGTTGCTTAATTACACCGTGATGACACCTAATGACTTGAGTGCATTGGTGTGTTGATGGTAATCAGGTCACACACGAACACAGAGCTAGAATGCTTAGTAGACGCAGGCCAAAATCAGACCAGCTAGCCAGACTGTTGCTGACTAACATGTTTGGACATGAACATTTTCCCCTATGCCCCAATGCCATGCACGATATGCAAAACACGTCCATGGAGGAGGCTCGTTGGGAGTATGATACCCAAGATATCAGCCGGTTTATCAGTCACCAAAACAGTGTCGAAAATGACATCAGTCGGATTATCATCCACCGAAACAATCAGGCGAACAGGGCGGTTGATTCACGTACACCACTAGCACGTGCTAGGACATCCGAGCCTGAGCATGGCCTAGCACGCAACAGAGAGGGGTTCAAACGGCGAGGCCGAGCATGAGTCTATAATAGTGGGCTGCAAAAAGACTAAATGCTCAGGTGGAGGAGAGAGGGAAGGAGAGAGAAGGAGTTAGCTGTAAGCTTACAGCCAGTTTGAGCACAAAAACCAAAGAATTATGTAAGATAGACAAGTGGGTCACATATTAATTTTGAAGATGTAACTATTATACGAGTGAGCTACAAGAATTCATACAGCCAACAACTCGCTGTATTACTAAACTTGCTCTCTGCCATGCGTTGTACACGACTGTTCTTTAATTTGTTGGAAAAGCTCACCAAAACCTTCTAGGATGACACTAGTAGAAAAACGGTTTTTGCTGGTGCCCCACGAAACACACCACATGCGGTTTTGGTTACCACGCGTCTGTGGTGTGTTTTGGCTCGGGCAGAATTGCCAACCGCCTGTGGAGATTGATTACTACTAGCGGTTGGCATAACTCAACCACCAGTGTAAATCATCCATTTACACTAGCGGTTGGGTTATGCCAACCGCCAGTGGTGGGTTATGCCAACCGCCAGTGGTAATCCATCTCCACTGGCGGTTGGCATAACTCAACCGCCAGTGTAAATGGGGCGATTTACACTGGCGGTTGGGTTATGCCAACCGCCAGTGGTAAATCCTGCCTATATATACCTCCCTCCTGACCACCACTCTCTTCTTCCTCCCGACCAGCTACAGTTCTAGCCGCCACCTTTTATTGGAGGCGATTTTGGAGGTCCAGAATTTTCAAAATACAAGGGGAGAACTTTTGATCTTCATTTCTTGGAGGGAGGTTGTTAAAAAAGTTTAGTTTATGTCCCTTTTGCCTCATTTAGCTCATTTTTGCTCAATTTGAGCCACATTTTGGATCTAGGGTTTCACCATGAGTGAGAGAGAAGAATACCTAGGTTATTTTCTTTGTTTATTCATGTGAGGTTGATTAAATTAATTATATAATATATCTTCTCTCTCCATTTTCATGTTTGATTTTTAATTTAGTTTGTGCTAGATATATTTACTTGTTTTCATGAATCAATGTCATGTTAAATAGAATTTATGTAGAGGGAAGCGAACTGTAGTTTTTTTTGTTAGTTTTTTTAATTATTCTACTTAGGTTTTTATTATGCTTTTTTATTTCTCAATTTATTTCATCCACTTTATGCACTTATGTTTCATTAATTTAATTATGATACTTAGATTTTTTACTTTAATAACTAGCTAAATAATCCCTAGACCCTAGTTAATAATCACTAGGTAAATCATAAATCCTTAGCTAAATAATCCCGTGACCCTAGCTAAACCCTAAACCCTAGCTAATAAACTCTAAACCCGAGGTAAATCCTCTCTAAACTTCATTTACAGAGACAAGGGGGCATTTTGATTTGAGGACTGTTGGAAGGAGGTGATTTTGGAGAGCCACATTTATCAAAATACAAGTGGGGAGGTTTTGATCTTCATTTCTTGGAAGGAGATTGCTAAGAAAGGTCAGTTTTAATCTATTTTGTCTCATTTTTCTCAATTTGAGCAACCTTTTGGATCCATGGTTTGACCATGAGTGAGAGACAAGAATACCTAGGTTATTTTCTTTATTTTGCTCAAGTTAGGTTGATTAAGATGGTTACATAATATTTGTCCTCTCTCCCTTTTCAAAGTCAGGTATTGATGGAGAGGTCATTCTGGATGTATAAGTTATCAATGCTAGATGCATCATATATACTCAAGGTTCATAAGATTATTGATGCCGCTAAAAATCATGCTTGGAGAACAAAGAAGACGCACTTACATTGTCCATGCATGGACTGCAGGAATGTTGTTGTATTTGATGACCATCAACAAATCCTTTCTCATCTTATCCGCCGAGGATTTATGAAGGATTACTTGATTTGGACTAAGCATGGAGAGGGTAGCTCTGTGCCTTATACAATAGTTAGTCGTGAAACTATCGACGCCGATGGTCTAGATATGCTTGTTGACGGTGGGTTTCAGTTCGTACACGAGACACAACAACCTGTCACTGATGGTCCTGATCATGGTTTCGCTGAAGAAATTGAAGGCATCGGAACTGATGTGATGTGAAATAATATGGTTGTGGAAGATGCAGAATTCCTGGAGGCAATGTTGCGTCGTCATGCAGAAGATCCATCAATGTTCTTCAAGAAAGGTATGGAGGCCCTGATGAAGGCAGCAGAAGAGCCTTTGAACGATGAGTCTAATTAAGGGTTGCACCAAAGAGTTCACGACCTTGCGTTCGGTGCTAAAGTTGTTGATATTAAAAGCTAGGTTTAGTCTTTCTGATGCTGGCTTTGATGCATTCTTGAGTATTATCACAGACATGCTTCCAAAGGAAAACAAAGTACCTGCTAACACGTACTATGCAAAGAAGCTAATCAGTCCACTCACGATGGGTGTTGAGAAGATCCATGCTTGTAGAAATCACTGTATCCTATATCGAGGCGATGATTATAAGGACAAGGAGAGTTGTCCAAAGTGTAATGCAAGTAGGTACAAAATGAATAAAACTACAAAGAGGAATACTGTGTTGCCTCAGCGTGTAAATGAAAGAAGCGAAAGAAGACCCAACAGAGTTCAAAACCCACGAGCAAAGAAAAAGAAGTAGACTATTATGCGTAGAAAAGGATTCTTGCTTTGGTGATATGGTACCTGCCTGTGGTCGATCGATTGAGGTGTTTGTTTGCTAACCCAAAGGATGCCAAACTTATGAGCTGGCATGCTTCTGATGAGCACATCAAAGACGATGGGAAGCTTCGGCACCCAGCTGATGGCAAGCAGTGGATAGATTTCAATAACAACCACAAAGACTTTGCAAAGGAACCCAGAAATATTAGGTTTGCACTGAGTACTGACGGAATGAATCCATTTGCTAAGAGGAGCAGCACGCATAGCACATGGTTGGTGATCCTCACCATCTACAACCTTCCGCCATGGTTGATGCAGAAGCAAAAGTACCTCATGCTAACCATCCTTATCTCTGGACCTACATAGCCTGGAGTTGACATGGATGTTTTCTTGGAGTCCTTAATGGAAGACATGAAGATATTGTGGGACACAGGTGTCAAAATGTGGGACGAGTACCGCAACGAATTATTCACATTGAGAGCAATTATCTTTGTTACGATCAACGATTACCCTGCTCTCTTCACATTATCAGGGCAGTTCAAGGGAAAGGCTGGTTGTGTGGTATGCATAGATGAAACCGCTCACGTGTCCCTTACTACATCTAAGAAGATAGTGTACATGAGGCACAGACGCTTCTTATCGAAAGGACACATGTACCGCTAGAAAAAGATGGATAAGTACTTCGACAATAATGTTGAACTCCAGTCTACTGCCCCACTAGGTAACAGTAAAGGCAAAAGAGTTTTCAACATAGTCAGGAACTTTAAATTTGTTTTCGGGAAGAAGACAACAAACGGAAAACCAAGAAAGAATGTCAAACCAACTTCAGGGTCTACATTCAAGAAGAAATCTATTTTCTTCGAGTATTTGTCATACTGGCCTGAGTTAGACGTACGTCATGCAATCGATGGTATGCATGTTCAGAAGAACATGTTTGACAGCCTAATTGGAACCTTGCTAGACATAAAGGGCAAGACAAAGGAAGGACTAAAGTCATGCCTGGACATGGTACAATTAGACATAAAAAAAGAACTCCACCCTATTTTTCTAAAAAATGGGAAGTACCATCTCCCGGCAGCAAGCTACAACCTCAGCAATGATGAGAAACATTCGATGTGTGTGTGGTTGAAGAATCTGAAAGTCCCATCTGGATTCTGCTCTAATAGACGAAGTATTGTGTCAATGAAAGACCTTACACTCATGAACTACAACTCACATGATTGTCATGCCATGCTGACCACTTTTGTCTCTATTGCTATCAGGGCTATAAATCCAGTGTGGATAAAGGTTGCAGTCATACGGTTGTGCTACTTCTTCAACAGGATCTCACAGAAGGTGATCGACCGTGATGAGTTGACATCTCTTAAGGAATTTGCAGCGGAGACTGTCACAGTTCGAGATATGTTTTCCTCCAGCATTTTTCGATATTATGGTTCACCTTGTGTTGCACTTGATTCCACAGATAGAAGCACTGGGACCCATGTATTTACATGAGATGTGGACGTATGAGTGTTTCATGTCAACACTTAATGGCTACGTATCGACATGTGCTCGTCCTGAGGCATCCATGGTAGAGGGTTACTTAACCGAAGAGGCAATTGAGTCTGGAGGTCCATTCTGCAACA
This sequence comes from Microstegium vimineum, assembly GCA_022036555.1. NCBI lineage: Eukaryota > Viridiplantae > Streptophyta > Magnoliopsida > Poales > Poaceae > Microstegium > Microstegium vimineum. The sequence goes on from CM039132.1 coordinate 47,731,920, forward strand.
ACGTCCTAAAAGACCAGGATGCAATAGGTTTGCCTCCGACAAGACATGAGGGTAGGGTGAATGGAAGAGGGAGGATGGGAAAGAAATCATTAGTCCCGCAAGATTATAATTCAGTCCTCGAGGCACATCACAACATCCTACATCAACTCTCGATAATGGAGTCTTTCATCGAGCAACATATTGATGAGCTTCGCCGACATAATCATGGGCACACAGATGAGTGGTTATTGAAGGAACACAAGAATAAGTTATCTTCATGGCTAAGGGAGCATGACATTCCTGAGGGGAAACACTTGAGGAACGCACCATTAAGGTGTTGGCTTCTGGACCATCACGTCAGGTGACAACATAGCAAAGCTATGACATTAGTGGTTTCACATTATGTACCAAGTTCAAGGACCAAAAGAGCATTGCACAAAACAATGGAGTTCGATGTGATGCCTTAGACTCTGAAACTGGGGATGAAACTATATACTTTGGCTTCGTCGATGACATATGGGAGCTAGACTATGGTATATTTCAGGTCCTTATGTTTCAATGCCAATGGGTTGAAGACAAACATGTCACCGTGGACAACTATGGGGTTAGAGTTCTTGATCTAAGTAAGGTAGGATACAAAGATGATCCGTGGATAATGGCTAACTGTGCTGCACAGGTTTTCTATGCTGAACAGATCCTTTGTCCTAATGAGAAGAAAAATACCGACAAACCGAAGCATATAGTTATTCCTGGAAAGCAACAAGCTATAGGGTTTGATGGTATATATGACCTGGATGAATTTAATGACTTCAGCATCATGTGTCTGTTTGTAGATGACCATCCAGTAAAAATAAGGAGTGTTGAGCGAAGCATCCCACAGAAATTGTTACCTTGGGTGCGCCACGATGAACAAGGAAGAACAGTATAGATGTCTAGATTATTTTTGTTATTTACCATGTAATCCATTTATGTTTGTACATGTGGAGACCCTATTTTTGTTTCTACATGTGAGACCCTATGCTTATTTCTATAATCCTGGGATGATGAACCCTATGTATTAATCGAGATATTAGAAATACATTAAACCCGAGGCGCGGCCGCGTGGTGGCGTTGCGGCGGGGCGGTGCGGCGGCGTTGGCGCAGGAGGAGGCCGCCGGCGGTGGGGCCTAGCGGCGGGGCGCATGCGCTGCGGTGGCCGAGCAATTGGGCCGGCCTGCAAGCCCGTGGGCCGGCCCAATTTGCTTGGACGGAATTTTTTTTCTTTAGTGTAAATAAATCCTTATATAATAAATGTCTCAAATAAAATGCTTGAATATAAATAGAAAATGATTTGAAATATGTATATGTATATGTATATGATTGTAATAACTTATATGTATTTGTAATAGAAAAATAACAAATACCTCTTCTAATATATATTTTTATTAATCTATCATTCCCTTGATGATATTATATATTCATTTCTTAGGTATTATATAAATGCTTATAATATACAGTTGAAATTCTTGAAAAATTAGTAGAGACGACACAGCTACCATCCCGCCTCGGTCATCCGGCGGCGGAGACTCCGAGGGTCAGACGCGTGCTCCCCGCCAGAACCACCCTCCACGGGACGCTTGCCACAGTTCATGACTCAACTGACGGCAACCTGAGCAGAAGGAAGCTTAAGCGGGGAGGAAAAGTGAAAGAGTGAAGTGGAGCGTGTCAACCCAGTTGCCGCTCCGCTTTAAATAGGCCGAGAAAGGAGCAGAGCCGGCGAGGCTGGATCACTTCGCGTTCAGGAGGGCCCACCACTACCATTTCTCGACTTGCAAAGTGGTCAGAGAAGCGTATGGGACGCAATGCCCCGTTCTGTCACGGCGAGTCGGCCGAAGTGTCACACATACTAGGAGCATGACATGTAGAGCGCCAACAAACACCACAAGGATAGGGAGCGACACGAGTCACCCTAACACATAGGCCTGCCGTAGCTGTGCCCCGGTCGCTGACAGCGCACTACCACGGTCTCGATCTCGGTCCGGGCACAAACTGATCCGTATGGCCCAACCAAGCGACGACGGTAACAAAAAGGCAACGTGCCAACGCCCACCCGGGGGCTGCACGCCGCAGAAAATCACCATATGTCTCAGGGGCAGAGAGCTCGTTAATGGATGTGTGGGAAGGCGCAACGACCGCTCCGTTACATCTAATCACGACGGACGAGCCAAGGCATCGACGGCAGGAAAGCCCGATACGTGGCAAAAGACAAGAGGTGGACGGGTCACGAGACTCGGCGGCAAGTGGCATACAACATCATGACTAAACAGTATCATCAGTGACGACAGCGAGCCGTCAGAACGAAAACAAAATCCGCTCCCAAACTGGGTCATGTACGCAACCAAAAGATTGTGATTCCAGGAAATTAAAGTGTATCCACTGTCTGAGACCGGGCTGTGAAGGCGAAGACGACAAGACTACATATCAAAGCCTGCGCAAGAGCTACGCTCTCACCCAGGCTCAGGGGCTACACCCGGTGGGTGCGCTCGCGCGCACCCTCTCGCCAAAAAATAAAAACCACAACAACGTAACAAAGCGTAAAAGCCTCAGCAAGGCAATCAAAAACCTTCCTAAGGCTCGGGGCTACTGTCGGATACCTAATTTAATGGCAAAATTTCAAAGAATAATCGACGGCCAAGAACCTAGTAATCACCCTCCGAAAGGGGATGCGAGGCCCATTGCGAACAAAGTCACGACCCATTGCGAAAGCCCTCGGATGATTGCGAAAGCCCTCGGATGCCTAACTTTTAATGGTTGGTTAGTGTTTAAATAGAGTTTAGCTTTTCTGTCTCTTTTATGGTGCTTGAGCCAAGTATGAAGGACCAAAGTTTTGAAGGTACTATGGTAAATTAGGTAGGGAAATAAGATCATATCTTTATTTAGTTGATGTTTCTTGATTTTAGTGGACTATTAGTTAGTTTTACGTATGTTTCATGTACATCTAAATTTAGATATAGGGTTTGGTTTTTTTATTAATTACATTTTTGTAAATCTTTGTTTGACAAAATGGATTAAATTTGCCCAAAGGATGGTGGTTAAAATATTAATTGTTGCTAATTGTTGTCTTTGAAATTGTTTATTGTAATAAGGAAATATTTTTTATTAAGCTATGGACAAATAGGTCATTAATTAATTATTCTCTAGCATGGTGTTTGATATGCATCGTATAATATATTTATTAATAGGAACAATAATAATGGATGTCCATAAAAGTGCTAGTTATATTCTTTCAAGTAATTATTTATTTGATCCATATATATAATATATATATATATATATAAGAATTATTAGTGGAAGCCATGTTTCGGTGGAAGACATGTTTCGGTGAAGAGGTGGATAATGTTTTGAAGCCACAAAGAAACATGCAATGACATTGACACAGAATAAAGATTTAATTGTTTGTCCATATAGTGATTGCAAAAACATATCAAAATTACAATTGATTATGCTGAGAATTTGTTAAGGACTACGTAGTGTGGATTCATCATGGTGAAACAGTTGTTAACGATGTTGATCTAGAAGACGATAATGAAACCCTAGATTACGTAGACCAATATTCAGCAGAGCTTGATGCACGAATGGATCCTGAGTTTGGTAATGAACAAGGTGGTGATGCGGGTGGTTGGGATGGTAACTACAAAGGTGGTGCCAATAACGATTGCGAAGCACGTGTCAGGGATGAAGATGATAGTGATTGTTTGGAGGAAATGCTTCGGGCCATTGGACTGGAAACTCAATGAAAAAGAACTAGCCGCTGGAATGACCGGTGGGGAGAAAGAGAAAATCGGGAAAAAGGAAATAAGGGAAGCATCCTTTAGGGTCACGACGGTACACAATATTTCTCTAGCTTTTAAAAACCTCCAAACTACCTCGGCTATATGACTACCATACATCTTCGAGTAAGTTCAACTCTATACTAAAAGCTTTGTTTAATATATTTTGATCGATTCAAAAGAGTTTATCCATTTCTATGATTAAATTCATGGAGCAACCACTGAATTTGTATAGGGGTCGATGTCGGGATGTGCATGGCATGGGTCTTTAATTCAACAGATAAGGACTCGATGACATACAAATACTACATAGAGATTCTCAATACGTATACATACATATCAATAATCCTCATTAGCTTATATATATATATATATATATAGAACACAATGGGATGCATGATCCAAAGACTAATTTGTGTTTTAAAACAATATATGTAACTTAATTACTTTAGTAGTCCCTTACATTGTTGTCAAAAACATTACTTAACATTTTTATATAAACAAACACACAGTGACCCAAGCAAAACTGGATATTATGTATGCACTCTCATGAGTAACGCTACTCCCTGTTGGGAATAGGCTTTAGTCCTGGTTTTCCCAACCGAGACTACGGATCCGGGACTAAAGGTCCCCTCCCAGCTTAAAAAAATAATGTCTCCCACCACTGCGTCATGTGAGATTTGCACCCAAGACCTCATACATTGCCTCACACATAGTTTACCACCCCACCTATACATAACACATCTTACATTGGAGAGGATGCTTCCCTTTTGAACCAACCCATCAGAGGACCTTTCGTCTCAGTTGGTATTACCAACCGAAACTAAATGTCCTTGTACCTTTAGTCCTAGTTCGTAATATCAACCGGGATTAATGTATGCTCTTTAATCTGGTTTGGTGTTACCAATCGTGACTAAAGATCCTTCGAAGCCCATGAAACTTAGAACCGATCCCAGTTCCAATTCTAGCTGTGACTAATGTGCTAAACCGAAAGTTCATTCTTTACTTAGTGCCTCTTCACCCCTAGGGTATAAAAAATTGGTACTAAACCTAAGCTTATTTTCAAATAGTGGCAAAAAGAGAAAGGAATGAGATCTACACCAGACAGAGATGATAACCTCTTGGAACTCGTCGGTGACCTTTGTAACTTCGTATTGGACCAGATTATACATGTTAGAGGCATTTACCACTACCCAACATCCTACATAGGAATGCATACTCATCACCAACATCTTGGTGAGATAGAAAGGCTAGGCTTATGACGTTGATTAAACTTCAGACAATTTGACTAAGTACAGTTATAGAAGTTTAATTTGTGGACAGAGGGTGCAATATTGAAGCCGAATGCACATGATCACTTTATTTTTAAAAGTTATCACCGACAAAAATAGGCTTGTGGCAGCGTTCTTGCTAATTAATTTCTCATTCCGTTCTAAATTATAAGTTATTCCAAAAATCTTATAGAGAGTCCAAGCATTTCAATTTTGACTAAATTATTTGTATGTTTTATCCGGATTTATATTGTGTTGCTGGACACAAAGACCCCGAACAGAAAAGAATAGTACTAGCAACTTCCAAGCTCTAATAATACACATAGACTTTTTCTTGGCTTTTGCTTGGGATAACTTCTTTCCGTTGAAAGACGACATGCACAAAACATGCATGCACACTAAAGTATACTCTCATGCAAGCTCATGACTCTGCATCTGACCATGCTTCCATCACTGTGAAACTTGCATGCACAGCTAGCTGGTGACACGAAAAATCAAAAGATCACGAGATCACCCATATAATAATGTAACGCAGGGTTTTATATATCTTCTGTGATCAGGCTCTAGCGTTATACTAACATCAAACTAGTAAACGACGACCTGCATGCATGAAGTCTCAGCGGACAGCACGTTTGAAGATCAACACACAGGCATCCCCTGATCACCCGTACGATTCTATTCCTCATGCAGTGGTTGACGTTGAAGAGGTGACCTCGAAATTTACGCAACGACTTTGACAAATTCAGTCGTTGACTTGAGAGATACTCCTATGTGTACCTGCAAATTTCGATATGAAAGACAGCTCACAAGGTTAATTAATCAGTAAATGCAAGCTGTAAAAGTGGCCAAACAATCCTTGAAGGCTTGAACCCTAAGGGCACTCTCAATGCAGACTCTATCATTGAGTCTAAACCTATTTATTACCTCGAATATTGTGGACCTGGAGTCTAAATAAGACTTGAAGACTTGTTTTTTACTCTCATTCTTCAATAAATATACTGTCACATCAGCAAAATATCATAAATAAGTGGTAATAAATAGTCTTGGACTCTATGATAGAGTCTTGCATTGGGAGTGCCCTAAGTGTTCACTTGCAGTAGTTTGATATGAGTGGACGAAAGTCTTTGCCGAGATTGTCTGATAGCAGTCAGATAACATTGTGTACAAAATTCTTACACAGCCGTAATAGCTATTGTGCTAATGTAACAATACCAATGAAAGGAAACAAACTCGAAAGAGAAAATGATGTATGGAAACATTAAAACTGTCTCTTCCTTCGAATGTAAGGATCGATGTGGTACATTTGTTTTCACAAATGCCTTGTTAGTTGCTTAACTACACAATGACAATGACACCCAATGATTTGGGTGCATCGGTGTGTTGACGCTAATTAGGTCATACATGTAAAATATAAGGGAACCAGATAGCCCTTCTCAGGCTCTCGGCTTCATGTTAAATAGGGTAGGGAACAGCCCCCTATGTGGCATGTATAGAGGATGTCTGTTACAACAATATAGGAACAACCTTAGCTATCTATGTGGTGCACTGCTCCCTCATCCAACAACCTGGATGGCAGCTCCTATACACACGTGTGGATGCTCCACCATAACAAATCTATTTATCTAACACTCCGCCTCAATCTCAGACACTAACAAGATTGAGATTAATTGGATCAAAATTCTTTAATTTTTGAAACAGCAAGCGGCTTGGTAAATCCGTCTCTGCAAGTTGATCACCGGTATATATGTATATACCGTTTATCTAATAGCTTCTTGGCAACCCTTTCATGAACAAAGTGAAAATCTATTTCGATGTGTTTAGTTCTAGCATGAAAAACGGGATTAGCTGAGAGATATTTGGCACCAAGGTTATTGACCATAGCCTTTCCACTCGTGAATGAGGAACTCGTAGTTCTCCCAGTAGCTTTTGTATCCACATCATCTCTGCAGTGGCATTGGCCAACGTCTTATACTCGGCTTCAGTGCTAGAACGAGGCACTATGGGCTGTTTATGAGCACTCCAAGAGATCAGATTGGGACCGAAGAACACAGTAAATCCTCCAGTGGATCTTCGATCGTCTGCACACCCTGCCCAATCAGCATCAGAAAAGGCACTCACAAGAACTGAACTAGACCTCCTAATTTTTAATCCCCACTGTTGTGCACTCACATACTGAAGTATGCATTTCACCGCACTCAAGTGCGCAGTACTGGGAGAGTGCAAAAATTGACACACCTTGTTGATGGCAAAAGAAATATTTGGCCTTGTGAGCATTAGGTATTGGATAGCCCCAACTAAGCTCCTGTATTTGGTTGCATCATCAGGCCCAAGAGCAACACCTTCAGTCACACTGAGCTTTTCAAATGTGAACTGAGGTGTGTCAACTGGTTTACTCTTGTCAATCTCTGCTCGCTTCAAGATATCAGCAGCATACATGCCCTGAGACAGTATCAGCCCATTGTTGGAGCTCTTCACTTCTATCCCAAGGAAGTAGTGTGAATTCCCTAAGTCTTTGAGTGCAAACTCTTGTTCAAGATATTTGAGGAAAGTAGTTGTAGCAGCCTGCGACGAACTTGTGACAATGATATCATCAACATATACTAAGACAACATGGTGTGATCCTTTCTGTTGTAATAAAACAAGGACATATCACCCTTGGAGGGTGTGAAGCCCAATTGCTGCAACTTGTTGTGCATAGCCGAGCATACCATGCACATGCACGTGGGGCTTGCTTATAACCATATACGGCCTTGTCAAGTTTGCATACATAGTTAGGATACCTCCTACCATGTAACCAGGTGGTTGATGCATATAAACTTCCTCCTCTAGTACACCATGTAAGAATGCATTTTGCGCATCCAATTGTCGAAGAGACCAGCCATTAGACACTGCTATTGACAGAACGAGTCAAACAGTAGAAGCTTTGACTATGGGACTAAAAGTGTCCTCCTAGTCAAGGCCATACCTTTGCTTGAACCCTTTGGAAACCAGTCGAGCCTTGTACCGATCGATGGATGAACCATCTGCCTTCCTTTTAATTTTGTACACCTATTTACATCGGATGATGTTTTTGCCCTGAGGAGTTGGTACAAGATGCCAGGTTTGATTACTCAACAAGGCTGTGTTTTCATGACTCATCGTCAACACCCATTTTTCATCTTGAAGTGCTTCTGAGACCGTGGAGGGTTCACCGGAATCTGCAGTATCAAGCATACACCATCGTACAGTACCATCAGAGTATGTTTTGGGTTTGGTTATACCATGCTGCAGACGTGTGGCCAAAACGAATTTTGAGAAATTTTATATCAAATATTAAAATCATTCGATTTATTTACCTTTTCTATTCACATCCCACAATCGAAAATTTTAGGGTGTGACAAGAGCACCACTATTTATAACAGAAATTAGTATTATTACTAGATATACCATGAAATCTGTTTTCATAATATACCTATTTGGTATCATATAGATGATATTATTATTTTTTCAAAGTTAATTAGTCTTAATTAAGATAGTTTGACCAAATACACTACGTTTTAGAAGTTTTGTTTCTGGACAGATCCAGGCGGGTTAGTGAAGCTGTATGCACAGTTCCTGGCTGGCCTGGAGTGACCCGTTGGAGTTTTCGTCGTAAGTTATATAAACATTTCAAGGAATATACAATATTTTAATAATCATGTGAACATGCATGCATGGTGTTGGCGTCTCAACTTAATCACTCCAAAGAGAACATAACACCTTTTGAGATATAGTGGCCTGGCCACATGATGGGCAAGTTATTTTTTCCTTTCACAAACATATATACATGATTACAACATCTTCATATATATATGAACCTTACAAGTCCGGTACACTGTTGCTAGCAGTTGGACCCATTATTCGTTTAATATACTTAGAAAACAAATAGCTGTACGACTTCAAACAAGGAAGGACTATGATGAATTGGCTCCAACTTTAGATTGGCTTATATAGAATTTATGGGTAGGCATTGCCATATCCAGTTCCGGCACCGGAACCGCTGCCGCTGCCACCATTTTGACTATTTCCTGTTCCACTACCATATCCGTTAGCATTTGCACCCCCATAGCTTGAACCATATCCATTACTAGCATAACTAGAGCCAGAACCAGAGCCACCACCGGATCCTTGAGCATTAGAATTCGAATTACCTCCAGCTTGTCCGCCACCGCCACCCCCACCACTACCACCAGCATTGGAAGATTCTCCGTAACCAGAATACACTCCTTGACTATATGTACCAGATCCTGAACCTGATCCTGACCCTGAACCATATCCAGACCCACCATTTTGGCTACCTCCACCCCCTCCACCACCCCCTCCACCACTTGCATGGGTACCATAAGGACCACTAACACTTGATCCGGTGCCAGAACCAGACCCTGATCCCCCACCATTCACACTTCCACCACCCCCTCCATATCCTGTGCCAGACCCATCAGTACTAGAGTATCTAGCCACCCTTACCGCATTGGCTAACCCTATGCTCATGAGAACAATGAGCCCTAGTGATATTAGCTTTGTGTTTGCCATTGTGAGCCACAAACTATAGTGTTTGAGTTGAGATGAGTTCCCAGTGAACACAATACTGCATGGGTATTTATAGTGCTGGACGCCAGGCAGTGGTTCTTTACCTTCATATATAGTATGCGCACGCTAATGGTACTAGTTGTGTTTCAATAGGAGACCAAGTGGAGGCTTTTGAAATCCACTGGAATTAAATGGAGATCCTTGACTTGAACATTAAGTATATGCAAGTTGTAAAGCGGGTACATGTTACGAATGGTCTTAGCAGTTGTACGTACTTGTTACGCTCTCTCTAGATGACCAGCTAAGTCTAATGTGCAGCCACAGATTATGGTTATGGATGGCGCATATTAAGATTTACTAGCATTCATCATCGAAAAGCCTAACAATGTGTTTGGATGGCTCATTAAATAGTGCATATTAAGATTTACTAGCTCTTTGCCGATTTACGGACTTGCACTGGCATAATACTGAAAATACTAACAATGTGTGAAAGGTTGGACTTGCTCATTAAAGAATAGTACGAGCTGAAAAGACCCTACGCAGAACTGAAAAGAATAGTTCGAGCAACTTCAAGTTCTCTAAATACATACTCCCACTGTCTCTATTTAATTGTCACTTTAGAAAGTGTGCTCATTAAACATCCTTAAGTTTGACTAGATTTGTAGAAAATATTAGCAATATTTATATCTCTAAAATATTTATTTTAGATTTACTACGTTATATCTAAATAACTATAGACAGTTGATCTAGAGAGTTATTACCATGAATTACCCCCTCTTGTCGACCTAAAACATAGTGCATCCTCGCCATTCTCAATCAAAATAAGGGAGAGTGCAATAGACGCATATACCCCTCCCTAAACTTTCTAATCTATTGATATCTGATTCTATTCCCCATACAGGGTGAAATCTCAATCTCTTTATACAAAATATGGCAAGTAAATGAATTACTTTCCTTATACAAAATAATAATTTAATTTAAGTAAATATTTTCCTCTTGTTCACCAAATGCACTATATTTCCCGAGAAATTTCAAATGCCAAAATGTACTATATTTCAAGACGAAGGGAGTATCTCCTAGGAGGTAATAGAAAAATATATATTTAGTTTGAGAAATTTAGAAAAGGAAGCAACATTAGGAAAAATATTTATTAATTAGATACAATTTGCATGCACACACCCATGCTGCATCGAACATGTATATCTCCTAGATCTATATCAAGTTTAAAATTTCACTCTTCTAGGTTAAGTGAACACGACGTGTAATACTTTCTTGAATGTGTAACATATTTACAAGTGTGGGTCGTCAGACATAAGTTGTAATGTGTGTAAACATACATTCTTGTACTAATGACAAAGGGACATGTAGATTTTTTGTGTATTTTTTTTACTATGAACAAAGATAAATGTTTGCATGAGGCCTCTTAATGAAATATGTGATTAAAAATGTACCATAGCTCCAAGAATGAAGCAAAACTTTATGGTTCAAATAAGGCTCATTTCTTAGGTTGAAGAAAAAAAAAATTCTAACGATTTCATGTAAAGTATCACATTATCAGTACTTTGTACTTAAACTCTTAATGAGTACGCTGGAATATTCTAATTCGTTGGTAAAATGCAATATGTGTTATCGACTACTAGCAGCATGTATATAGATTTTCTTGTTTTTTCACTAATCAACTCGGGGATAAGGAAGGAGGCCAATGCTGAAGGACGGGCTGAGATTTCCTTCGTTTTATTTTTCTTTTTTCTAAATATTTTAGTAAATTATTAATTATTTAAATGTTGTATGCATTTTCAAAATCAAGGGCTCGGATTCATTTAAGATTTTACCTCATATAAGATAATTCGTTTGCAAAAAGCTCTTTTCTTGTATATCTGGAAGCGAGAATGACAGTAAAAATAGACGGAAGGATCGGAGTACACTCTATTTCACATTATCTGACAACAAAAAGAGTGTTTTTTTTTTAATTTCACAAGCATTATTTTCTTTTTCTTGGCTTTTGCTTGGGATGAATCGTTACTGTCCAAAAATTTGCAAAAAAACATGCATAGTACAATAAACTCAAATATATGCAGGATCCTCATGACTATGCATTTGACCATTCTCTCCATCACTGTGAAATAACATGCACAGCTGGTGCCACGACAGCCGAACGATAACTATTATGAAACCCAGGGTTTATATATTTTTTTCGAACAGGCTCCAGTATTATGCTAACAGTTTTAGTACAACACGACCTACATGCATGAAGTCATAACGGACTGCATGTGCATGTTTGAAGATCAACACAGTCACCCCCTGATCACCCAAACGATTCTGTTCTGACAGTGTGTGGTTCACATCGCAGAGGTGACCACGACGTTTTCACAACGACTTTGACAAATTCAGGCATGGGCGCTTAAGAACTACTCCGTCTATTCCAAATTGTAAGTCGTTCCAAGAATCTTGGAGAGTCAAAGTTTATAAAGTTTGACCAAATTTATATAATATGATAATAACATATTTGATATCAACTAAGTATCATTAGATTCTTTATTAGTTATATTTTCATACTATACCTATTTGATGTCATAAATCTTTATGTTTCTCTCTATAATCTTTGATCAAACTTAAAATGTTTTGACTCTCCAAGATTTTTAGAATGACTTATAATTTGAAATGGAAGGAATACTTCTTTGTATACCGCCTGGCAATCTCGATAAGAAAGACAACTCACAAGCTTAATAAATTAGTACAATGCAAGCTGTATAATAAGTTGCAAAACAATATAATATATCCTAGAAGGCTTCACTACTGGAAACTTGAAATTTTTGACCGACGCTAGGCAAAACTGAAATTAGCCTCTCGAGCTAGCTCTGATGGTATTTTTATTTTCTCTGACGGTAAGTGCACCATAAGAAATTTCAAGGTGATATTTTTATTTTTTATGATAATACGTACATTTTCATGAAAATATTTTTATTTTCCCTGACGGTAGTGCACCGTGAAGGAATTTCAAGTTTCCAGTAGTGCTTGAACCCTAAACCCCTAAGCGTTCACTTGCAGTAGTTGATAAAAGTGGACGAAAGTTTTTTTTTAAGGGAACAGGAGGGGTCGAGACCCGTACTAGAAATTTATTATTCAAAACAAAGGGTAACTGAGATGGTTACAGAAATAGAAGAACAAAACCAAAAGAGCCCTCACAAGAGACAAAAAAGATAAGGAAATAAAGAAGAAAAACAAAATTACACAAGATGTTCTAGCCATAATTCAATTTGGGGAAGTATTTTTCCCTGATCGACTAAATGCTCTAGCTCATAATGACAAGGATTAAGTCCACTTTTCACCCATCAACTATCGCGTCAGTCTAATTCATACCCCCAATTACAAAACCGTCTATTCCTAGCACCCAACTATCAAACCGATTCACTTTTGGCATCTGGGCAGGGGCAAAGCTGCTTTGACCGTCACTAAGTGGTTTTCACCATGTGGGGCCCACGTGTCAACCACTCATGACCTCCCTCCATCTCCACAACAGCGCCACCAGACGAACGAGTGGTTGCGCCATGGCTCCCAGCCCACGGCCGCCTCAATCCCGGACCGCAAGCTCACCCAGGCGACGCCGTGGGGCTCGCGGATGGCCGTATCGCGCCCCCGCACCGATCCTAGCCGAGCCCGCGATCTCCGTCGATTCCATGTCTTGGCATGGCCAATTTGAATGTCCTTGCCCACCACCTATGGTCCTACCATGCGTGTCTCCCAGCCTCCCTCCAACGTTTTCGCCGCGGTCCATGGCCGGCCGGCCGGCCGGCGGCGTACAGACTCCGGACTGCCGTAGCCCTGTAGTAGGCCGCATGCAGGTGAATCTGCTGTTGAATGGTCAGAGTCCGGAGCAACTTTCACTGAGCACCGTCCGTCCGTCCGTCCTGCTGCCTGCAGCCTGCTGCGGTTGACGACGCATGCATGAGCACGACCACAGGCGCGGCCGTTGCAAACTCGATCTGGCCTCATCTCCGACGTGTTTGCTATGCATACTGACACTGGCACGGTCGGTACAGATGCGAACAACGCAGGTCGATCGTGTGGCGTGCACTGAACTGGTTCGTTCGCGTCGCATGGCGCTGCTGTAGAGATAGAGGGAGGTCATAAGTGGTTGACACGTGGGCCTCATATGGTCAAAACCACTTAGTGCCAAGGTGTCAAAAGTGAACCGGTTTGATAGTTGGGTGCTAGGAATAGACGGTTTTGTAATTGGGGGTATGAGTTAGATTGTTGAGAGGTGAAAAGTGAACTTAATCCTAATGACAATGATTTCTATAAAGAAAGGTATACTGAGCTGGATTTTGAGGCTGACGAAAGTTGGGCGGAGATGTTGTCTGATAGGGTCAGATAACATTGTGAACAAAAATCTTGCACAGCCAAACTAGCTAATCTGCTAATGTAACAATACTAATGTAAGGAAACATACTTGCAAAATGAAAATGTAGGGAACTAAAACCGTCTTTTCCTTTGAACTAGCAATAAAACCGGATCAGATGATGCAGACGGATACCTGTGATTCTGTATTATATTCCATATGTTTCATCGGATCTTAGAACTTGACACAAATATTGGTATCTATCTCATATACATATCAGAAATCTGATTTTTGAACATTCGAATTCAGATACGGTTCGATATTAAATAGCCAGATTCAGATACAGACTATCCAAATATATAGTGTTCCTTAACTACACACCAAACAACTTGAGTGCATCGCGTGTTGACGCTAATTATTAGGTCATACACCAGAAAAGGGCTAGAATGCTCAGTAGAGGCAAATTCAGCCTAGCCAACAACTTTTAGGCTGGCTGTCACTGAACAACATGTTTGCTGATGAATGTTAACGATGATGAATGGTTGATAAGCTGGTTGATACTGTTTTTGGCTATTTTGTTGTGAGAGAAAAATATTGTTTCGATGACTGATAAGTCGGCTCATATGCAAAGCGAACAGGGCGTATGATCGTAATATGAAAGACACATTGCTGGTAGAACCTCCTCACAGCATGATACAAAAATTATTAACTACAAAGTTTTATAATGTTTGAGATTTACAACTTTGGTTTAGTTGAATTCTTCATTCGATGTCGTTAGAAGCTTTTGAATTTCAAACGTGAGAAATTTGAACCTAATTTTCTTTTCATAGATGAATTCATAAGAAAAAAATGTTAACTACAAAGTTGGCTTGAAATTTTCAAGATCTAAAATTTTTATTTTGATCGATTCTCCATCTGAGGTCGTTTGAAAAAAATTAAATTTCAAATATGAGAAACTCAAATATGATTTTAAATGAAAAAGTTGTCAACTATAAAGTTATATGATTTTTTGAGATCTATGACATTTTTTTTATTTCTCCATCCGAGATCATTTGAAAATTTTGAATTCCAAATATGAGAAATTCAAAAGTAATTAGGATGATTTCTAGGGAGATATTCAATTTGACGGCCAACCTTGAAATTGGCTAGGCTGATTTTAGCCCGCCTATAGTGACCGTTCTAGCTCTTCACTAGTGTTGATCTAATTAGCGTCAACACTCCAAAGCACTCAAGTGCACTAAAGTTACTGGGTGTTATCACGGTTATTTAAGCAACTGATAAGGCATTTATCAGAAAAAAAAATATAGTAGATCGATCGTTGTGGTCAAAGGAAGAGATAGATTTAATGTTTCGTTACATTAGCTAGTATGGCTGTGCAAGCATTTAATTTCTTCACAATGTCATCTGACGGCTTTAGGACACTCACAATGCAATTCAAGAAAACTATTAGTTGTTTCTATAGTCTAGGACATTGTACCAAGAAACTATTTCTCTCAATGCAAAATTTTCTATAGCATATGACATAGATAGTGATAGAAACTATGTTTTCTCTCCCAATGTGGTTATAGTAGTTTCTTATCCATCGATAACCGTGAAGACCTAGTTTCTTAGTTAGATTTGGTTTTTTAGATTTCTACTCTCTCTTCTCATTAAATCACTTGCCACATCAGTTCTCATTAAATCACTTGCCACATCAGCAAATTGTCCACGTGACAGTACAATTAAATCTACGGAAACTACCGTAAAGTCTACATAGTGAGTGCCCTTATCTTGGCCTGACTTTAATCCATTCCTACTCCAACTACTGCAAGTGGACGCTTAGCACGCGTTCAAGCCTTCAAGGATTGTTTCCCTACTAATACAGCTTGCATTGTACTAATTAATTAACCTTGTGAGTTGTCTTTCTTATGGAGATCGCCAGTTGGTACCACATAGGAGTAGTTCTTAGTTCCAATAAGCATCTTTTGTCGAAGTCGTTGGGAAAACCTCGAGGTCACTTCTCTGCAGCAGCCACTGCAACACAGGAACATAGCTGTTTGGGTGATCAGGGCACGCCTGTGTTCATCTTCAAACGCGCATTACGTTAGGACTACATGCAAGCAAGTCGTCGTTTACTAGTTTCACTGTTAGTATAATGCTAGAGCCTGATGACAAAAGATGCATTAACTCTAGGTAGTATTACTTTCACTGCTACACGAGAGGCTTTTAACCCGGGTGGAAAAGGGCTTTTTGTCCCGGTGTCTGAACCGGAACTAAAGATTCGGAACAAAATGTCCCACCTTTAGTCCCGGTTTGCAGGTCCGCCAGACGGGGCCATGGCGCTGGACCTTTTAGTCCTGGTTGGTAGGTCTTTTTTTTTACTGATTTTGGTATTGCTTATTTTGGTTTTACAATTAGATTAGATATTCAAATGTGTATTCTTCACTGCTAATACATGTATTCGTGCACTTATAATTCAGTTTCAAGCATTAAACACACAAATAAACTATAAAACTCTAGATATAAATATATTATGGAGCTATATATACATAAGTATAATATATATATATATATATATATATATATATATATATATATATATGCACATAAAATTTACATCATTATCCATTCATCTTTGTCTTAGGACACAATCGCTCGCCACTTAATTAATCTCATACAGATGTTTGTCTTGAATTGACTTCAATTGTTCGTCTGGGTTAAAATAGAACTCGTCGTCGGCCTTGAGCACTTTATCATTAAGAAATCCTGCAAGTGTATCTTGAATTCCCTTGAGGCGGACGTTATCCAACACTTGTTGCTTCAACCATGTATCCTTCAATTTGCATTATAAAGAAACAAGTGTTAATATACATAAGATTTATTTAATAGCAATAAATAAATAAAATGGATTTATTATATATACATATTACATACATTTAGTGTCTCTAAAAGAGTTCTTCTTGCATACACCATAAGGAACTCGCAAACGTAGTATCCACATAGATTGTTGCCTTGTGGCTGCTTTAGAACCCACTATAAGATATAAAAAGATTACTAATGTCTTCATACGCATATGTTAAAGTATGCTAAGGTAACAGATTATTAGAGCTAGTAGAACTTACACTTAGCTGGATAGAATCAGAAGTGGCACTTTCAAATCCGGACGGTGTTTCTCAACGAACCAAGCCCAAACCCTGCTCAATAATTGGATCATTAATTATTTAACTATTGCAATGTAGCTAAAGAGCAGGAATCCATATTTAAAGATCAAAGTTACCCCTTGATAATGTCTATCATATCTTGGTAATCTCCCAGTGGTTTCTCAATGAGTCATAGATTAGCAATTGACTTCTGAACATATCAAAGACAATGAGTATCCATTGAAAACTGCAATTGTTTAGAGTCAACATATATATATCTTTATGCTGAATTGAGTAAGTAAGATAAATTGTGCAAACGATAACAACACTCACCCAAAGTTGTAGGGTAAGAGTATATATCTTTTGGTCTTTTGGTTGATCAAGAACCTCCGAATATTCCTCTCCGTTTGAGGTTTCCATTGATCGCGTAGAGTGTTTGGGTCCAAGAATATGATTGATGGATCAATGAAACCAATCTCCGTGTCGTTTTTACATTTGAGGTATGACATCATGAATCTGCATGTGTTTGAGGATAGTTACTATACATATACATATGCTATAGTGAGATTACTAAAAGAAAGGATCACTTACAGACAGTAGCAGCTGATGAGAGATTTGTCTAGAGTGTCCATATGGCATAGTTGGTGCAGCTCATTAAACTGAATAAGTATAATGTCATCGCCCTGGAAGTAATGTTCCTCTCTAATTTTTGACGTAAATGTAGTAATCTGTGCCTTTGCGACATGCCTCCATATACCACTTGTTTAACAAGTGCTTTTGCATACCAAGTTCCCTGAGGGCCGCAGGGTTGTACAGACTCATGTCACGTACATAATTCTTCTTCCACTCATCAACTTCATGTGCACTTTCGATGGCTTCTATCCCGAGAATTTGGGCCACGGTTAGACCAGTTTCTACCAACCACGCTCCTCAGAACTAAATGATCTAAGAAGAATGGCTTTCCAGCTTCCCTCTTTTCTTTTTCCTCTTCTGCGGGTGTCTGCGTAGCTCTTTTGACGTGATTGTGCAACTCTTAAGTTATCTCTTATTTTTCTTACTTGTTCTTCTGCATCTCGCAGAACATCTGGTCCAAACACGTGAGTCTCTCCGGTTTGGTTCCAGAATAAAGGAGTTCTGCACTTACGTCCATACAGAGCTTCATTGGGTGTCATTTTTAGACTATTCTGATAGCTGTTATTGTAAGAAAACTCAGCATAGGGCAAACTCTTGTCCCAACTGGCACCATGTTGTAAAGCACATGCTCTCAACATGTCTTCCAAAATTTGGTTTGTCCTTTCTGTTTGTCCATCTGTCTGTGGATGATATGCTGTACTGAAAGTCAATTTTGTTCCCAAGGATTCATGCAACTTCTGCCAGAATTCTGATGTGAATTGAGTACCTCTGTTAGATACGATCTTTTTAGGGACTCCGTGTAAACATACTATCCTTTCCATATATAGCTCTGCTAATCTTGCACCTGAGTAATTAGTCTTCACTGGTAGGAAATGAGCAACTTTAGTCAAGCGGTCCACGATCACCTAGATCGAGTCATATCCTCTCTGTGTACGTGGTAATCCGACTATAAAGTCCATTCCTACTTCTTCCCATTTCCACTCAGGTATTTTCATAGGCTGAAGTAAACTGGCAGGTCTTTGGTGGTCTGCCTTTACTCTTTGGCATGTGTCACACAAGGCCACATATTCTGCTACATCCCTTTTTAATCCATACCACCAATATTTTTCTTTTAGATCTAGGTACATCTTAGTACTTCCAGGATGTATTGAGTAGGAAGAATCATGTGCTTCTCAAAGTATGGCATCACGGATAGACTTTACTTCGGGAACACATATTCTCTTTCCAAACCACAATGTACCATCATCATCCATCCTGAAACCTGGTGCTTTTCCTAGCACTATATTCTCTGCAATTTCTTTCAGTCTCGGATCTTCCAACTGATCCTTACGTATCTCTTGTTCCAGAGTGGGTTCTATGGTTATCTCCATGGTATTAATTGTAAATCCCAAATTAAGAGATTCCATATCAGCACACAATTTAGCAGGCATAAGCTTCATTCTTAAAGCATTAGCATAACTCTTCCTGCTCAGTGCATCGGCCACTACATTAGCCTTACCTGGATGATAATGTACTTCCAATTCATAATCTTTGATCAGCTCAAGCCAACGTCGCTGTCTCAGATTCAGATCTGACTGAGTGAAAATATATTTCAAACTCTTATGATCTGTATAGATATCACACTTATGTCCTATTAGGTAATGTCTCCATATCTTTAGAGCATGTACTACTGCTGCCAATTCCAAGTCATGAGTAGGGTAATTCAGCTCATGCTTCCTCAACTGCCTGGATGCATATGCCACAACTTTTCCTTCTTGCATAAGCACACATCCAAGACCTAGACGAGAGGCATCACAGTAGATTGAGAAACTCTCGTTCAGATCTGGTAAAGTCAGTACTGGAGCTGTGGTCAACCTTTTCTTCAACTCTTCAAAGTTCGTTTGACATTTATCAGACCACACAAACTTGGCACTTTTCTCTAGCAGGGCTGTCATTGGTTTAGCTAGCTTTGCAAACCCTTCAATGAACCTCCTATAGTATCCTGCTAAACCCAGGAAACTACGGATTTCGGTAACATTGGTTGGAGGGTTCCAGTTTAGAACATCTCGTACCTTACTTGGGTCTACTGCTATACCTCCATTAGAGACCACGTGACCTAAGAAAGACACTTCTTTCAACCAAAACTCACATTTACTTCTCTTTGCATACAACTGATTTTCTCTGAGCTTTTGCAAAACCATCCTCAGATGTTCAGCATGCTCCTCTTTAGTTTTAGAGAAGACTAGAATGTCATCTATGAACACTACCACAAACTTGTCCAAAAACTCCATGAAAACCTTGTTCATCATGTACATAAAATACGCAGGTGCATTAGTCAACCCAAAATACATAACTGTATACTCATATAGCCCATATCTTGTGGTAAAGGTTGTCTTAGGTATGTCTGCCGCTCGGATTTTTAATTGGTGATATCCAGAGCAGAGATCTATTTTAGAGAACACACATGCACCTTTCATCTGATCAAACAAGTCATCTATTCTGGGTAAGGGATATTTATTCTTGATGGTAACTTCATTTAGAGAACGGTAATCCACACACATTCTCCTAGTACCATCTTTCTTATCCACAAATATAACTGGTGCTCCCCAAGGTGAAGAACTAGGGCGGATAAAACCCTTTTCTTGCAGTTCACTAATTTGTTTCTTAAGTTCTTCTAATTCTTTTACCCCCATTCTATATGGTCTTTTAGCTATGGGAGCAATACCAGGTAGAAGTTCAATAAGAAACTCAACATCACGATCAGGTGGCATACCTGGTAACTCTTCGAGGAACACATCCGGAAATTCTTCCACCACTTGTTCCTCATCAAAGGCATCTCCAGATAACTGGTTCAGAGTGGTTTTTGGTGTTGCTTGCATTTCTACCTCAACACACATCTTATCCCCATTAGGTGATGTCACAACAACACATCTCTCTTGGCACTGAATCACTGCTCGGTGTTGTTTCATCCAATCCATTCCCACAATTAGATCTATTCCAGCTGTGGGTATCACAACTGGACTCACTTCAAAGTCTACCCCCTTAGGGTAAGTCTAGTGGAAGGACTCCAAACAGAAGCTGGTATGCTACCCCCCGGTGAATTTACTTGCATACGGTTTTTCATTGCACGCAAAGATATACTATGCATTCTAACAAAAGCTTCAGATATGAAAGAATGCGAAGCACCAGAATCAAAGAGTACGGTAGTGGGGAATGAGTTGACATTAAACGTACCCATCATAACCTCAGGTGCCTCCTGAGTGGTTTCAGCAGATACATGGTTCACCCTTCTAGTGTTTGGAGGTGGTTGGTACCTTCCTTTCTGCTGGTTGTTCTGATTCTGGGGTGCCTGCTGGTTCTGCTTCTCAGGGCAATTGTAAGACATGTGCCCTTCTTTCCCACAACGGAAACACTTGTTGCTGTTACTGTTGTTGGGGTTGTTGTTCTTCACTGCCAGAGTATTTGGATTCACCTAGCGCTGAGCTTGGTTAGAGACCTACTGAGGTGGGCGTTGGCCGCCAAACTGCTGCTGACCTTGAGGACGTTGCTGGAACTGATTGCGCTAAGGGAACTGACCCCTGTTCCACTGATTAGGCTGCCCTTGGTTCCTCTGCTGGAAACTCTGCTGCGGGTAGGGTCGAGGGCGAGTGTTGCTGCTCGAAGCCTGGCCCTGTAGCTTCCTCTTCTTTGTTTCCATTTCCCGGCGCTTATTGTCAATCACAATAGCGCGATTCACCAAGGTCTGATAGTTGGGGTACTCATTTGACATGAGCTGGAGTTGCAGACCATCATACAATCCCTTCAGGAATCTGCGCTGCTTGTCACAGTCCCTCGCCACTTCATGTGGAGCATAGCGTGACAATTGAGCAAACTTGTCACGGTACTCAGCCACTGTCATTGATCCTTGCTTGAGGGATCTGAACTCCTCTTGCTTCAACTCCATCATACCTTCAGGAATATGATATGATCTGAATTCCTCTCTGAATTCCTACCAACTGACCTCAGGAGCATCATCAGGGCGTCCATATTGGAACGACTCCCACCAATCTTGGGATGCTCCTTGTAACTGTCCTGAGGCATACAACACCTTCTCTGTGTCGTTGCACTGCGCTATGTTCAGCTGCTTTTCCACAGCTCGGAGCCAGTCATCTGCATCCAAAGGGTCGGATGCGTGGGTGAAGACGGGAGGTCGTCCCTTCATGAATTCTCCTCTTTTGTCCCTGACTTGGACTGGAGGTATAATTCCAACAGGCTCGCTCTCCAAGCGATGCATCATGGCTTGCATCAATTATGCTTGCATGCCCATCAACTGTTCCACTGACACAGCAGGCAGTGATGGTGGTGGTGGTGGCTGGTTGACAGGAACTCCACGTCCACGGCCACGTCCACGACCACGAACTCTTGCACCCCTGCCGTCCATCTGTTTTTCAGCAAAGATATAGGGTTTAGTGACTTTGTAAAGCATATAACATGTCTATGTCAAACTGAAATTTTCTGGGCATGATTTTACAACAGCAGTGCAGTAAAAAGTTCATATCTCAAGTTCTGGAACTCAAACAGAAATTCTGCTTATATGACTGGAAAGATCAGAAAGTTCTCTACAACTTTCGTGTTCATAATATTTTCAGATTCTGTAACTTTATTTGTCAAAAACTCGAAACAACCAGATCTGTTCAGGTTCACAGACTGCGCAGTAAGACTGACTTGCAACAGCAAAAACCTCTTGGCTCAGAGCAGATATGAGGTTGGTTCTGGCGGCATTGGAAAGATACATAAGTCTATTTTCTGGTGTGAGAGTTTCATCCACATAACATTTACTGATTTGGAGATATAAAGCAAAGAACAGAGACTGCTCCAGAAAAACAGCACAGGAGATAAGAGATAAGATCAACCCACTGATATATTATCAAACATTAACCTAATGTTTCAACTTGTGAGACTTGTGGATAGGCCCACAATTTCCCACACTAACATTCAAAACAAAGAACCAAATCAACCAAGTTCATAAATACAAGCATTAAGACATCAAGTTCATCCATCACCAAACTAGATCAGACTCGCACTACTACGCTTATTACAAAGGGAAAAAAAACTTCATCATCTATGGAGCTTCATCAGTCATGATGTGGTTGGGTGGCTTCTTCTCATACATTGGGGCTATGTTCAGCTGGGCCCTCAAGTCATCCACCATCTTCTGGAAACGAGCCACAGACTGCTGCTCGCCATGCAACTCCTCCTGCAACCTCTCATTGACTCCTTGGAGCTCATTGAGATGCCTAACCGTGGTGTCCAAGGTAGAGCCAGGGTCAAGGGGGTTCTGGATCGACCAAGTGTTAAACCTGGTGTCATATCGAGGCAGGAACCTGTATGCATCACCCTGCATAGCTGTGTAACGCCTTCCATGGTAGTAGATGTAGGCGTTCTCAGCAGCATTCTCCATGCTGTCCCTGTCAAGAGCCCTCCTGGCTACGTGGCCATGGACAGTCTCCACCTTCTGACTATCATGAGCCTCATTCCAAACAGAGACTACCACCTGTGCCTTCCAGTAACTAGCTTCCTGAGGGTGAGAGAACTCAGAAACTAGGTACTTCACTGAAGTGTCCATCTCAGGGTAGTACTCCTCGAACACCTTCAACAGCAAGTTGTGGAAGTACGCCGCTGGAGAAGGGTACTTGTAGTACTGCTCCTCAGACCATCCAGGTTGCTCATCCTCTGGTGGCGTCGCCAGGGCAGGTGCTGGTGCTGGTGAGAGGAGTGGTGCTGGAGTCGGTGAAGGCAGAGGCGAAGGTGTAGCAGCCGGTACAGGAGTTGGTGAAGCAACTGGTGTAGGAGCTCGGGGTGGAGCTGGTGCTGCAAGGTTCACATCCATCCACTCCTGTTCGTCCTCCGTGTTGACGTCCTCCACCAACACGTGTTCCTCCTCTGGGTCCTCCTCAGACTCGGACACCATCTCATCATCTGAGATGTCCACCACTGGCTGGGAAGTCTGAGAGGTGAACTGGGCCAAGTAGCTGCTGGTGCTCAGACCGCGTGACCTCGTGACAGGCGGCATCTACAGAATTTTGTTTAAACTCAATTAGAACAACATTTTAAATAATAGAATAAAGACATAGAAGCATAAACATTTTATAAATAACAAGAGCAAGATAGAAAGCAGTAAAATAGAGAAGCAGAGGATCCTAAAACAACCATTGCTACCTAGGCTTGCATCCTACAGCCAACTCAAGCTTTGATACCAATTTGTCACACCCAATTTCAAGGACGAAATAGGATGCATAACATTATGTGTGCCCAGGAATAATCCACACATAAGTTCACAAATTACAAAGTACCATCACAGAGTTTCATACATAGCGAACATATATCCATAACAAGAATAAGTAAAACAAACGGAAGATACAACTAGCTCTTGAGGCTCCATCTCACAGGGAAGGTCAACTGGTTGACCAAGCCTAGAAATCTTCGGGAAACTCCTCATAGCCTCCTGCTTCTGTTACCCATCTGGGATTTTTATCCAAAATTGAAAACAAAACAAGCGTGAGTACACTCGTACTCAGAAGTATAACATGGGGTTATGAAGCTCAAAAGGCTGACACTGGCTTACTGCATTTAGCACTTTTAGTTGGTCAAAGTTTTATTATTAAGTAACATCAGGTTATGCTTAAGCCCCAAATGATCTCACTTATACCATTGCCAAAGTTTTAAAGAATCATAATCATCATCATTATAGTGACAACAGGAACATAAAGGTTGGTCAAGTTAATTAATTAAACCATCAGTTTTCCGGGGCGCTCGTGACCGTGAGCACGGCTGATATATCAGTTTTAACACTCTGCAGAGGTTGTGCATCTTTACCCGTGAGTCGTGATGCCCCGAATGCCCGGGTTAATTACTCCCATAACACTACCAAGGTGAGCGGGCGGGGTTCACTATGAAACCTTTCATAGTATCTCGTCTAACAAGATTAGGGCCACTAGGATTGGCAAGGGGCGATAGAGCTCCCCTTCCGAGTAGCATAAAGACCCGTAGCCTACGCTCAAACTCGGACAGAGGCCGCACTATAACCAGCTCGGCAAGAGCCTAATGCGCCCTTTCGGGTAACCGCTAATGATCTAGAAAAGAGCCTACTACTAAGTTAAAGCCAGAGCCATGTAGCTCTCACGGTAACACTCTCAGTCCCAGCTTTTGCCAACAGTGAGTTATCATTAAAGGGTTATGTTCCAATTGCCATAACAGGGTCACCAATTCATTCAAAGCTTTATAACATTTGGCAGGGATCAAGTATTCATTTATATAGCACTAGCCATCTACCCATATGCATACCCATAGGAAACAAGGTAAAGGATTTCAAATCTAGGGAATTAAACTATGGGTATCAAATTAAACACATGCACATGAAATTATTATTACGGTGAATAGGATAACAAGGAAGGTCCCATGATATACTTGCCTTGGTTCTCAAAGTCTTGCTGGTCAAAACACTCCTGATCAAAGAACTCTTGGTCACCAACAAACACCTCACTGTCTGAACTCGATCACGGCATTGCAACAACACGCATTCCAATTGCATACATACAAAGCAAACACAACTAATATTAGAACAGTACACCAATAACAATAAACTGAGTTAAAGGGTTTATAAAAAGATACTACGCATTGCTACGATCATTTCAACGCGAATTTCACGAAAATCGGATTTAAAACGCAAAAGATATGATTTAAACTAGTTCTCTAAGAGCATCTTTAGTATTTGAATTATCCTTGAATTTAAATAATTCAAATATGACTAACAGATGGTTTAACATGTAGATAATTTTATTATGAATCTAACGCAACTCGAATCGTCCAAATCGGAGTTAAAATAAAGATTTTATAAACAAAATAAGGCAATGGCATTTCTGTAAATATCAGATTTCCATTTTTGGAATAAACCAAACAGAATTACGTGTCTTGACTGAGAAAACGTAAACTCGGAAATGCGGCAGCGCTGTGACGCGGGGTCAGCAGAGAGGCTACGCGGCGGCCCGGGATTGGGCGCGGTGCACCGCATAGTGCGTGCACCCGCTGACTCAGCGCCGGCCCGAGGGTCCACGGGTCCACGGTGGACCGTGGAGCATACCCCTTCGGGGATTTAATCCTGGCCGCAGATCGATTATCGGATGGCAGAGAAACAAAGGAGGGGAGAAGAGAGGGATGGTCGGCCGAAGCCGAGGGAGGGCGCGGCGGCGCCATGGCCACAGAGGGCCGAGCTCGAGGAAGTTCACCGGAAACGCCCGTCCGGCGTCCGTTTTGAAAACCGAGCGCATGGGGAGGAAGAGGGAAGCCAGGGGAGTGCGTTGGTGCACTCGGTCGAACGCGAGGACGCGAGTAGAGATGGCGCGGCGGTGCGCCATGGCCGACGGGCTCTGCGCTGTGCGGTTACTGCGTTACAGGGCGCAACAGCCCGAATTGAGGACACGGAAAGGTGCGGGGTGCTCGGGCGAGTGCGTCAGAGGACTCGATTGAGACGGCGGATTGCCGGAGCGGTGTGGTCCGCAGTGGCGCCATTGACGGCGGTGCAGTACTCGCGGTTAAGGCCCTAGAGGCTACCAACCTCCGAATTGAGGAGTCCGAGAGACGCAGTGTGTGCGTGCGAGGCTAGAGAGGCACTCGGGTGAGGCGGTGCGCGGCCGGGGAGTGGTTGACCACGGCGGTGCCATTAACGGCGGCGCGGGACGCTCGTGAGCAGTGCCACGGGACCGTAAATTCGACGAATTAAGGACTTAGAGAGGGAGAGAGGGCGATGGCGAAGCTCACCGCAACTTCGAATAGAACGGAGACGGATCAGGGTGACTTGACGGTGCGGAACGGCGGTCGGCATGCGATGGCGATCCGAGAGCTCCGCGTCCACGGCGTCGGCGTTCTGAGGCCAAAAGCAGGTCATAGAGGGATAGATTAGGCCGGGAGATTCGCGGGGAGTTCGCGGTTACGAAACGGAGCTTACCGAGACGAATTGCGGGCTCCGGTGTGCTGTTCTGCGACACGGCTGCGGCGGCGGCGTTCGGCAGATAGCAGATGAGAAAAGGGGAGAGCAGAGGGATGGCGTGCCGCTTTATAGCGCAGAGCAGAACGTGCGAGGCATGCGGTTGCGGCCGACGAAATCGGACGTGGGCGCGGGTGAGAGGGAGCGGGGATCGTGCGGCAGTTGCCGTCCGCGGACGTGTGGGGCCGGTCGTCAGTGAAAGAGAGAGAGGGTGCGGGAGCTGGTGGTTGGCGCCGACAGGTGGGCCTCGGTTGGCAGTGAGAGGGGGAGAGAGGTGGCACTCGGGCTGGGCTGGCAGAGAGAAAGAAAGGGAGTGGGCCTCGGCCTGTTTGCTGGGCCGGCAGAAGAAAGAAAGAGAGAGAGAGTTGGGCTGGGTTTCAGGGAGTGGGAAAGATCAGGCCCTTTTCCTTTTTATTTCTTTTTCCAAATTCATTTTCAAAACAATTTGAATTCATTTGAAATCTGGTTTTGCAAACTCAAACACCACAACAAAAATTATGCAGCTGCATGAATGCATATTTATGTTACTAAACTAGAATTAATTTTATTTTTAAGAATTTTATTATTCCACTAAATGAAATGCTCACATAATTTCATAAATAAATCATTTTCATCTAATTTAATTTCAAACAAAATTTTGGGTGTTACACTTAGCAAAAATGACTAATACACATGTCACTTGACATCACTGCTAGCTACATCTAGCGAGCACAGTAGTCAACTTCTTGTTGACATATGACCCTTGGTTATGATCATGTCATAACCATGAAGTGTCCTCGGCATTTAGAAGGATGCTTGGGTCTTTGGTCACACTAAATGGCACAATTCAGTCATCCCTTTTGTAATCTTCTGACATGTCTGACTTGTCCTCAATTCCCAAAATGTTTTTTTCCTGAAAGAACTATATGACGCTTGGGCTCATTGATGATTGATTTGTCGTTGTTTTTCCCTTTCTTTGGTTTTGTAGACATGTCGTTTACATAGAACACCTGATTCACATCAGCAGCAAGGACGAATGGTTCGTCTTTGTACCCAATATTGTTGAGGTCCACTATTGTCATCCCATATTCCTTGTCAATTGTTACCCCAGCTCCGGTCATCTTCACCCATTGGCATAGAAACAAAGGGATTTTAAAATTAGGTGCATAATCTAGTTCCCAAATCTCCTCTATGCAGCCATAATATGTTTGCCTATTCCCATTTGGGTCTGTGGCATCTATGCGAACACCACTGTTTTGGTTGGTGCTCCGTTTATCTTGG
Source organism: Microstegium vimineum (assembly GCA_022036555.1). Taxonomy (NCBI): domain Eukaryota; kingdom Viridiplantae; phylum Streptophyta; class Magnoliopsida; order Poales; family Poaceae; genus Microstegium; species Microstegium vimineum. Next base: position 47,759,879 of record CM039132.1, read on the forward strand.
GCTACGGTGTAAAAATGTATTTCCATTTATCTCGTACCCTTTGTACGTGAGTATGTGCCACGATGGTTGTCTAGCCAACAAATACAGTTGCTCATCAATATTGTCATCACCCTGACATTATTTTCGCAACCAACAGCTAAAAGTTTTCATGTGTTTATGCCTAATCCAAGCTTCATTCTTCCCTGAAAACTAGGACTGTAGGAAATCCTTGTATACCTCGACATATGGCTCCACCACGGAGGAGTTTTGAAGAACTATGTAGTGCGCTTTGTTGAAATAATCATCCCCCATACCGATATATGTTTTCTTCCCTAGTGTTCCTTTTCCACTAAGTCTCCCCTCGTGTCTTGATTCAGGAACACCAATCGGGTCAAGGTCAGGAATGAAGTCAACATAGAACTCAATGACCTCCTCTGTCCCGTAGCCCTTGGCGATGCTTCATTCTGGGCGAGCATGCTAGTAAACATATTTCTTTAGGACTCCCATAAACCTTTCAAAGGGGAACATGTTGTGAAGGAACATAGGACCGAGAATACTTATCTCCTTTACCAGGTGAACTTGGAGGTGTTCCATGATATTATAGAAGGATAGAGGGAAAACCAACTCAAAGCTGACTAGGCAATGAACCACATCATTTTGTAGAGTAGCTAGTTCCATTGGATTGATTGCCTTCTGAGAAATTGCATTGAGGAATGCACATAGCTTCACGGTGGCTAGAGATATATGTGGAGGTAGAATTCCTCTTAGCGCAACCGGAAGCAATTGCATCATAAGCACGTGGCAGTAATGAGACTTTAAGTTTAGGAATTTCTTCTCTGACACATTTATTATACGCTTTATATTGGAGGAGAATCCAGATGGAACCTTGATGTTGTTTAGACATTCAAACATGTTTTCCTTCTATTGTTTGCTAAGAGTGTAGCTAACAGTCCTTAAATAATGGCGTCCATCTTCTGTCTTCTCTGGATGAAGTTTGTCTTGTTCTTTCATGCATTGCAAGTCCCATCGTGCTTCAAGTGTATCCTGGGCTTTTCCATACACACCCATGAATCCTAGCAGGCTCACACAAAAATTCTTTGTCAAGTGCATCACTTCGATCACGTGGCAGACCTCTAGGACATGCCAATAGGGTAGCTCCCAAAATATGGACTTCTTCCACATGGGTGCGTGTCCATTAGCATCTTTTGGAACATGTTTGCTACCTTGTCCCTTTCCAAAGACCTGCACATTCTTGACCATATCAAGTACATCTTCCATAGTTCGGTTATGAGGCTTGGTTCGTTTCTCTGCGTTACCTTGACAATGTTTGCCTTTCTTTCGTACTTGGTGATTCATAGGAAGAAAACGACGATGGCCAAGGTACATGACCTTTCGACATTTTTGTAAATATACACAGTCAAGGTCATCAAAACAGTGTGTGCATGCATTATATCTCTTGTTTGTCCGTCCTGAAAGATTACTTAGAGCAGGCCAATCATTGATTGTTACAAACAACAATGCTCGCAGGCCAAATTGTTCCTGTTTGTACTCATCCCACACACATACATTTGGTTTGCTCTATAAAAGCAGGAGTTCCTCAACTAAGGGCCCTAGGAAGACATCGATGTTGTTGCCAGGTTGCCTCGGGCCTTGGATGAGCACCGACACCATAATGAACTTCCGCTTTATGCATAACCATGGAGGAAGGTTGCAGAGGCATAGAGTAATAGGCCAAGTGCTATGACTAGTGCTCTGCTCCCCAAAAGGATTCATATCATCCATACTCAAAGCGAACCTTAAGTTTCTTGCGTCTTCTGCAAACTCCAGGAATTTTTTGTCTATTGCTCTCCACTGGGACCCATTAGCAGGGTGTCTCAACATGTTGTCTGCCTTACGGTCTTCTTTTTGCCATCGCAACAACTTTGCATGGTCCTTGTTTCTGAACAGACTTTTCATGCGTGGTATTATAGGAGCATACCACATAACTTTGGCAGAGATTTTCTTCCTAAGACACTCTTCGCCCTCAACATCGCCAGGGTCATCTCGCCTGATCTTATACCACGATGCTTTACATACGGGGCATTCATCCAAATTCTCGTAGTCCTTGCCATGGTACAGGATGAAGTCATTAGGACATGCATGTATCTTCAGGATTTCTAATCCCAAAGGGTAGACGACCTGTTTTGCTTCGTACGTAGTTGCAGGCAATTCGTTAGGCTTCGAAAGTATCTTTTTTTGGATCTTGAGTAATTGCTCAAATGCCTTATCGAATATGCCATTTTTTTCTTCCATTGTAGCAACTCCAGTGTTGTACCCAACTTATTTTGCCCATCTTTAGCGTTCGGGTATAGTAGTTTCTTGTGATCCTTTAGCATGCGATCAAACTTAGCCTTCTCCTTTTCACTTCTACAATCTCTTTGTTCATCACGAATGACATCACCAAGAGCATCATCTTCAGAGAGTGTGTCCTCTGCCCCTTCCTGTTCTTCTGCTTCCCCCATTGTAGTATCATTGAAGTCACCATATTGAGCAATAATGTCATCAGGGTCCAATTGCTCTTCTTCGTCTTCTTCCATAATAATTCTGGTTTCTCCATGCTTGGTCCAAAAAATATAGTTTGGTATGAAACCAGACTTCAACAAGTGTGAATGAAGACTCCTTGAGCTAGAATATTCCTTCAAATTCTTGCACAAGGCGCATGGACAACACATGAAATTACTATCCCGCTTGTTTGCATTATATGACATAAAACATCAAAATATAAATTAGTGTAAATAAATAAATATATATACATATATCAATCATATAATACACAAATTCGCCTTTATATATATGCATATATAATACCAAATTTGTAAATTAAAGTATTATCTGTTTCTATTTTTTTACACAAATTAAATGAATTAATAATATCCTAAAAATCTGTATTTCTCTAACTAAGCTAAATTAATCTTGAAATGTGGTACACATAATACCCTAAAATCTATATTATAAAACTAAAATCTATTTCTATTTTTTTAAAACACAATTCACCTTTCTCCTTTTACTATTCTTACTTCTACTCTCCGTGAAATGTTAGTGTGTGAAAACAAGCACGGGTAATAACATATTACATAGTTGTATTAACAATTTCTAATTATTTTTACACAAATTAAAGCAAATAATACTCTAAAATCTATATTTCTCTAAGTAACATAAATTAACCTTTTTCTAACTAAAATCTATTATATATATATGTATATGTAAATAAGTGTATGTATATGTGTATATATATATATACAAATTTATTACTTGAAACGTCAATATAGTAGTTTTAATTTAATAGTTTTAATATAAGTGTAAACATGCATGTAAATAAGTGTAAACATATATGTGTGTGTGAAAGGTCAATATATTACTTTTAATTTATTACTTGACCCTGACACAATTTTATAAATCAAAGTATTATATTTCTCCAATTAACCATAAAATATGGTATGCATATAGTTACACATATTTCTATTTTTTACACAAATTAAATAAAGTAATACACTAAAATATTTATTTTCAACTAATTAAACCATAAAACGTTGTAGACATAGTAGAAATAAAAGGGGTTGTTGACGCTAAAAATGGGGCTTATGGTGTCAGCACTGCGTAGTGCCTGCGGAGACCGTGCAGCAACAGAGCTTGATCTACTGGACCCCTTAAGCGGCTCAAGCCACTTCGATGATCAATTCCAGGCGTGCCAGTCAATTTGACCTGTAATTGACAAGGAGACGGAAACATCAAATTATAGAACCTGCCTGTTGTTGCCAGACAGCTCCATGAGTGTGCGGCTCTCATATAGCCGATGAATGTAGGAGATTGACTAAAGAGTCAGCTCCGAACAGAGTAAGACATACAATGATGCACGAACGACTATCACAAGATATCAGATGCACAGTGCGTAAATAGTCAATCGTACGGTAAGATTAAAGTAAAAGTGCGATGCATGAACAGTATCGTCATCGAACTACCAAATCTACTGAGTATACCGAATAAGGATTAATCATCAACAGAGGTGTGTTTCTATGCAGCCATGATGACAGTTAACCCGATAACCTGACCAATCTACTAGCATTGGGGTGTTTTCATGCAGCCATAAAGTAAACAAATCAAGCCACGTCCAGTATACTTAATAGATCTAACAGATTGAGACGACAAAGTACATTCACCGTATGATTGAAGCATAACCAGATCAGCTATGTTAGCCGATATGGGATCCATGAAGCTTGAAAATGATCCATATATCTGACACCGGATGGATCTAAGTCTGGGCAGACATGACTCAACACGTACAACATTGGGGTTCGTAAGATGCAGCCGTATCGTATATCTTGAACCAAATCTAACCATACTCAAACCAATATAATGACCAGATATATGTCTCGAACGTGCAACTAATAACAACCACAACTAATGAATTAGCCGATATGATCTTAGATCTATAGCCTCTCTAAAAGTAAATAAAGGATGCGACAGAGGCAAATAGATCTAGATGGAAATAAAGCGCAGGCCAATTTATTAGATGAGATTGGACAAGATATTGTAGCAATATATTAAGCAAAGCATAACAGACAATATCGATAACTTGATGAATCTATTATATCGCCAATCTAATAGAGCCGATAACTAGCTTGAAGCCACGGTTCATGTGAGATTGAAGCAATGCAGCCTCATGAACAATAGATTCAAACCGATAACTAGCTCATACCGAGCTTGCAAGAGTTACACAATACAGCCGTACAAATGAGACATGAACCAAGGCTAGACTTACAAGCAAAACTGGAGATCGATCTTGTCGATGCAGCCCAATCCATCGAAGGTTCACCTAAATCTACTCTACTCCTACTCCTAGGGGTGGCCGAAGGTCGGAAAATAAGAACTATGTTGTATGTTTGATTGATTGGGTGTCCTTCTCGTTTCCTAACCTTTGTTATTTATAGACCACATAGCATAACCCTAATTGGCCGTCACGCAAGTCCTAATAATAAGGAAGCAAATTCTGACTTGGGCCTCAATTTACTCCCTTGCCATAATCATCGCATACGCGTCGCTGAAATTGGCTGAAAGATCTTTTCATGATCTCTTATCTCCTTAGTCGATCTTTTGGATCCATCTGGTGTGCTCTTTTCGAAGGCCTGCCAAGGGCCCATAAGCGTGTATCTGGCCATGCCAAAATATGGTGTTAACACATGCCCCCCAATTTTGGGATAAACTTGCTTTATTCCAAAATTACTTTAGAAATCCTAAGAGTCGTACCAACAGTCGGCTCGTTTTCCCAAAATATCTCTGCACAGTTGGGAACCCAAACAGCTGACCCCTCTGCTTCTGCTAACTCCACGCCGCAACGTGTCCTTGAATCGACTCTTTATTTCCGCAGCGGATCTATATAATGTTATGTGCCCGCCGGGCTTCGATACTCATTCATAGCACTTCATACTGTAGCCCCTCCGAAGTCTCCAAGATCCATCAAGAAAACCACCATGGCTGGAGGTAATAGCTACGGAAAGCGCCCGACGGATGGCCTCCTAGAGGGTATCCCTATGCGCCATCGTCCATTTCGGATGCAGTAGGTTTGATCAGTAGTTTCATTCCCTCTGAATATCCTTCACCTTATGCTTCTCATCTTTCTAGCACGGTCATCAATGGTAGTGTTCATCGCATCGACCTCGCCACCGGCAATCTTCTTCCTTCTCCTACGAGGGTCGGCTATTCTGGAGCTCCGCCGTCTTCGTCTGGCTCCGTCTCTAGTGATTCCACCATGGATGAGGAGCGTCACCGCATCACGGAGATTAGCGGACTTCTTTCGGAGGTGACCGAAGAGGAGAATCGCCTCAGATCTATCGTCGAAGCGCAGCAAGTAGCCCTGAACACCGTCGGGGATGAACTTGTCGAGGCAAGAAATTGGCTATCCACAGCTGATAATGCGGTGGCAAGTAAGACAATCTTCTGTGGTTATCCAATCCATATCTCTTTAATTCTTCCGTCATTCTCATCCTTTCTTGGTCTATGTAGTGCTAACAGCGCAGTTGGAGCAGCTGCGCCAAGTTGCCACCGTTGCTAATGACGCAGTCAACGCTAGGGGTGGGGCCTTGGGACATCATGTCCAAGACGTCCGACACCGGGCTCAGGAGGTGGCTCTTCACGGCGGCCGTCACGACGCCGTTGTGGCCCTTTCTGTCGCCAAGGCCACCTCCGACATCAATCTCCAGGACATAGAGCCTGGGTTCCCAGGAAACAGTGGCCCCGAAGACTGAAAATCTTCAGAACGCTTTCCAGGGGCATGGTGAAGCGATAGTTGGAGTCATCCGCACCGAGGACATCGCCGAGGAAATCTTCTACGATGTCGTTAACTATTCGACTATTCGATCCGATCGACTATAGTGTGTGGACCCATACCCTAGGGTAGTACTTCTTGAAGTATTTCCCATTCAGTGCCCTGGAGTACTCTTCTCCCTCCAGGGTTTCGTAGAAGTAAGCATTACCCGGAGCACCCTTCGTAATCTGATAAGGACCTTCCTAGTTTGGTGACCATTTTCCGTATTTGCTATCCTTAGTTCCGATGGGAAAAATGACTTTCCAAACCAAGTCGCCCTGATTGAACCTTTTCTCCCTGACTTTCTGATCATAGTATTTAGCGACCCTGAGTTTATTGGCCTCAATATTCTCCAAGGCCCTCAATCGATGCAGGCTCAAGTCATCAAGGTTGTCCATCATGAGGTTCTTGTAATCGTCGGCCTCCAAATTGTCTTGCTGCACGATTCTCTAAGACCCGAAACTCATCTCCCATGGTAGTACAGCCTCTTGTCCGTAGACCAGCTCATAAAGGTGAACATTTGGTTGACCCATGACAAGCCATCCTGTAAGACCACAGAGTTTCCACAAGGATCAGATGCCATCGCTTGGGATACTCTAGGATCTTCTTCTGGATTATCTTGATCAATATCTGGTTAGACGCTTCTGCTTGCCTGTTTGCCTGAGCGTAATACAGGGATGAATTGATCACTTTGAAACCTGTCTCGGTCGCGAAGTCACCGAATTCTTTGGACGTGAACATCGTCCCTTGATCGGTGGTGATAGTCTAAGGGACACCAAACCTGTAAATGATATGCTGTAAATGATATGTTCCCTGACAAACTCAATTATGTTGGTTGACGATGCTTCTTTCAAAGGAATGGCTTCAACCCATTTGGTGAAGTAATTTGTTGCCACCAACACAAACTTATGTCCCTTGCTAGATGACAGGAACACTTGACCGATCAGATCTATCCCCCACCCTCTGAATGGCCACGGCTTGATGATGGGATTCATAGCTGATGCCGGGGACTTCTGAATCTTACCAAATTTCTGGCACTCCTGCCAACCCTTATAATATTTGAAGCAATCCTCCATTATGGTTGGCCAGAAATACCCTGCTTTCTTGATCATCCACTTCATTTTTTGAGCAGATTGGTGTGCACCACAGATTCCTTCATGGATCTCCCCCATTAACAGCCTGGCTTCTTCCTTGTTGAGGCACTTGAGTAGCACACCCTCGACCGTTCTGTGATACAGTTGATCATCAAGAATGACAAACTTGCTAGCCTGATACCTTAGCTTCCTGGAGACGCGTTGTCAAGGGTTCTTCAGGTATTCAATGATATTGGTCCTCCAATCATGACCGTCCACCAGCTCGTCAACCAAGACTTCCACGGTTTGCCGATACCCAGAGGCCCTTTGAGCCAATCTGTTGGCTTCCCGGTTCTGATCCCTTGGAATATGCCTGAGGTTGACTGAAGGGAAAAACTCAAGCAATTCTTGGCAATTGTCATGATATTCTTTCAATATCTCATCTTTACACTTATACAGGCCGAGTAGTTGATTAATCACCAACTGAGAATCTCCAAAAATCTCAACGGCTTCGGCCCCTACCTCTCGTAGCAGTTGTAACCCTCTAAGAAGAGCCTCATATTCGGCCTAATTGTTGGTAGCCGTCGGCCTGATCGGGAAAGCATACTCTAGGCTTGCCCCCCGAGGAGACACTAGGACGACGCCGATAACCCCTCCTTGCTTGTAGGTAGATCCATCGAAGAACAACACCTATGGGGTTATGTCCACCAACCGGATTCCCTTCTCGTGATGGTGGGTGACAAAATCGGCCATCACCTGACCCTTGACCGCTTTGGACGACTCGTACCTCAGGTCGAACTCTGTTAGTGCAAGGATCCATTTGCCAATCCTACCATTCAGAATCGGCATAGACAGTATGTGTTTGATGACGTCAAACTTTGACACCACCGTGCATTCTGATGACAGCATGTAATGATGTAGCTTGGTGCAGGAAAAGTATAGACATAGGCACAATTTTTCCATGGGGGAATACCTTGTTTCAAGATCGAGCAATCTTCTACTCAGATAGAACACCACTCTCTCTTTTCCTTCGAATTCTTGTATCAGAGCCGATCCAATCATGTGGTCATCGGCTGTCACGTACAACCTGAAGGGTTTCCCGTTCTGGGGAGGGACTAACACTGGCGGGGATTTTAAATATTCTTTGATCTCCTCGAAAGCCTTCTGTTGTTCGTCACCCCATCTGAACTCCTGCTGGCTTCTTAGCTTTAGCAAGACCGAGAACGGCAGGATCTTTGCTGATAGATTCGATATGAACCGTCTGATGAAATTGATCTTGCCGATCAAGGACTGTAGCTCAGTCTTCGTAGTTGGTGGTATGGATTTGTCGATTGCATCGAAGCTCTTTTGTCCAACTTCAATCCCTTTCTCATGCACCATGAAACCCAGAAATTGCCCAGCTGTCACTCTGAAAGCACACTTGTGAGGGTTCATCCTCAAACCATGTTTCTTTGCACATTCCAAAGTGGCTCTAAGATCTTCAAGGTGCTCTCGGTATCCCTTGGATTTCAACACCACATCGTCAATGTAAACTTCTACTGTTTTGCCGGTCAACTTATGAAAGATATAGTTCATGGTTCTCTAATAAGTTGCATCGACATTCTTCAACCCGAAGGTCATGACTACCAACTCGTATAGCCTAACGCACCAGGACACCTAAATGCGGTTTTATGCACATCTTCCTCGGCCACGGTTCATGTGAGATTGAAGCAATGCAGCCCCATGAACAACAGATTCAAACCGATAACTAGCTCATACTGAGCTTGCACGAGTTACACAATCCAGCCATACAAATGAGACATGAACCAAGGCTAGACTTACAAGCAAAACCGGAGGTCGATCTAGTCGATGCAGCCCAATCCGTCGAAGGTTCACCGAAATCTACTCTACTCCTACTCCGAGAGGTGGCCGAAGGCCGGAAACTAAGAACTATGTTGTATGTTTGATTGATTGGATGTCCTTCTCGTTTCCTAACCTTTGCTATTTATAGACCACATAGCATAACCCTAATCGGCCGTCACGCAAGTCCTAATAATAAGGAAGCAAATTCTGACTTGGGCCTCAATTTACTCCCTTGCCATAATCATCACATACGCGTCGCTGAAATTGGCCGAAAGATCTTTTCATGATCTCTTATCTCCTTAGTCGATCTTTCGGATCCATCTGGTGTGCTCTTTCTGAAGGCCTGCCAAGGGCCCATAAGCGTGTATCTGGTCGTGCCAAAATATGGTGTTAATAGGGTATACTTAGAATACTAATTTTAGTTTCCTTTTTCAAAATATTCAAACTATATCAAGTGATTGAAGCTTAAAATGGCAAAGAGAGAAAATTATAAAGAAAAACCACATATACACCAAGAAATAACATATGTTGCCGCTAAAACATGAGATGGTGAAGATAGTAACCTTTCAGCAAGTCGATGGAGGCGTAGAAGTGTTCAAATGGATCAATGGCTGGAGAGAGAAAGAAGAACAGTGAAGAACACAGCAAGAAACACTATGAAAATGGAGCTCGGGCTCGGGCTTGGGAGGAGGGAGAGTTCAAATAGGGGAAGGAGACATTTAGTCCCAATCTGTATCACTAGCCGGGACTGAAGGACAACCTTTAGTCCCGGTTGGTGACACCCAACCGAGAATAAATATTGGCCAAGTCCACCAACTGGGACTAAAAGTGTCTCCTACAACTGCCTGACACCCAGAGCCGTTGGGAGGGCACTTTTAGTCCTGGTTGGTGTTACCAACCAGGTCTAAAGACCTTTTTGGTCCCGGACTCAATTTTTTCCGAGACTAAAGCTCATTTTGCATATCGATCAAAAGTCTATTCTGTAGCAGTGTATGGGTGATAGATTTGTTATCTTTTGATTGTCGTGTCACCAGCTAGCTGTGCATGTTTCACACAATGCTGGAGAGAATGGTCAAATGCAGAGTCATCCGCATACATGAGTGGGACAATTTAAACTACCAGGCAAAAGCCAAGAAAATTAAGTTTATATGTTGTCAAGGCCCATAATCCTTGTGAAACTATAAGATCACTCTTTCCGTTTGTAAAATAACATATGCTGCGTCGGGTGAAATGGAGCATATGTATTAGAGTTGGAGCTCAGAAGTTGCTACTACTATTCTTTTCAGTTCGGTATATGGTCCTTGTAAAAAAAACGCAAAATATATGCACGCATCGTCAAGCAGGAGAGAGACGCGGCATCTAAATAACTTCGAAGCGATACTTTTTATGAAACTAGCTAGACCCAGCTTTCACCTATGAGACAAATTAAAACAGTCCAGGCACTAAATTCTTTTGCTTCAGTGCAAGTGCAAGTCTGAAAATTGGCAATAACTCGATGGACAACTCCACGTACGCACTGTCTATCGAGGCGAACAATTAATACACGGCAGCAAGCAGCTAGAGTTTCAATGGGCCTTACAAACAGTACCAATGAATGCTAAAACTTTGTGCCATCCATAAACAATGGAGATGAGACTTAGCAGATCATCTAGAGAGAGCGTAACAAGTACTGCTGCTAAGACAATTCGTAAACTGCATGCACCCACTTTGCTTTTTGCATGTACCTTTAATGGTCAAGTCAAGAAGCTCCATATTGATTCCAATGGATTTTAAAAGCATCCACTTGGACTCCTATTGAGTCACACCACTACCGTTAACGAGCATGCTACGAAGGCTAAGAACCACTGCATTGCCTCAAGTACTATAAGTAGCCATGCAGAATTCAGTGGGAACTCATCATCTCAACTCAAACACACTCTAGCTTGTTGTACCTCACAATGGCTGGCATAAAGCTAATCTCACTTGGGCTCATTGTTCTCATGGGCATAGGATTAGCCAATGCTGTAAGGGTGGCTAGATACTCTAGTTCTTATGCGGGTGGCACAGGAGGGGGAGGTGGTGGTGGAGATGTGAATGGCGGGGGATTGGGATCTGGGTCTGGCAGCGGATCTGGTGATAGTAGTCCTGATGGCGCCCATGCAATTGTTGTTGGGGGTGGCGCTGGTGGTGGGGCTAGCCAGAATGGTGGTTCTGGATATGGTTCAGGGTTGGGTTCGGGTTCAGGGTCTAGTACATCTAGCCAAGGTGAATATTATTATGGTAATGGAGGAGAATCTTCCACTACTACAGAATTGATTTACCGCAACGCTGTCCTTTGACGCCCGGCAGCGGACATCTTAAGCGTCCGCTGCGGTAAACCGATGGCCAGCTTAGGCAGCTGGCCACTGCGTTGCCCGCTGCGGTTATTCCATTTACCACAGCGGGCCACATAACCCGCCCGTTGCGGTAAATGATCATCTACCGCAGTGGGCAGCATAAAGCGCCCGCTGCGGTAAATCGATTTACCGCAGCGGGCGCTTTATGCTGCCCACTGCGGTATATGCCCGTTTACCGCAGCGGGCATATTAAGTTGCCCGCTGCGGTTATCCCCTCCCTATATATAGCAGCAGCTCTCCCTCCTTCTACCGATGGGATGAACCCGTTCGGTGAGCTAAGCAGCTCGCACAGTACTTGGTCAGTCGTCCTCAGCATCTACAACCTACCTCCCTGGGTGTGTCTGAAGCGCAGGTACCTTATGCTGACGATGCTTATCTCTAGACGGAGGCAGCCCGGCAATGATATAGATGTCCTCCTAGAGCCGCTCATGGAGGAAATGCAGATGCTATTCGATGTTGGGGTCGAGATGATGGATGCGTACAAAAAGGAGAGCTTCACACTCAAAGCCATAATCTTTGTCACCATCACTGATTACCCCGGTCTCTTCTCACTATCGGGACATGTGAACCTGGTTATAAATATAGATCTTGATGAGTTTCACAAACTTTGTATTTATAGCTTTTATATTTGAATGCATTTAGAATTAGAAAACTTGAAGTCACTCATTTTGGACTTTACAAACTTTGAAGTCAAACAAACTTTACAGCAGCGGGCAACCTAAGCGCCCGCTGCGGTAAATCATTTACCGCAGCGGGCAGCGTAATGCGTCCGCTTGTACTAATATTTACCGCAACGGGCGTTTAGGTTGCCCGATGCGGTAAATGCATATGTATATAAAGCCGCCTTGTTGGTTCGAAAATTCTAAGTCGCGGTTTCATTTGCTTTCTTCCCGAAGGGCTGTCCAGTTCAATCGCCGGCGCCGCGCGCCATTGCCGCCCCACGCTGCCGCACCCTACTCCGCCACACGAGGAGAGCACCCTCCTCTTATCGTCCGCCGCACGAGGAGAGCACCTTACGCCGCGGGCTCCTTGCTGCGGCCGGGAAACCCTAGCTCCGGGCCATCGCCGCCGTCGCGGGCTCCTCTGCCTCTCCTCGTTGTCCGCCGTCGCGGGCTCCTCTGCCCCTCCTCGGTGCTGTGCCGCCGAGGGTCGTCCGGCTCCTTGGGGTCTCCTCGTCGTTTCTGCTCGTCGCCATCGCCGCTGTGGTGCCGTGGTGGTGCCGGGGTGGTGCTGTGGTGCTCTTGGTGGTGCTCTGTGGTGTTCTTGGTGCTCTTAGTGCTGTGGTGTTTCTTGCTCTTGGTGCTGGTGCTGACTGCTGTTGGTGCTGGTGCTGACTGCTCGCCTGCTGGTGGTGGTGCTGGTGCTGACTGCTCGCCTACTGCTGGTGGTGCTGGTGCTCTCTTTCTGGTGGTGCTCTAGCTGTGGTGCTCTAGCTTCCTATTGCCTATGTGATTGCACTAGCTGTGGTCCTATTGCCTTGCCTCTGTGGTGCTCTAGCTTCCTGGTGGTGCTCTAGCTGTTCTACTACCCCACTTGGTAATATGATTGTCACGTTAGTCGATGATCCATGATCACCACGTAGCGTTGGACGGCTGCTTTGTAGTAACCCGCTATTTTGAGAGCAATTTTTCCTTAAACATGTTTATGCTTGTAACTTGTCTTGCTGGCGGACACTTGTTACACTTGTTATCTCATAGACTTGTTACACTTGTTATCTCATAGACTACTAGCTTCTTGTTATCTAGAATCTACTTGTTACACTTTACACTTGTTATCTGATAGACTTGTTACACTTGTTATCTCATAGACCTGTTACACTTGTTATCTCATAGACTACTAGCTTCTTGTTATCTAGAATCTACTGGTTACACTTGTTACACTTGTTATCTCATAGACTTGTTACACTTGTTACACTTGGTATCTAGAATGTACTTGTTATACTATAATGTACACTAGTTATATTAAACTACCAATTCTACTTAGAATACAAATGGAGAACCCTGAGGAGTGGAAAACACCTACCCCAAGTCCCTCTTTAACCTCACTAGAGAGCCAAGTCTCTATTACCCTCCGAAGGCAAAGAAGCGTCGCACAGAGGAGGAAGGTGATCCGAGTTGGATGGTTTATATATAAATGTTTGCTGCATATATATGAAATCTAGAATCTGGAAATGTTTTTGAATTCAAATTCTGGGAATTATTTGAATTCTGTTTTTTATTTTTTAATTTGAAAACTATTTACCGAAGCGGGCAACTTAACTGCCCGCTGCGGTTAACCACACTTAACCGCCGCGGACGCTGTAAGGTGCCCGCTATGGTATATCCATTTACCGCAGCGGGCAACATAAGTCGTTCGTTGCAGTTAATGATAATTAACCAGCGGTCACATTATGTTGCCCGCTGCGGTAAATGGATATACCGCAGCGGGCTCTTTTGCCCGCTGCGGATAACTGATTCATGTGGCAGCGCAAGCGGACGCTGCTGTCCGCTGCGGTAAATCACTTTTGGCCGCTGCGGTAAAGAGTTCTGTAGTAGTGTTCTAACGCTAGTGGTACCGGTGGGGGTGGGGGTGGGGGACAAGCTGGAGGTGATTCGAATTCTAATGCTCAAGGGTACGGCAGTGGCAGTGGTTCTGGCTCTAGCTATGCTTATAAATCTTGGGATGGATCAAGTGAATCCGGTGCAAATGATAATGGCAATGGTGGTGGCTCGGGGAATAGTCAAAATGGTGGACGTGGTGGTGCTTCAGGTGGTGGATCTGGATACGGTAATGCCTACCCATAATGTCCATATAGGCCTATCTAAAGTTGGAGTCCATCGTGGTCCTTCCTTATTTGAATCAACTAAATAAAGGGTCCAACTGTTCTAGCGACAATGACAGTCTTTGTAAGCTCTTTGTAACAAGATGTTGTAATCATGTCGTTTTACAAAAAGAAATAAAACTCCGCTACTATGTAACACAATTTCTGTCGATTTATCATTACCATTTGAAAAGCAAAAACCTAGCACTACCGGATTTTAAAACCAACTGGCAGTGACAAATAATTATCATTGATGGTTGGTAATACAACGCCACATCAATAAGTATCATTGTCGGGCTATTACCAACCGATAGTGATTCTGTTTTCCCTGATGCAAAATTTTCAACTCGATTAACTCTGTCATATATGTGATATGTCGCCTCCTCCAATCCCGCATGAGCATTCCAGGGCCTCAATGCCACTCGCTTCCACCCCGGCGTGGAGCACAGGTGCAATGTTGTCCCAGCATGGCCCCCTTGACTCCATTTGTCATGGGGTAGGTGGCCTGGCGTAGTTATCATCATGTGGGTATTCCCGGGAGATCCCACTAGGCAGCCCCAAGTGCGCGTCACAAGTGACACGAATTTTCGCACGAAAACACGTGAATTTAAATAAAAATTTTATCAACTACAAAATTCTAGAATTTTTTATTTTGGTTGTTTCTCCATCCAAGATCATTTAGAAATTCGAATTCTAAATATAAGAATTTCGAACGTAATTAGGTTGATTTCTAGTGAGAAATTCCAAATTTAAGAAATTCAATTCGACGGCCTACCTTGAAATTGGCTATGATGATTTCAGCCCGCCTCTAGTACGTGAGCGTTATATCTCTTTTGCTGGTGTGTGAATTTAATTAGCATCAACACACCAAAGCACTCAAGTCACTGGGTGTCATCACAGTCAAAAGCAACTGATATATAAGGCATTTATGAGAATATATATATAGTGCATCGATCCTAACTGTGAAATGATGAGATAGTTTTAGGGTGCGTATGGTAGAGATCTAGATTCATATATAAACGTTTTGGATCAAAATTCTCTTAAGAAACGTTTATTGTTTTGACAAATTTAGCTAGTGGCACAGTTTGCTTGCTAGTGACGTTTATTAATTGCATGTCCTCACGATGATTATGTTGATTTTTTTAGTATCGATTGGCCTATGGTTAATGTATTGTTTATCAATGTTTTTATCATAATATCTATTTTCATTTTATTTAGAAAACTATTTGGATTGTAGGCAACACTCTTGCTATTACAATGCACATAAGGTCATTATAGCACAGAAGATGTTAAATTTATCATGTGATAGAATTAATTATTGTGTAGTACTATTTTTTTCCAAAAAACATAGAACCCTTAAAATTAGATTGTTAGTATTGATGTTATTCAATGTATAGTAATCTTTTTAAAAACGACAATTGTTATTGATTTATTTGTCATAATAGCTTAATTATAAAAGTTTTACACGTAGATATATTTTTATTTTATAAAACTGTTTACCAGTCAATGCATGATAAACTTTTTTTAAATAACAATTTTTTTAATTTATTTATTGTATGAACATGTGGATTTAGAGATATATTTATTTATTTATTTGTTTGTTTTAGATAATTAAACTTTTTTACTTTATATTACGTTTGTTACTCACATATGTGGGTAAACTGGATACAAACTTAAGGCATACTTTGCATTATTTTTCATAATGACAATATAGGTAACTTAGATATAGAATTCTATTAGGAGTTATTTTGAATTACAGTTCATAAATGGAAAATGTGCATAGTTTAGATTTAAATCCGGAGTGTTAGTTTGAGTTTCTGTGTAATTGACGAAATTGACTCCTCTTCATTTATATATTATAATACAAAGCTGGTGTGTTTTTTTTTGCTGCCTATCATTTATTAATTGCATGTTCTCACGATGAATACGTTGCATTTTTTAATATCAATTGGCCTATGGATAATGTATTGTTTATCAACATCTTATCATAATATCTATTTTCATTGTATTTAAAAATTATTTGGATTGTAGACAACACTCTTGATAGTACAATGCACAGAAGGTCATGATGACAGAAGATTTTAAATTTATCATATGATACAATTAATTATTGTGTAGTACTATTGTTTTACAAAAAAACATAGGACCCTTAGAATTAGAGTGTTACTATTTATGTTATTTAGTATATAAAAAACTTATTTAAAAAATAGTCGAATTGATTTATTTGTCGAAATAGCTTTATTATATTAGTTTTTACACGTAGACATAGAATTATTTATTATTATTTTATAAAATAATTGACCAGTCGATCGATGCATGATACACTTATTTTAAATACCCCTCAAACAAATTATTTAAAATAACAATTGGTATTAAATTATTTATTGTACTTACATGTAGATTTAAAGATATATTTATTTATTTATTTTAGATAATCAAACTTATTTTTACTTTATATTATCTTTGTTACTGACATACGTGGGTATACTTTGTATTATCTTATTTACATGTAAGTTGGATACAAACTTAAGCTATACTTTGTATTATCTTATTTCAGAAAAAAATACTTTACATTATCTTCAATAATGAAAAATATAGGTAATTTAGACATTGTATTATGGGTTATTTTGAATTATAGTTCATAAATGGCAAATATGCAAAATTTATATTTAAATTTGGAGAGTTAATTTCAGTTTCTGTAGTTGAGGAAAATTGAGTCCTCTTCATTTATATATTATAATATAAAGCAGTCGTGCAACAAACATGTCATTGTCAAGAAAAAAGATTGCCTCTGATTTTTTCTGTTAACATATTAACCTTCCATCAGTTTTTTATTAATAGATTAGTTAACAAACGTGACGTGATGGACACTACATATATTATGTCTTATTAAAACGTTACCAAGTGAAAAAGATCAGTAAGACTTTTCTGATTTTTTTAATAACTAATTATGAATGTCGGTATAATGATATTTTAATAACATAGATATTTTGTACTATTAATACCGGTATTATAACAAATTCTCAACAGCACATATAATATTTTTTATATAAGGTAATTTTTTTGGAAACAAAATAGATCCAATTGTTATAGATGGCAAGTATTCAATTTGATGGCCAGATAACATTTATCTTTTTTTTCTAGCGCATCTAGTGAGGATTAATGTGGAGGCTCCATTTAGACCTCTAATTATTAATAGTAAGATAAGATGGTTGTGCAAGCATTTAATTTCTTCACAATGTTATTTGACGGCTCTCGGAGACAATCTTGGCCTGTCTTTGATCCATTCCTACTCCAACACTACTGAAAGTGGACGCTTAGCGTTCAAGCCTTCAAGGATAGTTTCCCTACTAATACAGCTTGTATTATACTAATTAATTAACATTGTGAGTTGTCTTTCTTATGGAGATCGCCAGTTGGTACGAATAGGAGTAGTTTTTAGTTCCAAGCATCTTTTGTCGAAGTCGTTGGGAAAACCTCGAGGTCACTTCTCTGCAGCAGCCACTGCAACAGGAACATAACTGTTCGGGTGATCAGGGCACGCCTGTGTTCATCTTCAAACGCGCAGTACGTTAAGACTACATGCAAGCAAGTCGTCGTTTTTACTAGTTTCACTGTTAGTATAATGCTAGAGCCTGATGACAAAAGATGCATTAACTCTGGGTAGTATTACTATGGATTATAGATCTTATGTTTTGATTGTCGTTTCACCAGCTGTGCATCTTCCACAGTGCTGGAGGGAATGGTCAAATGCATGAGTCATCAGCATACATGAGTGAGACAATTTGTACCAGGCAAAAGCCAAGAAAATGAAGTATATAAGTTGTGAAGGCCCATAATCCTTGTGAAACTAAGACCACTCTTTCCGTTTGTTTTCAGGTCGGGGCGTCGGGTGAAATGGAGCATATGTATTAGAGTTGGAGCTCAGAAGTTGCTACACTAACTATTCTTTTCAAGTTTTCAGTTCGGTATATGGTCCTTGTAAAAAAACGCAAAATATATGCACACATCGTCAAGGAGAGAGACGCGGCATCTAAATAAATTCGAAGCGATACTTTTTATGGGACTAGACCCAGCTTTCACCTATGAGACAAAACAGTCCAGGAACTAAAATCTTTTGCTTCAGTGCAAGTGCCAGTCTGAAAATTGGCAATAACTCGATGGACAACTCCACGTACGTACTGTCTTGTCTATCGAGGCGAGCAATTAACAGAAATAAACTGGTGTACTTAAACGGCAGCAAGCACCTAGTTTAGTTTGTGCAATCCATAAGCAATGGAGACGAGACTTAGCAGATCATCTAGAGAGAGCGTAACAAGTACTGGTGCAAAGACAATTCGTAAACTGCATGCACCCACTTTGCTTCTTGCATGTACCTTTAATGGTCAAGTCAAGAAGCTCTATTGATTCCGGTGGACGATTTTAAAAGCATCCACATGGTCTCCTAATGAAACACACCACTACCGTTAACGGCCATGCAACGAAGGTTCAGAACCACTGCATCGCCTCGAGTACTATAAATAGCCACGCAGCGTTCAGTGGGAACTCGTCTTCTCAACTCAAACATTCTAGCTAGTTGCACCTCACAATGGCTGGCATAAAGCTAATCTCACTTGGGCTCACTGTCCTCATGGGCATAGGATTAGCCAATGCTGTAAGGGTGGCTAGATACTCTAGTTCTTATGCGGCTGGCACAGGAGGGGGCGGGGGTGGCGGAGATGTGAATGGTGGGGGATTGGGATCTGGGTCTGGCAACGGATCTGGTGATAGTAGTCCTGATGGCGCCCATGCAAGTGCTGCTGGGGGTGGCGCAGGTGGTGGGGCTAGCCAGAATGGTGGTTCTGGATATGGTTCAGGGTCAGGGTCAGGTTCAGGGTCTAGTACATCTAGCCAAGGTGACTATTATTATGGTAATGGAGGAGAATCTTCTAATGCTGGTGGTACCGGTGGGGGTGGGGGTGGGGACAAGCTGGAGGTGATTCGAACTCTAATGCTCAAGGATACGGTAGTGGCAGTGGTTCTGGCTCTAGCTATGCTTATAGATCGCCTTGGGATGGATCAAGTGAATCAGGTGCAAATGCTAATGGCAATGGTGGTGGCTCGGGGAATAGTCAAAATGGTGGAATTGGTGGTGGTTCAGGTGCTGGATCTGGAAACGGTAATGCCTACCCATAATGTCCATATAAGCATATCTAAAGTTGGAGTCCATCATGGTCCTTCCTTATTTGAACCAAATAAATAAAGGGTCCAACTGTTCTAGCGACAATGGCAGTCTTTGTAAGCTCTTTGTAACAAGATGTTGTAATCATGTTGTTTTACACCTCGTCAAAAAAAATCATGTTGTTTTACAAAAGAAATAAAACTCCGCTACTATGTAACACAATTTCTGCTGATTCATCATTACCATTTCAAAAGCAAAAAGCCTATCAGTACCGGATTTTAAAACCAACTGGCAGTGAAAAATAATTATCATTGATGGTTGGTAATACAATGCCACATTGATAAATATCATTGTCGGGCTATTACCGACTGATAATGATTCCGTTTTCGACGCGAAATTTTTTCAACTCGATTAACTCTGTCATATATGTGATATGTCGATCCCCTCCTCCACTGCTGCATGAGCATTCCAGGGTCCCAATGCTACTCGCTTCCACCCCGGCGTGGAGCACAGTTGCAATGGTGGCCCAGCATAGGCCCCTGACTCCACTTGTCGTGGAGTAGGTGGCCTGGCATAGGCATCATCATGTGGGTAATCTTGGGAGACCCCACTAGGCAGCCACAAGTGCGCGTGCAAGCCACACGATTTTTGGTGCAAAAAACACGTGATTTTAAATAAAAAGGTCATCGACTATAAAATTCTATAAATTTTTGTTTTGGTTGTTTCTCCGTCCAAGATCATTTCAAAATTTGAATTCTATGTATAAGAAATTCGAACATAATTAGGTTGATTTCTAGTGAGAAATTCCAAATTTAAGAAATTCAATTCGACGGCCGACCTTGAAATTGGCTATGCTGATTTCAGCCCGCCTCTAGTGAGTGTTATATCTCTTTTGCTGGTGTGTGAATTTAATTAGCATCAACACACCGAAGCACTCAAGTCACTGGGTGTCATCACAGTCAATTAAGCAACTGATATATAAGGCATTTATGAGAAAAAATATATATATATATAGTGCATCGATCCTAACGGTGAAATGAAGAGATAGTTTTACGGTGCGTATGGTAGAGATCTAGATTCATATAGAAACGCTTTGGATCAAAATTCTCTTAAGAAACATTTTTTTTTGACAAATTTAGCTAGTGGCACAGTTTGCTTGCTAGTGACGTTTATTAATTGCATGTCCTCACGATGATTATGTTGATTTTTTTAGTATCGATTGGCCTATGGTTAATGTATTGTTTATCAATGTTTTTATCATAATATCTATTTTCATTTTATTTAGAAAACTATTTGGATTGTAGGCAACACTCTTGCTATTACAATGCACATAAGGTCATTATAGCACAGAAGATGTTAAATTTATCATGTGATAGAATTAATTATTGTGTAGTACTATTTTTTTCCAAAAAACATAGAACCCTTAAAATTAGATTGTTAGTATTGATGTTATTCAATGTATAGTAATCTTTTTAAAAACGACAATTGTTATTGATTTATTTGTCATAATAGCTTAATTATAAAAGTTTTACACGTAGATATATTTTTATTTTATAAAACTGTTTACCAGTCAATGCATGATAAACTTTTTTTAAATAACAATTTTTTTAATTTATTTATTGTATGAACATGTGGATTTAGAGATATATTTATTTATTTATTTGTTTGTTTTAGATAATTAAACTTTTTTACTTTATATTACGTTTGTTACTCACATATGTGGGTAAACTGGATACAAACTTAAGGCATACTTTGCATTATTTTTCATAATGACAATATAGGTAACTTAGATATAGAATTCTATTAGGAGTTATTTTGAATTACAGTTCATAAATGGAAAATGTGCATAGTTTAGATTTAAATCCGGAGTGTTAGTTTGAGTTTCTGTGTAATTGACGAAATTGACTCCTCTTCATTTATATATTATAATACAAAGCTGGTGTGTTTTTTTTTTGCTGCCTATCATTTATTAATTGCATGTTCTCACGATGAATACGTTGCATTTTTTAATATCAATTGGCCTATGGATAATGTATTGTTTATCAACATCTTATCATAATATCTATTTTCATTGTATTTAAAAATTATTTGGATTGTAGACAACACTCTTGATAGTACAATGCACAGAAGGTCATGATGACAGAAGATTTTAAATTTATCATATGATACAATTAATTATTGTGTAGTACTATTGTTTTACAAAAAACATAGGACCCTTAGAATTAGAGTGTTACTATTTATGTTATTTAGTATATAAAAAACTTATTTAAAAAATAGTTGAATTGATTTATTTGTCGAAATAGCTTGATTATATTAGTTTTTACACGTAGATATAGCATTATTTATTATTTTATAAAATAATTGACCAGTCGATGCATGATACACTTATTTTAAATACCCCTCAAACAAATTATTGAAAAGAACAATTGGTATTAAATTATTTATTGTACTTACATGTAGATTTAAAGGTATATTTATTTATTTATTTTAGATAATCAAACTTATTTTTACTTTATATTATCTTTGTTACTGACATACGTGGGTATACTTTGTATTATCTTATTTACATGTAAGTTGGATACAAACTTAAGCTATACTTTGTATTATCATATTTCAGAAAAAAAATACTTTGCATTATCTTCAATAATAAAAGATATAGGTAAATTAGACATTGTATTATGGGTTATTTTGAATTATAGTTCATGAATGGCAAATATGCAAAATTTATATTTAAATTTGGAGTGTTAATTTCAGTTTCTGTAGTTGAGGAAAATTGACTCCTCTTCATTTATATATTATAATATAAAGCAGTCGTGCAACACACATGTCATTGTCAAGAAAAAAGATTGCCTCTGATTTTTTCTATTAACATACTCCCTCCGTGTCACACCCAGTTTTAAAGACAAAACGGGATGTATAAATCTTATGTGTGCCCAAGGACCAGTCACACACATAAGCCGACAAATCATCAAAAAGGTACCATCACAGATGTTTATTACATAGCGAATAAGTATCTAATTAATATCTATTACATAACAGCGGAAATAAAAGATAACTCTCCCGAAGCTCCATCGCACAGGGACATCAACTGGTTAACTCCAAACCTAGTAGTCCTCGGGATACTTCTCATAACCTTGATAATCTGGTACCCATCCGGGATTTTTATCCAAATATGAAAATAAACAAGCGTAAGTACTTCTAGTACTCAACAAGTAAACATGGGGTTCATGAGGCTCAAAAAGTATGACACTGGTTAAACTGCATCAGCTTTTATGTTGTCACAATTTTAGCATATGGATAGCATCAATAATATCAACAGCCCAATAACCATATGAGCAAGTAAACATGTATAACGAATAGCAAACAAGTAAATGGCAGATTAAAGTCATTCTGTTCCATAAGAATTCCAGGCCGCTCGTATCCGTGAGCACGGCTAATATATTAGTTTTAAGACACTCTGCAGAGGTTGTACATCTTTACCCACGAGTCGTGTTACCCATATGCTTGGGTTAATAACTCCCAAAACACTGCCGAGGTGAGCGGGCAGGGTACACTATGAAGTCTTTCAGAGGGGCTCGCTGACATACAACAGACACTACGGATCCACGGGCAAGGGGTATACGGGGACCCCTCGATGGTACACACGCGCAACGGTAGCCACTCCGACCGTACCCCGCAACCGCGCGTCAATGACAACTTTCATGAACTATCACATGCGAGAAAGTAACCCCCTTACTTAACTAAAGCCAGAGCCATGTAGCTCTCATGGTTGTACTGTAAATCCCGGGTGATCGCTTACAGAGGTTCTAGAGCACCTCAAAAACTATGCTCTAGATCACCTTAATCCATGTTGCTAAAAAGCATATTTTACTGTTGTTGCATAAGTCATTAGTCAAGGTTACATGATCATAGTTATTTTTCAAGAGCACTAGCTTGATCTACCCAATGCATAAATCCCAGGGTAACAAGGTATAAGGTACAAATCTATGGTAAACTATATAGGTTGTCAAGGAAATACATGCATAACATGAATTAATGGTTAATGTGATTAGGACAACAAGGATGATCCCATGAATACTTGCCTTGCTCAAAAGGTTCCTGCTGCTCCTGCTCAAAGAAAACCTCCTGGTCACCCACGTACGGCTCAGCGTCTATACTCGATCACCACATCAACATACAATCATACCGAGACATGCAAACAAACAAAGGCTATAGATTATAACAGTACACCAACCATAATAAAACAATATTAAAAGTTTATAAAACTGATCTACGTCTTACTACGATCACATCGACGTTTGGATCACGAAAAACGGAGCTATAACGAAGAAGATATGCTCTAAACAAGATTCTCTGATTAAACTTGAGATTAAAATAGATTAAGCAATTAAATATTTTTAAAGGTTGTCTAACATGATCTATGAACTAACTAACACGTAGATTACGTCGAGACGATTCTAACGCAATTTGAATGAGTCAAAACGGAGTTAAAATGAGCATTTTATAAGCATTTGAAAATGGGTGGCAATTCTGTAATTAAGGATTTTCTATTTATTTTCGAAATAAAACAAATCCGAAAGGAAATATGTTTTCCAGAGCCGAAAACATAAAGCGGGGATGCGCTATAGGACTGCGGGTTATGACTTAAAAACAGCAGGGTTTCTTTTGTAAAACAGACAGGACGAAGGGGTACGGGGCTCTGAGATCCGCCTGATCCAGAACGAACGGCCGAGATTAGAAAGGAGGGAGAGAGCGGCGGAGCGGTGGCCGGAAACAGAGCGACCGGCAGCGCCATGGCCGGAGTTGGGCGGCACAAAGCAATATAAGGCCACAGAGCGGTATTCTCGACGCGGAAAGGACAGGGAGATCGAGGAAGGGACGGCGAAGACGATGGTGGGGTCGGTTTTTCCGATTGCGCGCGAGGGCGAGGCGTCCGTGCGGAGGGGCGGCACTGATGCTGGCGGACGTGGAGCAGAGCCACGCGGGCGAGACAGAGGGGATGGAGGGGGATGGCGAGCTCTTGGAGGCCCTCTTACCACGACGCGGAGCTCGGGAGGACGAAGGATGGTGCGGGGATGCTCGGCAATGCAGAGGCGACGGCGGCGCTGCTGGGGCTCGGACGAGGCGGCTGCTGCTGCGGGGGCAAGGTAGGAGCTGAGGGGTGCGGGGCTCGGCTTTTATAGCCCGGAACTGCACCAGCTAAGGAAAGGGGGAGATCCCCTGCTCCAAATCGCGCTCGGCAGAGGGATCCGTCGGCGCGGGAGAAAGGAAAGGAGAGGGGAGGAAGAAAGGAAGGTGGGGGATGAAGCTGCCATGTGGGGCCCACCTGTCAGCGCGGGGTGAGCTGAGCTGGTTTGCTGGGCCGAGGAGAAGCCCACGCGGCAGAAGAAAAAAGGGGGGGTTGTGATGCTGTGCTGGGGAAAGAGGCCTTAGGGCCAGAATTGAGAAAGAGAGGGAGAGGGTAAAAGGAATTGTTTTTCCTTTTATTTCTGGAATTCCAAAACCAATTTCAAAGCACATTTGAACATTTAATTTGAATTTTGAAAATATCAAACAATACAAGAACACTATGCAGCAGCATGAATGCAACAAAAATGTTTCTACCATATGATTCTTTTTATTTTGGGAACACATTCTTAATTTCCTATATGGTAATGATCACCTAAAAATGCATTTAATCCATTTTTAATCTATTTCAAGAAATGCAAGTTTTAGGATGTTACACTCCGTCCCAAAAAGAAGGTCGTTATGGGATGCGTGCAGGTCAAACTTTCTCAACTTTGACTAAGTTTGTAGAAAATATGAGGAACATTTATGCCTCCAAATAATTTTAAAAAAAATAGACTTAAAGATCTTTCCGATGATACTAATTACTTAGCATAATTATTTATACATTTTAATATATAATTGCCGATATTTTGAAAATATTGACTTCTCGGGAAGCGAGAATGATATATATTTAGGGACAGAGGGAATATTAACCTTCCATCAGTTTTTTATTAATAGATTAGTTAACAAACGTGACGTGATGGACACTTCATATATTATGTCTTATTAAAACGTTGCCAAGTGAAAATTATCAGTAACACTTTTCTGATTTTTTAATAACTAATTATGAATGTCGGTATAATGATATTTTAATAACATAGATATTTTGTACTATTAATACCGGTATTATAACAAATTCTCAAGAGCACATATAATATTTTTTATATAAGGTAATTTTTTTGGAAACAAAATAGATCAATGGTTATAGATGGCAGGTATTCAATTTGATGGCAAGATGTTTCTGCTTAACATGAGAATTTCTAACATTTATTTTTTTTTCTAGCGGCTAGCGCATCTAGTGATCGGATTAATGTGGAGGCTCCATTGAGGCCTCTAATTATTAATAGAATGATAAGATGGTTGTGCAAGCATTTAATTTCTTCACAATGTTATTTGACGGCTCTCGGAGTCAATCTTGGTCTGTCTTTGATCCATTCCTACTCCAGCACTACTGAAAGTGGACGCTTAGCGTTCAAGCCTTCAAGGCTAGTTTCCCTTCTAATACAGCTTGTATTGTACTAATTAATTAACATTGTGAGTTGTCTTTCTTATGGAGATCGCCAGTTGATACACATAGGAGTAGTTCTTAGTTCCAAGCATCTTTTATCAAAGTCGTTGGGAAAACCTCGAGGTCACTTCTCTGCAGCAGCCACTGCAACAGGAACATAACTGTTCGGGTGGTCAGGGCACGCCTGTGTTCATCTTCAAACGCGTACATGCAAGCAAGTCATCGTTTACTAGTTTCACTGTTAGTATAATGCTAGAGCCTGATGACAAAAGATGCATTAACTCTGGGTAGTATTACTATGGATGATAGCAGTGGCGGATCCAGAAACGGATCAAGGGGGGCTAAACAATAGAGGACAAAAAAATTTGCTCGCTATACAGTACACTAATAATAGATATAGACATATAGCAATAATTTGGATCGATTCAAATTGTTCAAAGATGTATATAACATTGAGGATAGAGAAATACCAAATAAAACGAACCTTCTATAATATAAAAATCCATGTCTTCAGTCTTCATGAATTCCCACTTGGACCACCATGCTCAATGCTACAAAAATTTTAAAATGTCAAACTTCTTCAAAATTAAGATAGCATTATAAAATGAAATGTACTAAAACAATACACACCTTGAGCCCTCGCGTGACAAATTTATCTTGCGGGTTCTTAAGCCTTGAAAGCGCTTTAGAATTTTCTCATCTTCAACTGATACAAACAAATCCGCTCAATATAGCATATCATGCTATTATTCATCCAATCATCATTCATTTTATTTCTTCTTTCTGTCTTGATAATGTTCATAGCGGAGAAGGCTCTTTCAACTGTTGCTGTTGCCACTGGCAAAATCAATGCAAGTTCAATGAGATGATACACCAAAGGGAAATGTGTATGTCTATCACTTTGAACCATCTTATAAGCCTCCTCTTCAGCTGCACTTGTTACTATCCACACATGTTCTACACTTTGCCTTTGATTTTTGAAATCAATTGCTCGTTTTCTAGCATTACTATGAAAGCCATCAATTGCTTGAGCATGCTGCCTCAAACAATCCTTTCCCTTTTTTCCAATTTCTAAAACCTGCTTTGGTAAATGCATCATTTCCAAAATTGCTAGTTTTTTGTGGCTTAAAGAGGTAGCAATAAAAGCAATAGGCTGCATCCTTGGCTACACTATATTCTACCCAATCAAACTGATCAAACCATGACTTAACAAAACCTCTCGTTTGAGTTTTACCCTCGGTTCTTTGAAATGAACAAACTGGTTGATGTGGACCCGTCTCTAGATATGCTCTCCTAGCATCATCCCTAATATCATGATGAAATTCATCAATTGGCTTTCTCAGTCCTGGATCAGCAACTATATCATTCATATCAAGCTCGATTTGGTGTCTTTTTGGTTCAACCCGACTCTCATTAGTTGTAGCTGTAATTGGAACATTTGAAATATCTTTCTTGCCAAAATATCTTTCCATTGTTATGCCGTACAATATCAAAGTTGCTAATGCTAAGTATTGAAGTTGTAATTACTATATCTAGTATTGAAATTTTTGAAAAAAAAACAAAGATTGGAGTTAGCTTACCTCACTGTCGCACTGGACAGTGCAGCAGAGAGCTGCAGACCAGCCAAGGCGGAGGCCGGAGGCGCCAGGCGCGGCCGCCAGTCGGAGCGAGCGGCCGGACGGCGAGCGCGGGCGGCCGGGCACGGCCGCACGGGCGGATGCCGGTCGCGGACTGGCCGGAGGAGCGCCGCGCCACGCCGGGGAGCAGGCTGCCGGGGAGCGAGGCCGAAGGCCGGGGAGCGCCGCGCCGGAGTGGGGAGCCGGACGGCGGGGCGCGTGCGTCGTGCACGGCCGCGCAGGAGCCGGGCGGCGGGGAGCAGGAGTTCTGCGGGATGCGGCCGAGAGCGGGATGCGGGAGCTGGATGCTGCTCGGGAGGGGCTGTAGCTTAGGGTTGGTCTGTTTTTGGGCTGGGCCTGAAGACTTTCTGAAGACTTTTTTTTTGAACCGATCAGTAGGGGAGCCCCCTACCTATTTTTTTTTCTTTTCCATTAAATGAAAGAATAGGTTACATAAACAAGTTACAGGGTATCTAGACCCAAACTAAAACAAAACCACAGGCTAAGGGATGCTATCTCGCCAGAGAGTGAGTGATGCTTTCCTAGAGGTCTTGGCCTTATGACACACAAGTCCAAATTCTAGTTTCATCTGTCTTCTCCAAAGATTCAGGTTTGCTTGGCCATTGTCGAAAATGATACCATTTCGTGTTGTCCAAAGCACCCAACACCCAGTGATGATAATCTCTCTGAAAATTCTATCTCCAAAGTCTTCTCTTGCTTGCAAAATCATGTCTAGAGGACTAAGAGCCAGATTCCAGTTGATTGACAATTGTGACCAGCAGTCCCTACTGAAACTGCACTCAAAGAAGAGATGGAAGCAGGTTTCTTCACAACCCGAATTGCATAGCACGCAGTTGTAATCATCTAGCTCCATGTTTTTTCTCCTTAGGATGTTTCTTGTACTCAGTCGATCTCTCAAAAGCAACCAAAAAAAGAATTTATGTTTCCCAAGGTCGCTTGATGCCCACATCCATTTAAAAAGGGGGGAGGCTGAAGAATGGTCAGCCAGAAGGGAGTATGCTTTCCTGCTGCTGTAGTTTCTAGTGCCCTAGATGTAACTCCAAGAGTCATTCATGTTATAGTCCCAGGATTCGAATTCTGATTCAATGGCAGAGATGAGCTCTTCATACTGTACAACAGCTTTAGTGGAGAGTGGAAGGCTGAAGATACTCTCTACATTCTGATGCATGAAAGATAGCACAAAACCCTTAGGTTTCTTGCAGAAGGAGAATAAGTGGGGGTACTTAACCCGAAGTTGTTGGTCGAGCCAGCAGTCATTCCAAAAGGATATAGAATTGCCCTTATTGGGTTTGCACCTGGTAATTCCTTGAATTTTCATAAACAACTTTATGACATCTTTCCACCAAAAGGATCCAACAGGACTCCTAGCTTGTGGAGGGGTTTGGGTGTTACTATACAGTTTGGACCAGGTTAAATTGACCCAAGGAAGCTTTGCATTATTGTAAAATTTGTCCAAAAATTTCATTAGCAAAGCTTCATTCTGTGTTTGGATGCTAATGATGCCTAGACCACCTTCAGTCTTAGGCTTACAAGAAATATCCTAGGCAGCTAGGCAGGAACCCCTTCTGTTAATGTCTCCCTTGCTCCAGAGACAGTGTTTTCTAAATATGTCAATCTGCTTGATGATCTGTGGTGGAATTCTGAGGCTGCACATGTAGAAGGTTGGTAGGGCTGAGAACATTGAATTCACCAAGGTAAGCCTGCCATGGTAAGATAGAAACCTGCTGATCCCAGAAAGTCTTCTCTCTATCCTTGTAAGCAGAGGGGTGAATTCAGTGAGGGTGGGTCTTGTAGTCCCAAGAGGAAGTCCAAGGTAAGTGAAAGGCATATTACCCACTGAACAACCAAAAGTATTAGCCAGATGTGTAGCTCTGTTATTATCCATGTTTATTGGAACTAGAAAGGATTTCTGAAAGTTAACATGAAGCCCAGTAGAGTCTGAAAAGGATCTCAACAACCCCTTAAGGTTGAAAAGAACTCTGGCATCTCCTGGAAGAATCAGAAGGGTGTCATCAGCATATTACACAATTGGGAAATCCCCCTGGAAATTCTCATTGATAGGATGCCTGAGGACACCATTAACCCAGGCTTTGTTGACTATTGTTTGCAAAAGGTCAGCAGCTAAGACAAACAAAAGTGGGGAGAGGGGATCACCCTGACCCCTCTTTTGCAGGTGAATGATTTTCCTGGAATACCATTGAGAAGGACTGAAGAGGTTCCTGAGTTTAAAAGATTTTTTATCCAGCCAATCCACTTATCAGAGAATCCTTTATGCTTAAGAACTTCTAGGATGACAGGGTGTTCTAGCTTATCAAAGGCCTTCTCAAAATCTAACTTCAAGATGACAATTTCCATTTTAGACTTGTGGCAAAGATGGAGAAACTGAAATGACCAAGCCAGGCAATCCTGGATGGTTCTCCCCTTGATAAATCCATATTGATTAGCATGCACTAGTTGGATTATCACTGTTTGTAGCATCAGAGAGAGCAGTTTAGTTATGCACTTGAGAGAATAATTCAGCAGCGAGATAGGTCTATAGTCATCTACTTTCTCAGGGTTGTCCTTCTTTGGGATTAAAGCAATAACCGATGAATTGATGCTCCTTAAATCAATGCTCTGGGAGCTGAAGTCCCTTAACAGCCTGATGAAATCAGTCTTTATAATGTTCCAACTTTTCTTGATGAATAACCCATTAAATCCATCAGGTCCTGGGGCATGATTATTAGGCAGACTTTTGATGACTAAGTCAATCTCATCTTGACTGAAATCTGTGTCTATGCCTTCCAGGGGGATCTCTGTCATAATAGAACTCAGGTTGTAGCTGATCCCATTGAAATCACTGTAGCTCAATCTTTGTTTAAATGAGTTCCAGAGCAGGTTGGCCTTTTGGTCATGATCTGTAATGCTCTCACCCAAGGAGTTGGTGAGGGAGACAATGTAGTTTCTTTTGTGTGATATAGTGGCCATGGTATGAAAAAACTGAGAGTTTTCTTCACCTAGAGTCACCCACCTTATAGTGTTTCTTTCTTTCCAATAGAGCCTTTTGGATTCAAGTAGAGAGGACAGGTGATTCTTAACCAGCCTTCTGAAAGCTGCTTCTAACCTTGATAGACTTCTCTGTTCCTCGAGACCATCCAACAGCAAGAGAACCCAATTGCTATTGTCAATGAGCTTATTGAGGTTTGATAAATTTTTGCTCCAAGTTTTGAGTCCAGCTCTGACTTGTTTCAGTTTCACTGTCAGGTTTTTGGCTGCATTAACAAAGAAAGGTGAATTGTTCCAATGGAGGCTTACAGTGTCCAAAAAACCTTGGTGTTCAACCCAGAAATTTTCAAATCTGAACATATTTGATTTTGGGATGCTACTGTCAAAATGTAAGACATAAGGAATATGATCAGAGATAGGTTTGGACAGAGGTTGAACAAAAGTAGCAGGATAGGACAAAGTCCAAGTGGCAGAGGTAAAAACCCAGTCCAGCTTGACCAAAAGGGGATCCTCTTGCATGTTACTCCAGGTGTAACTTCTACCACTAAAAGGAATTTCTATCAGCCCCAGGTCTGAGATAGCACCATTAAACATGTTCATCTCTATGATATCTCCCCCTGGCTTATTCCTATTTTCAGAATCTCTGATGAGGTTGAAATCACCCCCAAGAATCCAGTCATGATCTGTCAAAAAGTCCAAATTTAGTAGCCAGCTGATAAAGTTTGCTTTTAGGGGTGAGTCTGCAGGTCCATAGATATTAGTAACATGAAAGGATTTATTATTCATCTTGCAACAGAATTTGACTGTAAGGCCAAAAGGATTGGACTGGATGGTTGAACCATCGAAAATACTACTGTTCCAGATAGTCAAGAGCCCTCGTGAGGCTCCAACTGAGGGATGAAAAGCGAACTTATCCAAAGATCTTGGGCAGAATCTTTTGATGTAAAAGCTATCAAAAATCTCTCTTTTGGTTTCCTGTAGGCAAAGGATTTCACAAGTGCTTTCAGCTATTTTATCTCTCAAAGCATCCCATTTTTCCTGGGAATTAATACCCCTAATGTTCCAAAACATAATCTTCAGACGTCTGTTACTATCCATTGACACAAATGCACAGGAGTAAAACTTGTTTGAGCAACCAAGTGCCAAACAGCTGAAAGATGAAACAACAGGAAACAGACATAAACTGAAGACTCCCTTGTTTTTGAGCCCACGACCGGGGCTGCAGCCCCGGCAGCCCCCGTGCGTCCGCCTCTGGATGATAGATCTTATCTTTTGATTGTCGTGTCACCAGCTGTGCATCTTTCACGCAGTGCTGGAGGGAATGGTCAAATGCAGAGTCATCAGCATACATGAGTGAGACAATTTGTACCAGGCAAAAGCCAAGAAAATGAAGTATATAAGTTGTGAAGGCCCATAATCCTTGTGAAACTAAGACCACTCTTTCCGTTTGTTTTCAGGTCGGGGCGTCGGGTGAAATGCAGCATATATGTATTAGAGTTGGAGCTCAGAAGTTGCTACTACTATTCTTTTCAGTTCGGTATATGGTCCTTGTAAAAAAACGCAAAATATATGCACGCATCGTGTCAAGGAGAGAGACGCGGCATCTAAATAAATTCGAAGCGATACTTTTTATGGAACTAGACCCAGCTTTCACCTATGAGACAAATTAAAACAGTCCAGGCACTAAAATATTTTGCTTCAGTGCAAGTGCAAGTCTGAAAATTGGCAATAACTCGATGGACAACTCCACGTACGTACTGTCTATCGAGGCGAGCAATCTACTACTCCTATATTGCAAAGACTCACTCGGAGGTTCCCGTCCAATCAGATTTGAGTATTTGCTAAAAGTGATGTCATCTTACATCAGGTGATGTCATCAACCCACTAACCCTCATTTATCTCCCCACTAGCTATTTCATTTTGAAATAGGAAAAAAGTCATAGCACATAAACTAAATATCATAATTAAAATCTAATTACACCATGGTGTTCCTCGCAAGAAACTCTTCAAAACAAGACCCTACATGGATATATTTCGATATCTCTCTCGTGCGCCTCCATGGCCGAAACTAGTGTTTATGAGCAAAAATTTGGTAAAACTGCATATCACATGGATTTTCTGAGATCTTCCAAAACGCCTCAAGGAACCATACACAAAACTAACAGAACTCTTGGGAGGGAAGATGCCCCTCGGGTATATTATGGGAAGAGGGTTCGTTTGAGTGAAACCTCGGGGTGGAATGCTTCAAAAACACTAAGTTTTACAAGGACCCTCTAACTAGGCTCCACCGAAGGCCGGTCACTCCCCCGGACGCCGTAGTTGGCCCGTGGCCCGCCATGGCTTTGGAATACCCGAAATCAGTGTTTCTGAGAAAAACGTGTCAATACTGCATATCACATGAATTTTCTGAGGTCCTTCAAAATGCCTGAATGATCCATACATAGAACTTTTAGAACTTCTGGTAGGGGAGATGCCCTCCGGTATATTAGGAGGAGAGGGTTTTCGAAACCACTAAGGTTTACGATGACCCTCTAACGAGGCTACACCGAAGATCGTTCACTCCCCCAGCTGCTGTGGTTGGCCCGTGGCCCGTTATGGCTCTGGAATACCCGCAGCAAGGCGCGGGGTATCCACCTAGTTAACAGAAATAAACTGGTGTACTTAAACGGCAGCAAACACCTAGGTTAGTTTGTGCAATCCATAAGCAATGGAGACGAGACTTAGCAGATCATCTAGAGAGAGGCAGAGAGCGTAACAAGTACTGCTGCTAAGACAATTCGTAAACTGCATGCATCCACTTTGCTTTTTGCATGTACCTTTAATGGTCAAGTCAAGAAGCTCTATTGAATCCAGTGGACGATTTTAAAAGCATCCACATGGTCTCCTAATGAAACACACCACTACCGTTAACGAGCATGCTGTTAGTCCAGGGATCACTATCAAGCGCTGTATGGTGGATTAAATGAACACAGGATCAAGAACGAACAAGAACACGCAAATGGGAATAGCAACTGCCCGGAGGTCTCCCGGGAGACAGCGCCCTTTTTCGCTTAAGATGGTTCAAGATACAATTAGCCTTTCCGGCTATTAACTCGACACACTCACACATTGAACTACTAGGTCCTTATATACCAGACCTTACAAGCTAACACGACCCATAGCAACCACTAACATGGATACAAGACCCTGTAAAACACACGATCACAGAACTGCTTGAACGTGGGCGCAGTCACAACGACCATCTCCCGCCACTGCTGTCCACATTCAAATTGAATGTTCCCGCCTGGCTTCTCCACGTGTCAGCTCTGAACCGCACCTAATACAGTGTCAGCGTCAGGCTTAACACCCAACAAACTCCCCCTAAGCCTGACAAGCACCAAGATCCCTGACACCAATCAAATTCCTCATCACAGCCAACTTGGTTGCTGGCATTGCCTTTGTCAGAACGTCTGCTCTTTGCTCATCAGTACACACTCTCAACACTTTGATCTATCCTCTCTCAATACACTGCCTGATGAAATGATATCTCAAATCAATGTGTTTACTTCTCCCATGAAACATTGGGTTTTTCATAAGTGCAATTACAGAGTTGTTATCAACATAGAGTGTGACAGCTTTGGGTTTCCCACTTGTGATCTCACTGACCAAATTCCTGAGCCATAGAGCCTGCTTAGATGCTGTTGTAGCTGCCATGAACTCAGATTCACAAGAAGATAGAGCCATAATTTTCTATTTCTTTGAGCACCAAGTGATCAGGTTCTCATTCAGGTAAAAAGGCCATGCCACCAGTGCTAGTTCTTTCGACAGTATTAGCACCATGATCACTGTCAGTGTACCCCACTAACATATCAGCATTCCCACCATGAACATACACTAGTCCAAGGTTTATGGTGCCCTTCAGATATCTCAGAATTTGCTTCACTGCCTTGACATGCATCACTGTTGGCTTCTCCATGAATCTACTTGCTAAGCCAAATGAATATGACAAATCAGCCTAGTGTGCAATAGATACCTCAGACATCCAATCATCCTCTTGTATTCAGTTGCATCAACTAACTGTCCACCTTTGTCAGCATTCAGTTTGTTCCTTGGTTCTAATGGAAACTTTGTTGGGTTGCATTCCCACATCCCAAACTGCATTAGCACCTTCTTAGCATATCCACTCTGCCTAACAGTGATGTGATCACTCTTCTGCTCAACCTCTATCCCAAGGTAATAGTTCAACAGCCCCAAATCAGTCATCTCAAATTCTTGCATCATCTGAGTTATCTGGATTTCCTCCTGTCACAATCAGATCATCAACATACACCCCAACTATGACTGCATTACCCTCTGGTATATACTGCTTGCTCACTCAAGCACCTTTTGAAGTTTAACTTCTTTAAGCTTCTATCCAGCTTAACATTCCAAGCTCTAGGGGCTTGTCTAAGTCCATAAAGGGCTTTGCTGAGCTTCAACACATACTGCTCTTTACCCTTTTCTGCATAGCCTTCAGGTTGAGAGACATACACCTCTTCTTCTAGCTCTCCATGCAAAAAGGTTGACTTGACATCCAAATGATGCACACTCCAACCACTATTTGCTGCAAATGCCAACAACATTCTCACTATGTCCAATCTGGCCACAGGAGCAAAGACCTCCTCAAAATCAATACCATGCTTCTCAACATAGCCTTTGGCAACAAGCCTGGCCTTGTGCTTCACAACTTCTCCCTTAGAGTTTCTTTTCAACTTGAAAATTCATTTTAAGTCCAATAGGTTTCTTCCCCATGGGTAGCTTAACCAGCTCCCAGGTCTGATTCTTTCTAATAGACTCCATCTCCTTATCCATGGCTTCACCCCATTCTTGATGAATGACTACCTCCCTATAGCAGGTTGGTTCTTCAGTTTCAGTCAACAAGGCTTCCAAATCTGAATCTTCTAACTCAACCTCTACTGTTTCTTCATAAATCTCATCAAGATCTCTGAATCTTGCAGGTTCACTACTTGTACTAGAAGATGGTGTAGACACATCATGCATGATAGCTGAGTGAGATGGTGAAGAGAACTCTGCTATAGAACCATCTGTCTGAACTGCATCATCAGTTTCAGTTAACTATTGCTCATCTGGCACATAGTCTGAAGCTGCTGCATCAGACAAATTTTGTGTTGGTTCAGCTGCATCACCCAACACCTCATAACCTATTACCAATACATCTAGATCATTCTCAACAGTGAATTCAACACTTAGTTCACCTTCCAAGACTGTACTCCAGTCCCACTGTTTCCCTTCCTCAAACACAACATCTTGACTCACAACAATTCTATTTGTGTTCGGATCATACAGTCTATGTGCCTTACTTCCTTCCTCTACACCAAAGTAAACTAATGCTTTGCTTCTATCATCAAGTTTCTTGAGGTGTGGTACAGCTGGTCTAGTGTGTGTTGTACAACCAAACACCCTAAGATACCCCAGGTTTGGCTTTCTGCCATTCCAAGCCTCATAAGGAGTTTTGTCACCCATAATCTTTGTAGGCAATCTGTTTAGCAAGAACATAGAATGCCTAATTAACAGCTTTTCCCCAGAACTTGCTTGGCACCAACATGCTTTTCAGCAGTGCCCTTGACATCTCCATCACTGTTCTGTTTCTCCTTTCTACCACTCCATTCTATTGTGGTGAGTAAGGAGCAGTCAACTATCTTTTGATTCCAGCTTGTTCACATACACCTGCAAACACTCTAGCCAGAAACTCTCCTCCTCTACCAGATCTGAGAGTTTTGATCTTACAACCAGTTTGGTTCTCAACTTCTGCCTTGAACCTAACAAACATCTCACATGCTTGATCCTTGCTTTTCAAGAAATACACATGCATCCACCTTGAGAAGTCATCTACCAACAGCATAAAGTACTTGTTGCCACCTGTTGTTGCTGGAGTTATAGGCCCACACAAGTCAACATACACTAAATTGAGATTCTCATCAGAGTGCCAGCTTGTTCCCTTTGAAAAAGAGCTCCTTGTCTACTTGGCTGCCAGACAGTCACTGCAGACTTGATCTGGGTGACTGATCTCAGGCACTCCCCTAGCCATCTCCTTTCTTGCAAGTTGCCTCAAGGATCTAAAGTTTACATGTCCAAGACGACCATGCCATAACCAAGCCTGATCATCAATTCTAGCAAGCAAGCACTTGGTCTCTACTGTATGCAATTCAATTCTGTACATTCTATTCAGAGTTCTAGGTACTTTCATGATCAATCTATGTGACTGTTTCTCCAAAACTTCTAACCAGTCATCATCTAAGACAATTCTATGTCCAATCTCAGTTAGCTGACCAAGACTAATGAGGTTATTTCTAAGCTTTGGAATGTAATACACATTTGAAAGTACCCACTGATCACCAAGTTTACCCTGAAACACAATAGTACCAGTTCCCAGAATATCTACAGTGGAGTCATCACCAAATCTCACCTTGCCTTGAATAGCATAGTCCACATCTCTGAATTTCTGCAGGTCACCAGTCATGTGATTGCTTGCCCCATTGTCAAGAAACCACTGATTGCCACTTGGATTACCTCCAACAGAGAAATGAAGTTCAGGAAACACCTTAGTCTCATTCAGAAGCAATGTCTAAACTTGACAACTTCGAGCCTGCTGCGGCAGTCCCGGTTCCACCGTTTCTGCTAGCAGCACAGTATGCTCCTTGTTTGTCGCCTTGCCCCCCTCATCTCCCTTCTTCTCTCCTGGACACCTATTGGCATAGTGCCCATACTCCTTGCACTTGAAGCATTTGACATGGCTCTTATCTTTCTTCCCAGAGCCATCTGTGTTGGCATCGCCAGAGCTTCCACGACCATTGCTCCCTCCGCCACGGCCATGACCTCGCCCTCAACTACTACCACCGCCTCTCTTGTTCTTCCCTGAAGAATCACCACCAACACTCCTTTGCCTGGCCTCCCATTCTGCCTGAGTCAGTAACACCTGACCATTCTTCGAAGGCCTTCAGTCTCCCTACTGCCTCATCAAATGGGATCGTCTTCAGATCATAGAACTGCTCAGTGCCTGCGACCACGTTGATGTAGCGATCGGGGACAATGTCGAACAACTTCTTCACCAGAGCTGCATCATCAAGACTCCCCCCAAACTGTTGTACCTCACTGACATGGATGTCAATTTGGCAACAACTGGATCCAGCGCTTCGTCATCCTTCATCTGAATTCCCTCGAACTCAGACTTCTGGGTTTGCAACCGCGCATCCTTGACACGCTCAGCACCGACAAATCGCGCCTTCAGCGAATCCCAAACTTCCTTCCCCGTCTTCTTCATCGCCACTTGCATTAGTATATCATCCATAATACACTGAAGCAAGTTGGCCCGCACCTTCTTGCTCTTAGCGGTTCTCTTCGCCGTGTCCGCCGCAGACTCCGCCGCAACCGCTCCATCCATGCTCGGCTCAACCACCTCCCACTCATCCCGATCCTCCATGGTGGCTTGAACACGAATACACCAGCTAGTATAGTTCGTGTTCATCAGGGTAGGGTAAACCTGACGAGCTTCCCCGCCGCCACGCACACCCTCACCACCGCCGCCGCTCGACACGATCGACATGACCATGATCAGGAAGATCTCTATCAAGCTTGTACTCCGCGAATGATAGATGGCTCTGATACCAGATGTTAGTCCAGGGATCACTATCAAGCGTTGTATGGTGGATTAAATGAACACAGGATCAAGAACAAACAAGAACACGCAAATGGGAATAGCAACTGCCCGGACGTCTCCCGGGAGACAGCGCCCTTTTTCGCTTAAGATGGTTCAAGATACAATTAGCCTTTCCGGCTATTAACTCGACACACTCACACATTGAACTACCAGGTCCTTATATACCGGACCTTACAA
This sequence comes from Microstegium vimineum, assembly GCA_022036555.1. Lineage (NCBI taxonomy): Eukaryota > Viridiplantae > Streptophyta > Magnoliopsida > Poales > Poaceae > Microstegium > Microstegium vimineum. The sequence goes on from CM039132.1 coordinate 47,798,500, forward strand.
GCTAACATGACCCATAGCAACCGCTAACATGGATACAAGACCCTGTAAAACACACGATCACAGAACTGCTTGAACGTGGGCGCAGTCACCACGACCATCTCCCGCCACTGTTGTCCACATTAAAATTGAATGTTCTCGCCTGGCTTCTCCACGTGTCAGCTCTGAATCGCACCTAATACAGTGTCAGCGTCAGGCTTAACACCCAACACATGCAACGAAGGTTCAGAACCACGGCACGCCTCGAGTACTATAAATAGCCACGCAGAGTTCAGTGGGAACTCATCATCTCAACTCAAACACTCTAGCTAGTTGCACCTCACAATGGCTGGCATAAAGCTAATCTCACTTGGGCTCACTGTCCTCATGGGCATAGGATTAGCTAATGCTCTAAGGGTGGCTAGATACTCTAGTTCTTATGCGGCTGGCACAGGAGGGGAGTGGGCGGCGGAGATGTGAATGGTGGGGGATTGGGATCTGGGTCTGGCAGCGGATTTAGTGATAGTAGCCTGATGGCGCCCATGCAAGTGCTGCTGGGGGTGGCGCAGGTGGTGGGGCTAGCCAGAATGGTGGTTCTGGATATGGTTCAGGGTCAGGTTCAGGGTCTAGTACATCTAGCTAAGGTGACTATTATTATGGTAATGGAGGAGAATCTTCTAATGCTGGTGGTACTGGTGGAGTTGGGGGTGGGGGACAAGCTAAAGGTGATTTGAATTCTAATGCTCAAGGATATGACAGTGGCAGTGGTTCTGGCTCTAGCTATGCTTATAGATCGCCTTGGGATGGATCAAGTGAATCAGGTGCAAATGCTAATGGCAATGGTGGTGGCTCGAGGAATAGTCAAAATGGTGGACATGGTGGTGGTTCAGGTGCTGGATCTGGATACGGTAATGCCTACCCATAATGTCCATACAAGCCTATCTAAAGTTGGAGTCCATCATGGTCCTTCCTTATTTGAACCAAATAAATAAAGGGTCCAACTGTTCTAGCGACAATGGTAGTCTTTGTAAGCTCTTTGTAACAAGATGTTGTAATCATGTCGTTTTACAAAGGAAATAAAACTCCGCTACTATGTAACACAATTTCTGCTGATTCATCATTACCATTTCAAAAGCAAAAAGCCTATCAATACCGGATTTTAAAACTATCTGGCAGTGAAAAATAATTATCATTGATGGTTGGTAATACAACGCCACATCGATAAGTATCATTGTCGGGCTATTACCGACCGATAGTGATTCCGTTTTCCCTGACGCGAAATTTTTTCAGCTCGATTAACTGTCATATATGTGATATGTCAATCCCCTCCTCCACTGCCGCATGAGCATTCCAGAGTCCCAATGCCACTCGCTTCCACCCCGGCGTGGAGCTCAGTTGCAATGCTATCCCATCATGGGCCCCCCTAACACCACTTGTCGTGGGGTAGGTGGCCTGGCGTAGGCATCATCATGTGGGTAATCCCGGGAGACCCCACTAGGCAGCCACAAGTGCGCGTCGATTTTACGCACGAAAAACACATAATTTTAAATAAAAAGGTTATCAACTACAAAATTTTATGACTTTTTGTTTTTGGTTGTTTCTCAATCCACGACCATTTAAAAATTTGAATTCTAAATATAAGAAATCTGAACGTAATTAGGCTGATTTCTAGTGAAAAATTCCAAATTTAAGAAATTTAATTCGACGGCCAACCTTAAAATTGGCTATGCTGATTTCAGCCCGCCTCTAGTGAGCGTTCTATCTCTTTTGCTGGTGTGTGATCTAATTAGCATCAACACACCAAAGCACTCAAGTCACTGGGTGTCATCGCAGTCAATTAAGAAACTGATAGGCATTTATGAGAAAATATATATAGTAGATCAATCCTAACGGTCAAATGAAGAGATAGTTTTAGGGTACGTTTGGTAGATATCAGATTCTTATAGAAATGTTTTGAATCAAAATTCTCTCAAGAAATATTTTTGTTAGTGAAACAGAATCACTTCGTGAAATCATTTGGCCGGAAAACAACTGTTGTTCAAAACGTTTTGTGGACGAAAAACAACTTGAATACAGCATAGTTTAACTTATTTCACTTAAAATATTTAACTAAACAGTTATGGTTACTAATACAAAAGGGAGACAAGAATTAGACTCGCGTGAAACCAGCTATATGGTGTTTCTCCTTGCTAGGCATAGAAATGAGAAACGTTTCTAGTGATTCTCAGGTGAAACGTTTTTCATTTTGATCCATTTGGCAGTGATTCTACTGATTCTTGTATGAATCAGAAACGTTTTTGGTTGCCAAATTAAATGGGGCAATATATCCTATCCACTATAACTAATTCTAAATTAGGCAATGTAATTTGATGTTGTTTGGTTCAACTGAATATGGAGTTGTATAGTCCTACGCACTTGATTGGTTGTATGTATAACTGTCTAGTTATATACAGGGTGCATAGTAGATGCAATACAATACTTGCATAGCTAGATATGGTCAATTTCTAGGGGATTGTGGGATGCAAGTCCATGCTGCTTTAAGGATAGTGCTAGCCCGCATAATGCTATATGCAGTCAATCAAATAGCACTAACTAACATTCCCTTAGCCTGGAGAAAGAGATATACAAGACACTATATGTTTCGTTACATTAGATTAGATTGTTACATTAGCTGTGCAAGCATTTTCTTGACAATGTTATCTGACGGAGAGACAATCTTGGCCTGACTTTGATCTACTCCTATCGAACTACGAAACTGGACGCTTGGGGTTCAAGCCTTCAAGTACTGTTTCGCTACAAATACAGCTTGCATTGTACTGTTTCGCTACCACAGCGGCTCTTGGAACGTCTCGTGGAACCGAGTGGCGATGGTCATGTCAGGTGTCATCAGCGCAGAACGTGGTGCGTTCGTCGATGGTTGCCACTTGCTGAGCATGACCCGCCTGGCCTGCTTCTCCGGGTTTGGGTCGCGGCAGACGGACTTGGCAGCAAGTCTATCACTGCGGCGCGGCACCAGGCTCTCGGTACGCACGCGTGAGACGCGAAGGCACGGCGGCGACTGGATCAGTGGGACCTCGAGCGGTAGCGTCAGACTGGAGATGAAGTCCTCGACAGAGGTAGGCTGGACGGAAAGCGAGGCAGCAGCCGTAGGAGAGGGGTCTGCCTCAAGAATCGGTGTTCCTCCAGAAGGTCCATCTTGCAAAAAGGCGCAGCCTGCCGGGGGCGACTCGATCGGCAACTGAGCATGTTGTCCTTCGCGGTTGTCATTGGAGGCATCGACGGAGAGCTGCAGAGGCTGTGGCTCGTCGACCACCAACCCCAAAGCCCAAGACGCCCGTGAAGGGCTGCCCTGCAGGCCATGTCCGGCTCCAAGACCAGAGGTACTGGACTCTCACGAGCCCAAAGCGCTCCGGCATCCACTTCAACCAGCATAGGGTCGAAGGCCCGGAACGGGGCCACGGAGCGACAGTCCACCACGAAATCTGGTTCCCAACATGTTGCATCCCTTCGCACATCACCCTCCAGCAGAAGCACAGCTGGAGAATCCAGCCTTGGCATCGCGCCCCACTCACAGGCCATGGGGTCCCAAGTGCCACTGGCACCTATGGAGAGGGGACTGCGGGGGGCGGGGGCCGAGCGATCCATGGAGGCCAAGCGACTAGATGTGGAGTCGTCCACCATGAGATTCGGCCTCCGCGATGACCCGTGTGGCACTCCACGACGATGGTCGAACTGCGACGGTGGGGGGCCTCGCCAGTCCCCTGGCGCAGCTGCCCCCGAGGACAATCGCGAGCCCGATGACCTTCATGTCGGCAGCTGAGACATTGCGACGGGGAAGTGCAGGCCGCCCTGACATGGTCCCTTGCCAAGCAATTGAAGCAAAGTCCAATGAGAATCGAAGGGACTGGCCTTACGGCCCGCGACGACACACGACAGGGCCCGTGACGGCGACTCTGCACTTGGCGGAAGCTCTCAACATCCGGCTCCACCGACATCCTCACCGGGTGGACGATGGGGGAGGCCGGACGCCTCAACGACGCTGGCCCAATGTCCTGCGCAGCATCAATGCGTGCCTTGGTCGCACCAGACCGACGGGGTGCCGATGCCTAGGCATGCGCAAGCGGCGCTGCAGAACCGTATCAGGGTTGGAGACTCGCGCACCAAGTCGCAGATGGGCAGACACACGCCGGGCCGCAACGCCCACGACCCCTCCCCAGGAGCAGAAGAGGGCTCCCGCGGCAATGGCATGCGAAGAGCGTCGAGGTAGGGAGTTGGTGAGGCCGTCGGCGGAGGCTCCCCGTCGGAGTTGCCGCTGAAGCCATTGTCCGCCCACCGGCGGAACTTGGGCCGGCCCTCCGAGACACCGTTGGGGTAGAAGGGTGCGGCGTCGGGAGAGAGGGGCGAGCGAGGGCTGGGTCTCGATTGCCGCGCAACCGACATGACATCCAGCGGGCCGGCGCGCCGACAGCGGTGGGCGCATGTCCCAACGAGGGAGGAGCCCCCACGACCGCTGCATACGATGCTGACGGTGGCCACGGGGGCAGCCGCGGCCTCCGGCGGACTGGGCGCCTGCAGCAGCGCCGGGGGTGACCTCGCGGGCAACACAAGACAAGAATGTGACCCATGGATGGATAGATCAGGTGGTGGAGGATCCGGATCTGGTATCTGCTGGCCATGGGAGGTTGGGGTGGAGTGGATCTGGTGGGGGTGGGTTCCGTCGCCGCGGAGACGAGGGCGGGGAGGAGCGGGTCGGGGTCAGGAGGCTCTTTCATCCTCCTGAGCGAGGCACCACCAACCTTGAAAAAACTAGAATAACATCAGTCCTGTTGGTACACATAGGAGTAGTTCTTAGTTCCAAGCTTCCAAGCCTCTTTTGTCCAAGTCGTTGCGAATACCTCGAGGTCTCACTTCTGTGCAGCAGTGTCAACCACTGCAACAGGAGCAAAACACTTGTGATCAGGGCATGCATGTGTTGAACTTCAACGTGCTGTGACTTCACGCATGCAGGTCGACGTTTACAAGCTTCACAGTTAACACTAAACTATTCTCAACTTCTCACACAACACTATTCAATCAGCCAAAATCAGCCAGCCTTTTCAGAAATCGAATAGAGCGAGAGTCATGAGAAGTCTTCCAACAGAAGCAATTGTTCTAAGAAAAAGTTTTTATATGTTCAAGCGAGGGCCCATAATCGAAACTAAACAACTCTTCCTTTCGTTTTCTGGTTAGGTGAAAAGGAGTATATGTGTAAGAACCAAGAACCACTTCTGTACACCTCCCCCTTGGCCCTCTAGATCATATAAGGTGGGGCAAGGAACTTGATAGAAAGAGAGGGGGGGGGGGGGGGTCAAACCCCATATTAAATCGTACAAGCACTACAGAGAATTGGCTCTTCACTCTCCTACTCCATATTGTAAATATTCTCCCTAACCATTCTAACCTGATTGTGCCTAGCTATGGAGAAGACTTACGAGGGGCTAATAATGTCCCCGTCCCGAACAGGAAAAAAATTGGGTGAGCCCTGGGTGCAGCGTGCTCAACGTGCGACCCCGGGCTGGATTGATGCCACGTGGACACGCCTTGCATCGGACGGCAGCTGGAATCACGATTAGGCTCTATGCTTGTCATCGGCTCCACATCACAGGATGGCTCAGCTCCGCCTGAACTCAGCTCTTCCTTCCCAAGTTCCCATCGCGGCTCTCCTCTCCTCTGATTCCGCGCCGTCGCCAGAGCACGGTGCGGCCTGTACCCGCGGCCTGATTCCGCCGTCGCAGAGCACGACGCGGTCGTCGCAGAGCATGGCGCGGCTATACCCGCGGCCAGATTCCGCCGTCGCAGAGCACGGCGCGGCTGTACCCGCGGCCTGATTCCGCCGTCTCAACCCGCAGCCTGATTCCGCCGTCGCAGAGCACGGCGCGGCTGTACCTGCGGCCTGATTCCGCCGTCACAGAGCACGGCACGGCTGTACCCGCCGCCTTATTCCGACGTCGCCAGAGCACGGACAGGGACAGGAGAGGGAGACGAGGGAGCGGTGGCAGATTGGGATGAGCTTCAGAGGCGACGACGGCAGATTGGGAGTAGCTCTAGAGATTTGCGCCGTCCTCTCGACGACCTGAGCATCTGCCGTCGTCCACAGCGACAGACCAGAGATCCCACCGATTTGGATCAGGTACGTTTCATCTAGCAGTGCTGCTGATTCCTATACCTGACTTATCTGCCCATCCTGATGGTTGCTACAATGACATGCAGTTTGGATACACTGAGAAATTGGAGCAATGTGGATTTGCAAGCAATAGTTTGGATACACTGAGAAATTGGAGCGATGTAGATTTGCAAGAAATAGAATGTAGACACCTGCTGTTGTAGCGTGACCCATCTGACAACTGATTCAAGAATTATGGGATTCCTTGAAGAACTGAATGTGTGCATTAATATAGATTAGAAGGACAGAGATGCTGTCAACAATTGTATCAGTGTTTAGTTCATCGATACGTGTGAAAATAGTGGTTCACAAGAATTAATGCAAAATATGATTTTTATCGAAAATATATTTAGATGTTTTGTAAGCAGAAGTGGATCGGATGTCTTAATGATCTGATTGTTTCTCTAAAATGCATTATGCTGAACAGGCAATGTCTGCAAGGTTCATATTTAGAACAAAGCCAGCAGACTACATGTTTCGTTTCATAAGGTCACTTGACAACAAATGAGCATAGGAGGACAATTACTCATGATTTTGCACTCCATCAAATTGTAACTCTCATTGTTTCTCAAAAATGCATTGTTCTAAACAAGGTCCTATTCAGAGCAAAGTCTGTAAGGTTCTTATTCTAAGCAAAAGAGACTTGCTCATAACAGCAAAAACCAAAGTTACACAGATTCACAATTCTTGCACTCCATCAAAATGTAACTTCCTAACATCAGTTTGTAGTGTTGCATCTTGATCAACTCCCATTAACAGACTTGGGTATCCTCCTGGTATGTATGGAGCAGCCATTGCAGATGGATCAACAAGTAAATTGAACTGTGCCATTGTGGAACTAGCATATCTAGCTTGCACAGACGGAGCATCCATGGCTTCAGATGGTCCAGTTTTAAAATTCACGGACGGAGCATCCATGGCTAAAGATGGTCCAGCTTGCACGAACGGAGCATCCTGTCATAGCATAAGAAAGTGTTCACAAGTTGTTTGTAAGGGAGGAAATTTGAAAATAGGTAATGTCTTACAGTTAATTGGTTTGGATCAACATGTTCCTCTCTTGTTTCTACATCATTATTTTCCAGATCTTCACCTACAATAAAAATATATATATAATAATAATACAATATTTAAAATATATTGTAGACATAAGCAAGAGATAACAGATAGCTCAGTACCTTTTTTTACCACCCTTCTTCTTCTTCCCTGTCTTCTTTTCAACAACATTTTTAAAACGTGTATTCTTTGGTCCTTTTATTACTTCAGGAATTCTAAATGATATTACACCATTTAATGGTTGTTGGACACTTTCATTTGCAATTAGAGGAACCTCGTTGGATTTTTCATGCATCTCAAGTAGATAAGTATCTGCTTCGAGGTTTAAGTTATGTATGGCTTCGTGTAATTTATCAAGAAGTTGTTTTGATGGTGACCACTTCAATGCAAGAGATGTGGCTTGTCGAGATATAAATGCTACCTGTGTTTTCAAATCTTCCTTCTCAGTTCTTTGTTTCTCAATATAAAATCCATTTTTTTTGCATATTTTGTCCACCTAGACAGAATATATTGCGAAGGTAAATTGTATACTCCATTTGTATTGAAGACTCTAAGAGCATGCTTGCATAATATACCTATAATACATAGTTGTGAAATGTCAAAAATTATAAGTTGTATTGTCAAAAATTATAATGTAATATTATGCGTACCTATGGATTCAAACATCCGACAGGAGCATATAATGGTGGAATCTTCACTGTTGAATACTACTGTTGCTCCACGATCAGATTGGATATACTTTACAAGGAATGTCACTTTTGTCTCCACAGCTTTTAGCAATTTACAAGACAATGTAAATTGTTTCTTAAATTCTTCCTCAAACTCTGAGTACATTCTCCTTGTATATGATTCAACTGCAGTTTTCAACATAGGTAGATTTGGAATGTAAGAAACTGGGGTCTTTCGGCATGACTTAAAATCAGCATCCAACTTGTTTGCACGGAGACTAACTGCAACCTTCTCACACTCTACAAGGAGTTCTGAAAGACCGAGTCTCCTACGAAATCTTTTTTTGAAGACATTATTCATACCTTTGCTCCTTTGAGTCGAGTTCATGTCTGCTGTAAAAGAGTCACGGTATACAGCAGCCCACTTTGTCCTCAAAGCATATAGGTTTAGCATCCATGAGTTATTCTCAAGGTTGTATGTAGCCAACAATTTATGTCAGTTCTTTATGAAGTAAGTTTCTGATCTATCTTCATACACACATTTTTTGAAATCCTCTAGGAACTTGTTATCTGGTTTACTAATTATATAGCTGAGATGTTTAGCAGCATTAAGGCAAATGTGCCACAAACAAAGACGATGGCTTGTACCTGGAAATACATAAGCAATTGCTCCTGCCATAGCCGCATCTTGATTAGTGAAAATTGTGCTTGGGTGCTTTCTTGACATTGCAGTTAGAAAGCTTTCAAAAAGCAACACAAATGATTCAATAGTTTCATTAAATATAAGCACACAACCAAAAATAATTGTCTGCTTGTGATGGTTGGTACCAAGAATCGGAGCAAAAGGCATCTCAAACTTATTAGTTTGAAATATGGTGTCAAATGACACAACATCTCCAAAGCATCTGTAATCCATGATAGACTGACCATCTGCCCAAATTTTTTTTGCTATACAACCATCTTCCTTGTCTACCTGAATGGCATAAAAAAATGTTGGATCTTGCAACTGTTTATTTCTCAGATATTTAGATAGTGTTTGTGCATCATTGGCTTCTAAGTATTGTCTACGTTCACGACCAATCTCATTATTGCAATCCATCTTAAACATAGGCATTTTATCTTCCCCTCCATAAAACTCCTTCATGAATTCATACACTTGAGTTGGCTTCATTCCGGCTTCTCATATCTGCCCAATTAACGTCATGTCTGCCTCTATAACTTGTCGTTGAGACCTCAGTTGGTGTGACTTATTTGGACTAACAAGATCATGGTTGTGCTCTAATACGATCTTTTGCACTGTCCAAATCCCCTCCTGCTGATACTAAACTGAACACGAGCATCACAACCGTCCTGGTGATGTCCTTCTGTGATGACTCATTTTCTCTCCATCCCTGATTACTACAAACTATATGTTTTTGAAATAAACTACCATCTTGGCGGAGCTTTGTCCTGCTCTTTCTAATACTAAATCCATTCTTACCGGGATAGGTGTTGTACATCTCATAAGCCTTCTCCTCTGATTGAAAACCCATTCCAATTTCAGGAGTCATCTATTTTTCCCCAGCTTTATCACCTCCTGTACATATCAGTTGTCAATTAAAGTTGTATTATAAAAAACAAAATATCATATATTATGTCAACTTTATTACGTATAAAATTATTACCTCATCACGTGCTTCATCCTCCATTAATCTAGACGAGTTATTATGGCCATGAACAGTGCCGTCAATAGTACCATTTGGTTGTAACAATCCGCCTACATTGGCCTCCCCATGGGCTGTCATGGTACAGGTGTCCCCCCCCCCCCGCGTCTTGGCGTGCCTCTAACTGGATGTCAACCTCCTCGATGCTGCTAGTGACATGGCTGTGCTGTACCTGGTGTTCAATACTAGCCGGATGCACCCTTGCGGAGGAGATCGAGGAGATCGTACCGACGTCGTCCTTCTCTGGAAGTTGGACGCGCTGCCCTTGCGTCAAATAACTTCTGCGCCCTAGGTTATTCTGTTTCTGACTCCGGTTGTATCAGCGAGACACCTGCTCGGCTCGTATCGGGAAGTGTCCTCGGAGGGAGCCGCACGCTGGACAAGCCAACTAAGTACGAGCTGTGAAGGAGTGCTGAGCCAGCCAAGCGTCCGCGAGCCACCCCTCCGCGTGCGTTGATTGGTTTCCCTGCCACGTGTCAGACATCGAAAGCAGGGGCGCATCGCCGGGTCAATGAGCCACCCAATTTTTTCCCCCGAACAGGCTTATCCTCCACACGGTGGTTAACCTCGTACCTGTACAAGTCAAGAATAGCCCGTCGCTCCCACCGCCGCCGCCTCCAGCGGAGCTCCCGTCGCTCCCGCGCGCCGGCGGCCGCCGGCCCCGGCGCCCTTAGCCTTCCGCTGCTCCCGCGCTGTGGCAGCCTCCGGTCCCCGGCGTCCTTCTGTGCTGCGCTTGCTCCCACGTCCGCCATGGAGGACGGCGGGACGGGCCTCCCTCCAGGGGGCCCTAGCCTGTGTTTGTGCTGTCGCTGCCGCTGTTAGGAGCGGTCGCAGTCCAAGCCTTGGCCGCTCAGCGTCATTGGTGTTTGCCGTTCGTTCGTTAGAGCTGGAGCTGGAAAAAGGGGGCTTTTGCGGAGCTCGTTCGCTCGCAAGTTGCTTGAAGTTTTGCCGACTCAGAAACTGAAGTGAGCAACATTGGTTTTCCCCCGAGAGCGGGTTTGGAGCCAACCGCCGTGGGTGTTCCCGGATGGAGCTTCAGGGATTGAGTTCGCGGCCGGGTATTGGCGTTCAACAAGTGATCAAGTCCAAGTTTGGCTGCTCGGTGTCTCTGGTGAGCCGCGGTAGAGCCTTCTTCCTAGTGGCCTCTTTTGGCCGCTGCAAGTTCAGGCTGGACACGGCTGCTGTCGGTGCCATTCTGCAAGCCACCATTGGCAGCATCGCAGAAAGCTTCGAGGTTCTTTCTCTTGCTGATCGTGTTTTTCGATTCTCTGTTTGTTCGAGTCTGGTTGGTTTTCATATTGTTAATTTGCGTTCCTTCGAGTGTTCTGCTTTTAAATTTTTCTTTCATCTGTGGAGAAATGGTGGTCCTAATTGGGTGAAAGAGTGGAGATTTTTTTGTGCTGAAGAGGCTGCTTCTTGGTCAGAGGTTCTTTGCTCCTCTTCAGGTGGTAGTAGTATCCGGGGGATGCCATCTGCCTCGTTTGTTGATGCAGTTAAGCATGGCCTTCTGACAGGTGCCAACAGAATTCCGGTTAGTCTCAAACAGTCTGGCAATGGGGTGGCTCATTCTCTTCCCTTGCATTCGCGTGCTGTTCTTCCATCTGGGAAAGGAAAGGAGTTGATTGGTCAAGTTCATCAGGATGGGCCCATGAGGGTAGGCAATAGAGTTTTTTTGAATCAGGCTTCTGGTCAGGGTCGCGGTCACTCTGCAAAAAATCCCATGCGTGGCCTGGCTCCCAGGATTTGCTCTCGTTGTCTGGCTGAGGGACATCCTAGAGAGGCGTGCAAATCTTCAATTAGATGTCATGCATGCAAAGGAAGGGGTCATATTAGGGCCAATTGTCAGTCTCACAGTATCTGGATGGGAAATCCGGTGGGGAACAATAATGGGTTGCTACGGGTTCTACGCAAAAGACAATCCTTGAGCAGATGGTGCCCATTGCGTTGGGAACTGATTTGTCTCTTGGGCTGGGTGGTAGCCCAATCCCTCAGCAGGTGAATCAATGGGCCAGCGCTCTCCCATCCACCTCACAGGCTGTGCCTCAGCTTGAATCTGTTCTTGACTCTGTTAGAAATAAACCTGACCAGTGTGTGTGCTCTGGTTCAGAACGCGTGCGTGCGTGTGTACGTGTGTGTCAAGTTCTGTTCGCGTGTCAGCTTGTGTTGGAGTCCGTTGGACGATGTACGTGCACGTCCAGTTAGTGGAGTCTAGGATCGTTGAGTCTAGCTGTGACCGAGTAATCAGGAGATGGCGTTGGAGGCAGTAGGTATGGCACGGTGCATGCATGGCCGTGGCTGGTGGTCAGTTCGAGCGACCAAGTCCTGCGGAGGAGCAAGTTGCGCTGGTGCCTGCAGCAAAGAAGTCTGGCCTGTTCGTGCGGATCATGGGCGTCCGTGGCTCGCGTATGTGCGCGGTGACGGCCAGGTCGTGGCTTAGGCTCAGAGGCTATTTAGCCGATGTATTGCGTCCGCTCCATTGTGCTCTCGGGTGGTGTGTTTTCCAGTTAATAAACAGCCAACATACAGGCCGTCTGTCCGGCCGGGGCGTTCGTCGCCAGCAACTCGTGTCCTTCTTCTACCTTCGTCTCCGGCCTAGCTTGTGTTTAAGCTGAGTGCAGTTCGTCGCTGCCCGGGGCCAACAATTGGTATCTAGAGCTAGGGCGATGGCCGGTGGTGGTGAGAAGGGTGAAGCCAGCTCGCCGCGTACAGTCGTGGTGGAGCGCGGTTTTGGTGGCGCGGAGATCCCGAAGCTGACGAAGGCCAACTACCGCGAGTGGGCGCTCGAGATGCAAGTCAACCTTGAGGGCATGGAGCTGTGGGACGCCATGGAGAGCGGCGACGCGGAGTGCGGCAAGGATCGCCGGGCGCTGGCTGTCATCCTGCGCGGGGTGTCGCCAGCGCGAAGGAGACCGCCAAGGAGGCTTGGGCGGCGGTCAAGTCGCTGCGGAAGGGTGACACGCGCGTGCAAGAGGCCAAGGCGCAGCACCTCCTCAAGCAGTTCGAGAACGCGGCGTTCAAGGACGGCGAGGCGATCGACGACTTCGCCGGGAGGATCGGCTCCATCGCCGTGGAGCTGCGCGAGTTGGGGGAGGACATGGAGGACGTGCGCGTCGTCAAGAAGATGCTGCGGGTTGTGCCATCGAGGTTCAACCAAATTGCGTGCTCCATCGAGATGTTCGCCGACTTGAAGAA